>JARBWK010000003.1:139020570-139225446 GCA_030556195.1 Anolis apletophallus
GGGGGGCTGGCTCAAGGGTTGAGAGAGCCCAGTCCCTGTAGAGGTTAAAGACTGCTCGAAAAGAGCAGCTTTAAGCCTAAAATCCCTGCTCTTTAGAGCTCTAGCAGAAAAGGACCTGCAAATTTTGCAGGTCTGAGGAATATGAGATTCCCCTAAGCAGAGGAGACATTTTGCATGTTTGTCCTCCTGGGGCAAAGTTGCCCCACAATCCGAGCACTTTTTAAAGGAAAGGGAAGACATCTTATCTGAGATAGTCGAGGCAATCCGTGGTCTTAGCAAGGAGCTAGCAGTCAGAGATCCTTTCGCTGGCAAGGCAGAAAAGGAACTGAATAGGTAGCTCAATCGGGGGATGAGGGGGGGCGGGGAGTGGGAGGGGCTTATGTAAATCTTTTATTTAAAGCTAGTATGTCCGAGATTCTGACGCATGCGCGGGAGTAAACCCATTTGTGTGCATTTCACAGACCACACGAAGAAGAAAGAACAATACACAGATAATAATGAAAATTGACAATCCAACATATAAAAGCAAATTGTAACTTAACAACTAAAATTAAATGAAAAAGGCAACCTTTTATATCACACATGAAAACAAAACATCAAACAGAAGAATCAATTTCCCAAAGCCATTTATGAATAAGAATAAATAGTCTTCCAGTAGAAGGATGTGAGCAACAGATTTCCCTAGCAAAAATCTGAATTATGACTGAAGTTTTTAATGCTATACATAAATGACCCTGAATAAGCACTACACCTGAAAAATAGCAAAATTCAGGAAAAGAAACAGAGAAAGGCAAATAAAATCACAGAACTAAAAAGAAATCCCCAATTAGTAAAGCTGCTAATATTCTGACTGTTTAGCTTCGTAAAAATAAGGACAAGCATGATATAAATGTTAAAGGTCTACAGAAAGCAAAACAGTTAGATAATACTTCCTTTATCATAATTCTAAAATCTGCCTACCATCTCACAAGACAGAGATGATTTTGAAGTTTCCTCCCCACTCTAAATGAAATTTCTAGATCTACAATAGGGAATGTGTGGCATTCCAGATGTTCTAATTTATTATGTATTATCACTTTCATAAACACCTCCACTGGCTAAGGCAAAGGGGAGCAGCACTCCAACCACAACTGGAGAGCTACACATTCCCTACCCCTGCTGTAGATTTATGTTGCTTCTGAAGAGCATTCAGGGGCTGGAAAGGTACTCCTATCAGTTATGAAAATAAGGGGAGAAATATGATAATTACTATTAATTTTGTAATTCAAAACAAGATACTAAATAGCTTAACAAACCACTTCAAGATACTTACATTCGTAGATCCATGATTCTTACAGTACTGTCTTTGGCATGGATAAGTAAACGTCTTCCATTTGGATGTACTTCCAAATGATTTACTGCTATCCCTTTAATATCATCATCTTTTATTTCCTATAAGTACAAAAAATTCAATAAGCAAATAAATACAGTACATAGAATGAGTATTAAAATGTGGATGCAATTCAGTATGCTCATATGAATGTGAAGAGGTCTGTTTGATTAGACCAAAGTCTATTTTATAGATACCTAGGAAAAGTCCACAAAAGAAGATGTGAATACAACAGCTCCCCCTTATTGCTGCTCCAGTGATCTATCTCTCCTTTGAAGTTCAAACTAAAACCCAGGGTCACTTTACCAACTCCACTGTAATGGAAGCTTCCAGTTACTGTACATCTCTCACCTGATAATCCATGGTTTACTCAATGCTTGTTGGGAAGGAAGCTCTTTGGCTGGCTTCCTGATCCCACCTTGAGTTGTTATTAATGAAAAATTATAAGATATGCTACCAAAACAGGCTGCCTTCCTGATCCCACCTTGAGTTGTGTGAAGATGCATCTATATACCATGCCATTTCTCTGGATGCCATTTCACTGGATGACTTTGAGTCACAGAATTATGATGGAAGGGATACATACCCCCTATTCATTTCAACACCTTTTTGGCTTTTCTTCGCAAACAAAGATTCAGGAAGGACTCATCCCACGCTTTCTACACCATGAATGTGTGTAAGTGTGCCCAAACCCTTGATCTTAAAACTATTCTAGTACTACTGTATCCTTTTACAGGTATAGTAAGCAGGTTATTTTTAGCTATTGTATTCTAATTGTAGCATTATTTTAAAATTCATCCAGGCGGAATTCTTAGAGTATCAGGGTACAAATTAAAATTTAAAAAATTACAGCCACACTGAAAGGTTATTAATGAAAAATTATAAGATATGCTACCAAAACAGGAAAACAGAAATGCTTTAAACTATATTACAAATAAATTATTAAACACCAGATATAAACAAACAAATGTGTAACTGAGTTTATTCTAGCTAAGTTTTATCAGTGTAAGAATAAGACAGCAAACTTTTTTTTACCAAATTCTTATTTTATTGCTGTTACTATGAAATTAACCTAGAAGCACCCCTAATCATAGCTACTAACTATGAAGCCTTTTGTCTTTATGTTTTAAAATCTCTATTGCTTGCATAAAAATTAAAAAATTATTAAGAACATATAACTTACCTTATCAATTCCCCAGTGCTGGACTGGTGATTGAGAACTTTCTTTAACATAAGTATTCCAGACAATTATTAGTCCTGTGCTGTCTCCAGAAAACATGTGAAAACCTAGAAAATAATAATATATTAACTTACTGTGATGAAATAGCTGTTCTAACATACAAACCATATAAACAATTGTAAAAAAGATACACCTAAAAATGAAAATCTGGTAAAATTTCTTTCTTCCCCCAATACTTTTTCTCCATTCCTTTAGAGATTTCGTATTTCACTTCACCCATCTAATATTTCTTCCCACCAGTTGAGGCAACAGCAAACACACACATACACATAAAACGTTTACATCCAATGTGACAAGTGAAAATAAATACCTGTTTGTAAAATCAGTGAATCTTTTGTAATTTAATTTACCCATTGGGACGTGTTTGCACAAAGATGACACTTCCAAAAAGACCCACAGAGATCTTTTTACAAAATAAGAAAACAATGAAATGCTCACTTTCTATTTTGAAATATGCTGCACAAGAAAGGGTTGCTTACCTGTAACCACGTTTCTTTGAGTGGTCATCTATGAAATTTGCACATATGGAATTTCCTGCGCAGCCAGTTCAGAATTCAGAAGCTCTTATTATGTCCCTGATTAGCTGGGGTTAATCTCTCCCAGCTCTGCCCACCGGGTTATTCCGTACAGCACCAAGCGAGACCGGGAGGGCGGGGAGGGGGAGTCGCAGTGGTCTATAAGGATTCCATCCCCTTGACCAGGTGCCCCATCCCACAGTCAACCACGTTCGAATGTGTCGGCCTAAGGGTTGGTGATCGGGACAGGATAGGGATTCTGCTAGTGTACCGACCACCCCGCTGCACTACAGTCTCCTTACCTGAGCTAGCTGGAGTGGTCTCAGGCCTGGCCGTGGAGTCTCAGCGGCTCATCGTGCTGGGAGACTTCAACGTCCATGCCGAGACCACTCTATCAGGAGCGGCTCAGGACTTCATGGCCGCCATGACAACCATGGGCCTGTCCCAGCTAATATCAGGTCCCACCCATAGTGCAGGACACACGTTAGATCTGGTTTTCTGCCAGGGATGGGATGAAGGTGGCGGAGTGGAGGAACTGACCATCATTCCTTTGCCATGGACTGACCACCACCTGATCAGGTTTAGACTCACTGTGCCTTTCCACCTCCGCAGGGGTGGTGGACCTATTAGAATGGTCCGCCCCAGGAGACTTATGGATCCGAATGGATTCCTGACGGCTCTTGGGGATTTTCCTGCCTCCTCGGTAAGTGACCCTGTTGAGGCTCTTGTTTCTCTCTGGGACAGGGAGATGACAAAAGCTATTGACACGATCGCTCCAGAACGCCCCCTCTTGAGTAACCGAGCTAAACCAGCTCCTTGGTTTACTGAGGAGCTGGCAGCAATGAAGCGAAAAAGAGGAGGCTAGCGTCGGAAGCGGAGCAGATCAGCTCGTGCGCGCCTGGTCCCCTTTTTGAGGACTTATGACGCAGCAACAAAAGCCGCACAAAAAAACATCTATCGCGGCCAAGGTGGCCGCCGCGAAGAACCGTCCAGCGGAACTGTTCCGAGTCGTTAGGGGTCTTTAAATCCGCCACAGTGCGAGATCCCTGACGGCTCGGTGGTACGCTGTGAAGAATTTGCTAAGGCCTTCGCGGATAAAGTGGCGCTGATCCGTTCCGATTTCGATACCACTTTAACGGCAGTCTCTGAGGATGTGACACGAGCATCTGCTTGTCCGGTTTTAATGGATTCATTTCAATTGGTTCAGCTCGAGGATGTGGACAAGATCCTTGGAGAGGAGACCCACTACATGCATCCTAGACCCTGCCCATCCTGGCTGATCAAGGAAGCCAGAGGGGTTTGGCAGAGTGGGTGAAGGTGGTGGTTAATGCCTCCTTACAGGAGGGCAAAATTCCAGCCAGCTTAAAGCAAGCTGTTATAAAACCGCTGTTGAAAAACCATCACTGGACCCCACTCAATTAGTGAACTATCGGCCAGTTTCCAATCTCCCCTAGTTGGGCAAAGTAATGGAACGTGTGGTGGCTTCGCAACTCCAGGGTTCTTGGTAGACACTGATTATCTTGATCCGGCACAGTCTGGCTTTAGGCCGGGACATGGTACTGAATCAGCCTTGGTCGCCTGGGTAGATGATCTACGCCGGGACCTTGACAGGGGGAGTGTGTCCCGGGTGGTTCTGCTGGACCTCTCAGCGGCTTTTTGATACCGTTGACCACGGTATCCTTCTGGGTCGCCTTGCAGACATGGGGCTTGGCGGTACTGCTCTGCAGTGGCTCCAATCCTTCCTGGAAGGTCGTACCCAGAAGGTGTCATTGGGTGACACCTGTTCGGCTCCACAGCCGTTGTCCTGTGGAGTCCCTCAGGTTTCAGTTCTGTCCCCGATGTTATTCAACATCTACATGAAACCGCTGGGAGAGATCATTCGGAGGAGTAAGGTGTTATCTGTACGCAGATGACGTCCAGATCTGTCAGTCCTTCCCACCTGTCACCAAGGAGGCTGTCAGACCTTGAACCGGTGCCTGGCCGCTGTGTCGGACTGGATGAGGGCTAGCAAATGAAACTAAATCCAGACAAGACAGAGGTCCTCCTGGTCAGTCGCAAGGCCGAACAGGGCATAGGGTTACAGCCTGTGTTGGATGGGGTTACACTCCCCTGAAGACGAGGTTCGCAGCTTGGGAGTGATCCTGGATTCATCGCTGAGCCTGGAACCCCAGGTCTCAGCGGTGGCCGGGGAGCTTTTGCACAGTTAAGACTCGTGCGCCAGCTGCGCCCGTACCTTGGGAAGTCTGATCTGGCTACGGTCGTCTACGCTCTGGTCACATCCCGAATAGATTACTGCAACGCACTCTACGTGGGGCTGCCTTTGAAGACAGTTCGGAAATTGCAATTAGTCCAGCAGGCGGCAGCCAGATTGCTAACGGGAGCTACATACAGGGAGTATACCACCCCCCTGTTGTGTCAGCTCCACTGGCTGCCTGTCCAATTCCGGGCTCAATTCAAAGTGCTGGTTTTGACCTTTAAAGCTCTATACGGTTCTGGCCCAGCTTACTTGTCCGAACGCATCAGCCGCTATGTCCCACCTCGTAATCTAAGATCATCCAGGAGGCCCTGCTCTCGCTCCCGCCTCGTCTCAGATGAGGCTGGTGGGGACGAGGATAGGGCCTTCTCGGTGGTGGCTCCCCGCATGTGGAATGCGCTTCCTATTGATGTACGATCCACCACATCCCTCCTGGCCTTCAGGAAAAAAGTAAAATCCTGGCTGTGGGACCAGGCATTCGTACACCAGCACAAGGCAGCATTTTAGATTGGTTTTTAATGAAAGTGGGTGATTATGGCCAATATTTTTATGGACTGAACATTGTTTTAATCCAGAGTGAATGTGTATGGTGCTAATGTAGTTGTATTTTAATGTATTTTTAATGTATTTTAATTGTTGAAGTGTTTTGGGGTTTATATTGTTATTATGTGGGCATCGAAGTGTGCCGTACTGTAAGCCGCTCTGAGTCCCCCCTTGGGGGTTGAGAAGAGCGTGGTAAAATCCCGAAATAAATAAATAAAATAAATTACCAGGACTACTATCACCGCTCACCTCGAGACACCTTCTACTATTTTGGGTCATTGTATCCTGGTGATGAGGGGTGCCATCAGGACCATTTACCCACACTGACTGCTCTGAATTCAGTATTACAGAAAATGGCTTTGAATTCGGCGCTGCAAGTGGCCCGGTCCTCTATGCATGGAGTTGGGCTTGTGTGGTTTACCCGCCCGTTCTGCTGATGCCAAATTAACACGATATAGATTATCAACTTGCTTTGACACTGCTGGGACTGAAGCTGGGGTGGGATCCAGCAATCTAGTCAACTGGAGAAGATAGGGTAGCAGGACCAGCATCATAAGAGCTGGAGCGTGCTGCTGTTCCAAAAGGAATACAGGATTATCCACAGGAACAGGTGGTTGTGCCATAGGTAAGTTTAAGGCATGTGCTAGGCACACCACAATTGCTGTGAAATAATTGAATTCATCACTCAAGGGTAGCTCAGTCTCATCCAGGGCCACAAGAAGGGAAGTCTCATGCATATTGTTGGATGAATCAGAATCTTTGTTAGACTCATCAGTTGGTACAAGGAGAGGGGCGGATGCAGCAGCCACTTGCATGGAGTACCGGGCCACTTGCCGTGCCAAATTTGAAGCCTATGAGTTGCTTTTCCTTATAGTAAGGAGAAGAGTGATAACAATAACCCCTTGTCTCGGGGTGGGGACCTCCAGTAATAAGAGGGCAGGTCAAGAAGTCAGTGACTTTTTGAATACCCCGCCTCTTAACTGAAAGGGCAACACTGCTCCTGTCAACAGGCAAATGTCAGTTGACTCCTGTCAAAATTTGAATAAGCTGCATCATTTAGTTTGTGTTTGACAGGCATTGATAGCAGACTACCATGTGATTTGAGGAGAAAATGGAAAAAGTGAATTTTGTGTGCTCATTAAGCATTTCTTTGCAGAAAAAAACCATCACTCAAACAAAGGCTAAGCTTAATAAATACTATGAGGACTCTGCACCATCAATTTCAATGGTAAAAAAGTGGTTTACTGAATTTCGTTGTGGCCGTACAAGCACAGAAGATGGCGAACGTTCTGGACGCCCAGTTGAGGTCTCTACACCCGAAACAATTGAAACAATTCACGATATGGTGTTGGCCAATTGGAGATTGAAAGTGCGAGAGATTGTGGAAGCCATAGGCATCTCACATGGCTCAGTGGTTTCAATTTTAAATGATCACTTAGGTATGAGAAAGCTTTCTGCAAGATGGGACCAGGACAATGCAAGGGTGCACATAATGCAAGGGTGTGCACATGTGCAGTTTCCATGGCAACAATCCATGAATTGGGATACAAATTGCTCCCTCTTCTGCCCTATTCTCTGGATTTAGCCCCGAGTGACTTTTTCTTGTTTCCAAACCTGAAGAAATGGCTCGGTGGAAAGAGATTTGATTCCAACAATGAAATCATCTCACAAACAAATACCTATTTTGATGACCTCGACAAATCTTATTTTTTGGAAGGGATAAAAAAAGTTGGGGAAACGTTGGACAATGTGTATAGAGCTCAAAGGAGACTATGTTGAAAAATAAAATGTTTTTTATCCAAAAACCTGTGTTTCATTCAAAAAGTCATGGACTTATTGACCCACCCTCGTATAAAGAGGCTTGGGAGGAGCTACATGACCTGGAGGTCCACTATGGTGTTGCGGGTGACCCACCTCTCACTTCTGGGTAGTAAGAATACTGTGATTGATATGCCCATTGGGAGATAGAACGCCCACACAATCTTGGTTTAATAATAATAATAATAATAATAATCAACTTTATTTATAAACCACTTCCCTCTCCCCAAAGGGGACTCGGAGCGGCTTACATGGGACCATGCCCAAACCACAAATCACAAAATATCAGACATCAAAAAACAATAAACACAATAAAACAGTAAACACAGTAAAATGAATACATCTAACAAAACACAATAACAAATGCATCAAAAACAGAAGGAAAAAGGAAGATGAGAGGGCGGGCCACATGTACATATAAGATGTTTAAAAACTGGGGGAGATAAATGGAGTAGGGCCAAAATGTGAGGAGTCGCAAAGGGGAAGGAAATCCAAAAAAACGGGCGTTGAAGGATCTAGTCTCTCTAAGCGGGGAAACTCAGTCCTTGCTCCAGAGGAGGGCAACAGAGCTGAGGAAGGCCCAAGCTACTGTTTCCTGACTCCGTCGAGAACTCTTGCACAGGAATAGGTGTGGTGCCAGGCTGGGAGTCTGCTGGAGCGGTCTGCGCCATAGTGCACATGTCTTCTAACTTCAGCGGAAAAGCGGGGCAAGAAAGTTCCTATGGCACTGGTACAGTAGAAACAGCCATTGGGGGGAGGGGGATGTTGAGGCCCCTGAAGATGTAGCATCCGAAGCTATAGCCCTTCCCACTGGCTAGATACCTTCATGGGGAGTGTGGATGGGGCTACTGCCAAAATGTATCCTAGGGCTTCTAGAAGATTCTGAACGGAATGCCCAGGCAAAGGAAATCCCATATCTGCAATTTCACAGATACTATGAAGAAGAAAGAGAAGAAAACTTGCACGTTCACAAAATGTGACTGTTACCTTTACATTTCTAAAAAAAATTAAAACACACACACACACACAAAAACAAATCAAAAGTGTAGCCCTACCAAATTCCAAAAGTGTCCCCTAAATAACTGTACAAAATGGCAAGTCTAACATGACACCTCACAGATTACAAGGTGGAAATCATTAGCTACAGTGTTTCACTATGAAATGGATAACTGATGCATACCTTCTGCATCAAAACATAATGTATTGATAAATCCTCTGTGGCCATCAAACTCTTGTAGAAGCTGTCCATGTATTTCCTTCACTTTTGCATTCCAAACTCTTATCACCGCATCATAACATCCTGTCACTATGATATACTCAGCTGTTGGGTGGTATTTAGCAGAATAGACAAAGGATGGATGAGGGAAAACTTTCATGGCAGAAGTAATGTGGATTTCTAATTTCCACAACCTAGAAACAAGCAACAATAAATAATTCTATTATAAAAACTAATTTGTCAATAAGTTGACTCAGTGAAATATATACTTTTGACATCTACTCTTGTGTGAAATAGCTATCACTTCTGTGCTTATAAAGACAGTTTCCATACAAGGCGGATATCCTTTATTATGTGTATTTTTCCAAATAATCCAAATGATATCATTTCTAGTTGACTTTTTAAAACATTTAAAACATTAGATGTGTTACGGTGTCTGGAATCAACTAGTAAAGTGCTGCTAATGCAACAGCATGTTCAAATTCTTTCATAACTTAAAATTTCAGATTATGACCTAAAAGGTAATGAGGCAAACATAAGTGGCATGTAGCCAAATTTGGAAAAGAGGTATAAAAAAGGAAAATCTATTAGGAGTGTGGGGTAATTGGGAACGGCTGATTGTGATGATCTTCCCCATCTTGAGATGTTCTGTCTTTCACCAGAATGCATGTGCTACATTCAGCCCTGAGTAGGATGGAGAAGCATGAGATAAACTATCTTGGCCCTGAAAATGACACTATTCCCTAGGAAAGCAGCCCATAGCTGAAGTATGAAAGGTGGCTCACAACCTGTGCTACTGTAACATTACTTTGCTCTCTTCCATAGCCTTCCAACATAAGTGTTAAAGATTGTTTTAAAATAGAACAGGCAAGGGAGATAATCTGAACGGGTGAATCTACACTGCAGAATTAATGCAGTCTGACACCACTTTAACCGCCAAGGTTCAATGTATGAACTCATGAAAATTGTAGTTTTACAAGACGTTTCACTTTCTCTGCCAAAGAGTGCTGAAGCCTCACTAAATTAGAAACCCTAGGATTCCTTAGCATTAACCATGGCAATTAAAATGACAAAAAGTATTTTGGAGATCAAATATGTAATGATGCTAAATATAAAAAACGCCCTGGGATACTGCTGAAATTTCCAGTGTGGAACATGTTGCCAGGTACTGAATGCAACATGACAACATTTGTTTTTCAAAGAAGATGAATGTGTCACACAAGAAAGCAAGCTTTGGACACATAGATTAAAGCCTTCAAAAATTACTAAGGACTTTATAGCATGTTTTCCTAAGAATCAGAATACATTGTTTCAATGTTTATTCTTACGTATCAGCAGTGGTAAAACAATACTGCTTTGTGGCAGATACACTGTAGATATTTGTATGATTACAAAATACAACAATATAGCTACTTAGATACTTTATGTAGAATTACAAATGATTTAAAGGCATACCCATGAAAAACAACAAATACAGTTAAAGCTCCTACAGTGGCAGATCCACCAAATTCTTAACTCTAAACCCTAACCTTTTGAGAAAAGCAGCATTATTATGTTTAAAATACTGTAAGGCAGGGAAGGCTTTACAATTTTGTTTTTTTCTTCTCAAGGGATTGCCATCTCAGAAAAAACTTATGTATGAGAAAGATAGCTATATTTTTAAAATAATCCATTTTTATTTATTGGAATGACTAAATAAACAAATCCTTCTTTCCTATAATGAAGCTGCAACACCTATAGGTATTTTGATGACCCCCACCCCCACCCCGGCTCTAAATTTCAATAGGACAAGCACAGTTTTACTGACCTTGCCGTGCCATCTGATGATGAAGTAAGTAAATGTTGATTATCCTTTGACCAGCAAATATCATATACAATGTTCAAATGCCCATAAAATTCCCGGAGGTACTGCCCAGAAGGAATTTCATATACTAATGAAAACAGAAAATGAATTTGTAAAGATTTGAAAATCCATTAAATTATTAAGTCTGTAATATTCAAAAAGTCTTTCTTTATATAATTCATAAATAAATTATAGAATTTACTGCCACAAGTTTTATCAACAGCTGCTGCTTGGATAATCTTAGAGACAGGTAAGAAAGAATTCATGAAAAGTATGACATTGTGACTATATACAATAAAATTAAAGGCAATATCTCCATACACTAGGTTTCTCAAATGCATTTAACTGTGGAAACAAGAACATTGGACTAGATAGGCCTTCGACTCTTTCTGTTTTATTATAAAGAGCTTGACTACATAAACCATGTCTATGCAGAATTAAGACCTGTAGTGGATTGAATGCTGGACTATGTCTCTGAAGACCAGGAAAAAAATAAATCCCCACTCAGCCATAGAAACTAGTTATGGGTCTTACTTTCCAAGCCTCAGAAAAATATATCTTACAAAGAAAACCCTATAAGAGTTTGCCGTAGGGCCACCATGTGAAGGCACACAGCAAGGGTTCAATGGGATCAGCTCCTAGGTAAGCACAGGCAAGATTGAAGCCTGAGGGGAATTTTTCTATCAAAATTAAACTATTAATTGAGAAACAATTCATATAAACTGATGTTTGCAATAATGAATACTATAAAATCATATAGTGTATTTTCATTGTCAGTTAATGTAACCATTCAATTATATTCCACTCTCAGTGTGTGTTTTCAAAGGTTTGTGTGGGGCCTTTGTTTGTTTTGAAGGTCTGCTCTGTCTGAGCACATGGCCCAAGAGGGCTGGGCTTCTATTGAATCCCTCTGTCTTTACAACTCACAGGTTCAGTGGTGCATGTTATGCAGTGAATAGTCATATCATTAAAAGTTGAACAGGAGCTGTGCCAAAAGGTATTTCATATGACAGTTGTGAAGAGGGAGTCCAGAGTTCCATTTTTGTGCCATCTATATTTCTTAATATAGATGGTGAAGAAGTTGCTCCTGTCACCTGCAACAGCTGTAGTAAGTTTGTGTTCTTGCTGGAGGATGTGGGTAACTACATCTACAATAAGTGCAAGTTGGTTGCCCGAGGGAAAAGAAGGTCCAGCAAATTAAGGGAGCATGAGATTTTCTCGGAAATAATGGAACAGACTATCCTGGATAAGGAACATCCATGGGACATTTCAAAGGAGGAAGTCAGATATTTGGAGGAATATGACACATAGAAGTAGAAGGTATAGGGATCATTTAGTGATTCATTCTAGTTTCCTTAGAATCTGTAGCTCGAAACTCACAGAATGGATTACTAAAGAATTTTTCAACTGAACTGATTTAAAAGCAACATTTACAAGAAAGAGGAAAAGTAGGAGCTCAAATGAATGGTAGAGACAGTCAGAAAAGCTAAAGTGCAGAATGAGCTCAGCCTTACTAGAAAAAGATTCAAAACAATAAAGTGTTTTAGGTTATGTCTGTAGCAAAAAGAAGAAATAAATTATAGGGCCACTGCATGGAGAAGATGGCAAAATGCAGGGGGGGGGGGGAATCAAATGCAAAATAAAAAATGAGTATTTGAAAACTATAAACGTGAAAGTATTTAGAAGTCTTCATAGACCTCAAGCTGAATATGAGTCAACAGTATGATATAGCAGTTTGTAAAAGTCAGTGAGATTCTAGGCTACATCAATAGGAGTAAAGGGTGATGATCAAGGGAACCAATAGGTGGAATCTGTAGTTTTCCACCTAAAAGAATGAGAGCCATCACATGTGCAGTATTTAGAATCTACCTACACATTTGGAAAAACCTTCTTCAAGCTGTTCAATAGTGGAATATGCTGCCTTGGGGTGTGTGTTGAGGTTTTCAAACAGAAGCTGTCAATACTGCTTTTACTGTGTTTCCCTGAATAACAAAGGGTTGGATTTGATGGTCCTTGTGGTCTCTTCCAAGCTAGGATTCTACTATTCTATTGAATCCCATTTAAATTGAAGATAACCAGACAGGGAGCTGCTGCCATCTAGTGCTTGGCAAGTATGAAATATATCAAGCCTAAATTGTTTAAATATGACTAAAAGCAAGGACAAATCAGGGGGAAAAACTGCTTATTTCAGTTTCCCTCTCATGCGCCACAGCAGCTCACCAACAGAAAAGAGCTGAGATATAGCAAAGACAACTGTAAAAGGAGCAAGTGGTGAGAAAAGCACCAGAACACAGGTAAAACTCTGTAGTTTGTACACAGGTATTTTGATCCTGGCTGTCATTTTAAAGGAATATTTCACTGTACAGCAAAATAAACATTCATGTCGTAATGTATGGCTTTTCACTACAAAACCAAATGTGATTAAAAAACTTTTTGTTTCCATATTGAAATTCAAGAATATCTTGGGACTGTAACTTACAAAAAATTGGATAACCATCTCTTCCTGCGCAAGCTGCTGCTAATGTCCGACCATCTTCTGAGAAGCGAATACAAAAACATCCCATATCTCCGGCTCGTAGAGAAAACAGATACTTGTTTGGTATACGACAAACCTGCATTTTTAAAACAAATAATTATTGACACAACTGTTAAATTAACAGTGTGCTAAATTGAACTCTTTTATTATCCCAATGCCAGCTATGCTATGCATGCTGGTAGGACTGGAAACGACCCTGCCCGAAACCCCAGGGAACTGATGCTACTGAACTGATTATAAAAGCTGTGATCTTGCACATTAGAAAAATACCAAATAGGGTAGGTTTATGTTGATATTTTTATAAAAGCATGGTTAAACTGGATGATATTTGAAGAACAAAAAGCTGTGGAACTACAATCCAGAATGTATTCTGGGTCTGAGCTCTGTATCAATCTCCAATTTAACCCCATCACCACTGACCGCAACACCACTTGCTTTAAGGTGGCCAACCTACTACTAATACAAACTGACATAAAACCAAAATTTGAACGCAGACCAGATCTGAAGTACATTTCAAACTAAAATTATTAACTTTTCCCCCCTAAGAATAAAGGCACCACTATAACCATGCTCCCGTAAAAACACAAATACTTAGTTTGAGCCAAGCAGAGCCTGCTTTTAAGAGTGGGGTCTCCTTAACCCTTGCAAGATGGATCTTGCAATAAATCCAGCTTTTTCTGAAAACACTAATAACAGACTCTCTGCATTGAGGCTAGCATTGAAAGAAATGCACGAGCTCAAGGCTTCTTCTTCTTTTGCCAATAACAGAAGTAGAATACTGTGAGTGATGCAATGCCTCCACACAAAATGAAAACTGTCAGTAGTAATACTGCTCTCCACTGCATTTCACAGGTTGCTTATTATGCCATATTTTCATTTGATTGTCATATCCTTAATACAAAATTCATATTTTAAATTTAAGTCTCTACTGGGATAACTGCAAACTAACCACAAATCACACATAAGTTAAGTGTGGTAGATATTCCCTGTACACTGAGGAAAATGAAAATAAAAACATCATATTTGTCTTTACATCAAAAATGGCCTGCTACAAAACGTTAATGTTTACATACAAAAATGTAATATTTTAAGAAGACTTGCCTGTCCAGGGAGTTTTGACCACTTAAAAAGTTCTTCCTTTTTGGTATGTGGTCCAGAATTATTAGCTTTTTTAGCAACTTCCCTTTGTAACTCCAAGAATGATGGAGAATTGTATTCTTGCTGAACAGCCATCATAGAACGTAATGAAGGATCTACCTATGAATTTAAGAATGTAAATAAGACTGATTAATTAATCAATTAAGTCTGTAATCCCAAATACACAAATACTCATTGAACCTAGTACGTTTTACCTTCAAGTAAACAGGCACAGGCTTGTACTATAAATATTATCAACACTGATATACAATGCCTCTCCATGGTTTCTGACAGAGGTCCTTTCCTGCTCTACTAGCTAAAGCCAAAGAACACAGCACTGGATCTTTTTGTGCAAAACAGGTGCTCTATCACTGAGATATGGGTATTTCACTAAGCTACAGTTAATGCACTGAAATTGTTAACAAATTATTTCCCTTAAAACTGAGATACCACTATATTATGCTAAGTAAGTCAAGCCTATCACTCAGAAAGGAAGGAAGGCACTATGTCGTAGATAATTCACTAAGATGGGTCTATCCAAGTTTTGATATCTTCAAAGAAGACCCTCCTCTCTGTCTCACCATCTTGATAGGTACATCTGATGAGAATGCGGGAGAGGGCTTTGTTGGTAACTGATCCCAGGCTCTGGAACTCACATTATACAGAGGACAGGCTGGCTCTATTCCTGATGGTCTTCTGGCAGAACATAAAACTCTTCTAATTCTGATAGACATTTAGGAACTGACTTTTTAAAAGCAAAATATTTTTAATAATAGCGCTAGATGCTCTTATTTCATTTTTTAATGGATATGGTTTTTAATAGCTTTTAGTTCCACTGATCATTTAATGATATTTTAAGTTTGTTACATTTTATGTATGTGACCTTTTTATCTATATCTGTTATACATATAATCTGCACTAAGTCCCTGGGCTGGGAAAGAGACAGGGTTAAAATAAATACAGATGTATATGCATACATACATAAATATAATATGTACCAAAGGTAAGCATTTCTTTTCCTCCTATGTTAAATATTTACTTCTCACAACGGAAAAGAGAAATATGTTTCTGCACTATCCTAGTTTTGTATGATTGGCTACCAATAGCAAATGTTATTTTTAAAATAACCAATGTTTCTGGGATTTTGTTGAAAAAAATAGCTTAAAATATGGATGGAGCAAAAAAAAAACCCAAATATCATATATACTCGAGTATCTGCCAGTTTTTTCAGACCCTTTTTAATGCTAAAAATGTCCCCCTTGGCTTATACTCGAGTGAGAGCTGTGGGAGTTGCAGTTCAAAGCTCCTGGAGGGCCCAAGTTTGCCCATGCCTGCACTATGGGGATGATGAAAATAATCCTTGGAGATGGCAAGGGCATGTGCACCAGTGGCAGCAGCCTGTCTCTCATCACATTCCTCCTTCTTCTAGCCGGGGGGAAGCCAAGGAGTAGCCTCCATTGCCCTGGCAACCCTGGGCTTCAACTCTTCAGTAATGGGAAGGGCGCGCGCGCCACCGGCACCAACTTTCTTGCCGCATACACCTTTGCCTCCCTCTTCACGCAAAGAAAAGAGGGAGGCAAGAGGTGAGCGAAGCAGGAAGTTGGTGCCACTGGCGCGCGCCCTTCCTATTACTAAAGAGTTAAAGGCTGAGGTTGCCAGGGCGACGGAGGCTACACCTTGGCTTCCTCCCAGCTAGAAGTGGGAGGTGCACAGTGAAAAGAGGAGGCTGTTGGCGCCAACGAACGCGACCTTGCCATATTTTCACCAGTGCAAGCATGGGCAAACTTGAGCTCTCCAGGCATTTCAGACTTCAACTCCCACAACTTCCTCCAGGTTAGAACAGGCATGGGCAAACTTGGGCCCTCCAGGGGTTTTGGACTTCAACTCCCACAACTCTTAACAGTCTACTGGTTGTTATAACCCATCTTCACTGGCATGACTCCATTCAATAGAATCTCAATATCTATAGTTTGATTATGGACTACAGCTTTAGAATACAGAATATATCCACAAACTATAAATCCTAAGATTCTATAGGACAGAACCTATTATTATGCAATGTGAGAAATATCTTAAACATATTAGTTTTTGTTTGACAACTTCAGATGATTCACGAGACATCATTTTTCAGAACTGCTCCCATTTTTTCCCATTACTTCCCATTTACCTGTATATGCTCACTTGTCATATGGTTCGTTTTGTTATCAACAGTGGCTGCTGCATTTCCCACCCTCAACTTATACTCGAGTCAATAAGGTTTCCCAGTTTTTTGAGGTAAAATTAAGTGCCTTGGCTTATATTTGGGTTGGCTTATACTCAAGTATATACGGTAGGTTTGTCTAAGCCAGTGGTTCTCAACCTTTCTAATGTGTGACCTCTAAATCCAGTTCCTCATGGTGTGGTGATCCCCAACCATATTTTCGTTGCTACTTCAGAACTGCTACTCTTATGAAGCAAAATGTAAATATCTGATATGCAGGATGTATTTTCATCATTACAAATTGAACATAATTAAAGCATAGTGATTAATCACAAAAACAATATGTTTGGGGGAGTATGGACAACAGATGAGGGAATCTGCAGTACTTTCAACTGATTCAGCTCCGACTTCCACAGACCACTGAGACCCACACAAATAACATACATGTACCAAACCCGACACACAGAACCCCCATGACCAAAAGAAAATACTGGAGGGGGTTGGGAGGAATTGATGGTGATTTACGAGACATGTAGTTTACCTATATCCAGAGAGCAGTATGAACCCAAACAACTATGGATCTGGACCAAATTTGGCACAAATACTCAATATGCTCAAGTTTGACCACTGGAGGAGTTTGGGGGAAATAGACCCCTGACATTTGGGAGTTCCACTTGTGTGGATTTATAGTTCCCCTTCAATCAAATAGCATTCTGAACTTCACCAGCAATGGAATTGAACCAAACTTGGCAAATAGGACTTCCATGATCAACAGAAAATACTGGAGGGGTTTGGGGAAAATAGACACTGGCATTTGAGAGTTGCAGTTGTGCAGATTTATAGTTCCCCTTTGATCAAAGAGCATTCTGAACTTCACCAGCAATGAAACTGAACCAAACTTGGCAAACATGACTCCCATCACCAATAGAAAATACTGGAGGGGTTTGGGGAAAAGAGACCCTGGTATTTGGGAGTTGCAGTTGTGCAGATTTATAGTTCCCCTTTGATCAAAGAGCATTCTGAACTTCATCAGCAATGGAATTGAACCAAACGTGGCAAACAGGACTACCATGATCAACAGAAAATACTGGAGGGGTTTGGGGAAAATAGACCCTGCTATTTGGGAGTTGCAGCTGTGTGGATTTATAGTTCCCCTTCGATCAAAGAGCATTCTGAACTTCACCAGCAATGGAACTGAACCAAACTTGGCACACAGGACTCCCACGACCAACGTAAAATACTGGAGGGGTTTGGGAGAGGATGTACAACAGATGATGGGATTTACAGTACCTTCAAGCACTGAGATGTACAAGTTCACTGAGCTCTCTCCCACTGCCTGGAGGCACAGCTGCTGGGAGAGGACTCCTTGCTGGCCCCAAAAGGGGTGCAGACAGCCTCCAAGAAAGGTGCACGATGCAGCTGCCAACAGGGTAGCCGTACAGGGAGAACAGCACACTGGCCTCAGAGCCCCCAGGCTACCCCCTGAAGTAGGGAGCACTTCGGTGCCAGGCTCAAGACAGGGACACGCTCTGGTGTTGGCAAGCGTGTGGGGGAAGAGGGCTGGTGGAAAGAGCGCACACCCAGGAGCCGGTGCAGGAAGCGTGCTCTCTTCCCCCACGTGCTTGCCAATTCTGGGAGAGTGATGTGCTCTGGTGTTGGCAAGCATGCAGGGGAAGAAGGCTGGTGAAGGGTACACGCTTTCTGCATTGGCCTTGGGCGTGTGCTCCCTAAACTGGCCTTCTTCCCCCCGCGAGCTTGCCAATGCTGGGAGAGGGATGCACTCCGACATTCGCAAGCGCACGAGGAAAGAGGGCTGGTGCAGGGTGCAAGCTCCCTGTATCACCCCTAGGCGGACACACATCCCTTTTCAGGTGTTGGCAAGTGCACAGTGGAATAGGGGCAGTGCAGCATGCGTGTGCCCAGGGGTGATACAGGGAGCTTGCACCCTGCACCAGCCCTCTTCCCTCGTGCGCTTGTGTCACATTGCCAGGGCTCTGTCATTATTTCCAGCAGAGGTGAATCAAACAAACACCCAGTTTGTGTTAAACAATTTAATTAAAAACAGCACTTACTTTCTGGCTGTTTTAATAGTCCAAAATATAAAACAAAGATAGCACTCAGCCACAGAATACAAAACGAAAACTGATAGCAAAGGCTACACCATAGTCAAAGGGTCCAGTCCAGTAGTCAAACACCGAGAGTTCAATAAACAAAGTCCAGGGATCAAGAGTCTATACTGTAGTCAAAAGCCAGTCCAAAGATTCAAGGTTCTAGGATTCCAAAGGTTCAGGAGATAGGTCAGGACAACGAAAATCCACAAACCTGGGGGGAAACCAGAAGTATCTACCACCAAGATAAGACCATACTTTTCTCCCTGAGATCAGTTCCAAGACTCGCTCCTTATATCCAGAAACACTCAGCTGCAACCTATCCCCTGCATGCCTCCACCCTTAATTGCTTTTAACTGTAAACTGTTACTATTCGGCCCTTTAGAACCAAGACTTATATTAACTCTTCCATCACTAACTGCCAGGTCTGCCACCACCAACCACCATCAACTATGGGACATGATATATGACAGCTTGCCAATGTCGGAGTGCGTCCCTCTCCCAGCGTTGGCAAGCACGCGGGGGAAGAAGGCCAGTTTAGGGAGCGTGCATCCAGGGCCAATGCAGGAAGCGTGTACCCTGCACCAGCCTTCTTCCCCTGGGCGCTTGCCAATGCCGGAGCACATCACTCTCCTGGGGCCTAAGGAGGTAAGGCCGCAACCCCTCGAGAATTGCTAAATGACCCCCAGGTTGATCTAAACGAAAAGAAAAATGCTACTTCAGCCTGCTTTACTGAATTGGATCTAAATAGTTTAATGAATATCATCATGTATTTATTAGAAAAATTGAGAAACATATTTGAAGTACCAAAGTAGAAGAAAGTAACAAAATGCAAATATGCAAGGGTCCTTTTCACAGCAACTTTGTAAGGACTACCAAAAACAAATCTTCCCAGTTTCATGTTGACATAAATATCTTCAATTATTTTTATAAGCATGCATGCAACGTAACTTACATGTTCTGGAAGTTTAATGCCTTTTATGGTTACATAGAGTGTTGAAGGATAATGATTTCTGGGACATTTTGCCCACCAGTCATAAACTTCCACAATGTTTAGCTGTGACCTGGCCCTGGGAGGAGGTGAATATAGCTGAAGACGCAGTTTCCCCCCAATATTCAATACTCCATTTGCACCTACAAGCTGAAAAGAACAAAATATTTATAGTTAAACCAAATGTAACAACAGAGATTTTATTTGGATACTTGAAAAATAAATACTTAAATACCTTCAAAAATGCCCAACAGATTTTTCGAAATCCACTTTCCTGGGCTTGACCATCAAAGTTGGCTTTCACATCATTCATGCTTAAAAAATCAAGGATCTGGAAGAAAAATAGGAAATTAGTTTCATTCAGTGCAAATTCTGAATTAGACACACACAATTGTGTCAATTATGTAGCAAACACAGGAATGTTTTTTCAAGTCATTTTAGGTATTATTTCCCTAAACTATTAGCCCACATGGTGAATTCAAATTTTAATATCTAGTACAGCAATAAAGGGCTCTTGTACTTGATTAATCCCAAATCTTACAAAGTGTGATATCCACTAAGAAGAAAACAGAAACTCATGATAGATGGTGGCTTTCTACATTTTTTAAAAAAGGGAGGAAATGAATTAGAAATCTAGGAAGCTTCCCAACTACTTTGGGCGCATCTACAATTTATCATGAAGGGCTGGCAAGTTAGTTCCATGGCAGTGAAATGCCACATGGAGCTGTTCCAGCTTAACACGGGGCACGTCAATGCAACCTCAAACCATGTTAACCAAAATTGTGGGTTGTTCTGCCCAAGAACTAGAGGAAACCCTGACTTCGGACTCACATAAACAGTTGGATCAGTGTTGAGATGGAACCAACCACAACTGGTTACTTGGTCACTCCATATTCTCCAGGTGTAGGCACTGGCCAGCCTAGACTTGCACACACTATCCCTGCCCCCACCCTCACCCTTCAGTCACTGTTGTGGTAGCCAGAGGGCATGATATGGCTCATGTCAGCCACTTGTCACTTGGAGCAATGTTCAGACCACCAAAGCAATTGGAGAAGGGAGGGAAGAGAAGAGGAAGTGATTCCTTCTCTTCCCCTCCCACATCACTCTAGTCATCAGGTGCTCAGTAGGCATATAGAAGGAAGCTTTCATTTAGTCATTTAGATTGCATGATCAAGATTCTCCATTATATAAAGTTCATAATTTAAGATCTTCATGACTTTCATAGAATCAGATTTGGAAGAGTCCAACCCTTTGCCATGTAGAAAAAAGGCACAATCAAAGCACTAGTATCAATAATATATACAAGATATATGAAAGCCTCAGAAATGCCAGAATTAAGCAGGGCATACAATGAAAAATGTAAAACGTGATTCCATACCTCAAAAAACAGTATCACTCTTGGACTTTCTTCAGCATCTTGAAGAAAATAATTAAAACGTTCATTAAATATTATTTGCTCCTCCCATTCTGGAAGGGTTGACTTAAATTTTTTGAAATCATAAGGTTGGGTCATAATAGGAAGAATGTGTCCTACTTTTTCTTGTTCATAGAAAGAAGAAACAGGACGGCTGCTGTATGAAAACAATAAATTATGTTGAGTCCAACTATGTTTGATATTTTTCAAATAAAGCAGCATTTATTATTAGATTAGTATGATTTTGTAGCCCTTCAGAAATTGTTATTCTACAATTCCGGTTAGTCTAGTCTGCACAGTTAACTGGGAACAAATATTCTTCTTCTTTACTTTACTACAAAAAATAGATATGAATTCTAAATTCATTTTGTCTTTAATCTTTCAGAACAGCCTGTTAGTATTTTGTTTATTCAATTCAGTAACTTTCAGCTGATTAAAGCATTAGTAAACCGATATACTGTAATTATGAGGTGTTTCCCCATCACAGTTGAGATGAACCAAGTATAACCTTATGCATTTTACTCGGACATAAACCCCATTTATTTCAATGGGAAAATAATTCATAGCATTGCAGTTTCAAATTCCAGTCTTGTAAAAGGTCTTGCATAAATACATACTGTATTAAAGATAATAAAGATAATGATCAAAGTTATTGTATTAGAGCACAGTGCTGAATAATCTATGAATAAATATTTTCTTTTTCTCAAAATTAATTAAAACAAAATATACCATATGATACTGTAAGGGAAACTTGGGTTTATCCGTCTTGGCTGGGTTCTTCCACTTAATGGGCTCTGCTACCTAAACCCAAGTTTCCCTTACAATACATGGAAGTAAAACCCATGACATCGGTGCCATGTGCAACTCTCTGCTGCTGGATATTCAGTCCTTACTAATTTTCCTGTAAGTTAACTGGGATTGAATCTTTAAAAAGTGCTATATCCAGTGCACAATATCATCAACCAGTTGGATCTTGTTAATATCATAGCCATGCCTTTTAATTTAACCTGAAATTTATCTTAGAAGCCACACAGTTCCCACACCTTAAAGTTATCTCATTACAAAAGGGCATTTTTTTCCACGTTCACATGTTTACTGTACTGGATAATTTTAGGTCAAACACTGCAAATACACAAATAATATACTGTAAGTATATGTGTATGTGTGTATGTATGTGTGTATATATATATATACACACATACATTTGTATGACCCTGAAATTATATGTATATGTATTTGTATGACCTTGACATTATGTCTATCTATCTATCCAATATATCTACATCTGTATCTATATAACTTTAGGGTCATATAACTTCCCATGTAGCACCCTAGATCCATCCTAATTTAGAAATATCAACAATTCAACTGAACATTTGAAAAATCAGAGAAAAAAAGATAATGACAATAATATAAAACAGATTTTTTTTAAAGTTGTTAAAATCACCTATTCTCTTTCTTGACATACAGACCAGTGTTCTGATCGATCACGTGAATCTTTACCATGGGATGTGATACCATGAGATCAGTTTTAAGCCGATCAGTTCGGTGGATGTAAACACCTAAAACAAGGCTGTCATCAAAAACTGGTTTTGGTTCTAGTGAAACACTAGAAGCCACATGTGACGTACTTTCGCCAGGTTGTTCGGCATCTTCTTCAAGTTCTAAGATGAAGAAAATAGCCTTTTGTGAGTCAAGACTCATTTAAATTAAACTTTACAACACAGTTACTATCATAGTTAATCTGCCATATGCACAATTATTTATGAAAATTGACTCAGTACATTCAATTGTATATTTGTTCCGATATATGTAATTAAACAAAGAATGAAGACTGATTTCCCATGGGTATCTTAAAGCTACATACATAATTTGGTTAAGGACAATTCAGCAATATAAATTTGGAAAGCTTACACATATAAAATTAGCCAAAAAAGATAGCTTTTTTGCCACAAAAATTTGCAAGTCTGATGTCAGTTTTGTAAATAATGCTAAATGGGTTTGAATTCTACCTAAACAAACCTTTTTTGAATTTTCTTTTTTCTTTTTTTCCTTTAGATTTTGATTTTTCAGCATCTTCCTCCCGGTGTGGTGCCTCTTTTAATGCATCTTCCACAGACTCTGATATGAGCGGTCTTTCCAAAGAACTCTTTTTACTGCTACTTTCCTCTTCTGGAAATCTCTGCAGTTCAGATTGGGTCATGACACTGTAATAAAGTAGATTCCAGTTATCTAGGATACGTTGAAATATACACAACCACATTGGGCTCAGAACTTGTCAAAACCATAATTGCTACCTGCAAAAGGAATACTGTTGCTACCCACTATTAATCTATCTCAGATTTGGATAATAATATCATATTTATTCAAATCTAGAGTGCCATCAAATCTAATGCGCACCTCAATTTTCAAAACCCTTTATCGAAACCAAAAAAAAAAAGATTTGTTGGCAAATGTAATGCACAGCAGAAAGAGAATAGAAAGAAGGTACAAGAAGGAAGGGGAGAAAGGAGCCTTGAAATAAAAGGCAGAGAGAGGGAGGGAGCATAGAAAGAATGTGCAAGAAGGAAGAGGAGAAAGAAGCCTTGAAAGAATAGAACGAAAGAGGGAAAGAGAATATAAAGAATGTGCAAGAATGAAGGAAAGGACCCTTGAAAGAAATGGCAGAAAGAGGAAAAGAGAATAGAAAGATCTAAGAAAGAAAAAACAGTGAGAAGGAAAGGTAGAAGGGAGAAAGTTAAAAAAGGAAAGGAGCTCTGAGGCAGTGGAGCCAAGGCTAGCTCTACTGAGAGAGAGAGGCCCTGACAAGCCAGGGCAAAGGAGGCCACCTTTGCCGCCTCCTCCTCCAGTGCCTTTGCCATCTCCTTGCTGTGTTCTTGCTGCTCGTTGCGCTCTCTGCCGGCCCTGCTCTTGCTGAAGGCCCCACTCATGCCATAAGACATGTTTTTAACCTGACTTGTAGACGGAATATTGTTTTTAACTTGAGTACTGTGATGTTGTTTAAATGTTGTAAATGTTATTTTTATGGTTTTTATATTGTATTAGGCATCACATTGTTGCCTTGTTGGCCGCCCTGAGTCCTCCTTCGGGGGTGAGAAGGGCGGGGTAAAAGTATTGCAAATAAATAAATAAATAAATAAGGTTGGTTGTGCCAAAGGCCCTGCTTGTGCTGCAAGTTCTGGTCATGCCAAAGGCCCTGCCCTTGTTGAAGGCCCTGCTTGCACCTAAGGACCTGCTTGCATCACAAGTGCCTTTGCCGCTTTCTCACTGCAAGCCCCAGGAGCCAAGGATAAGAACTTACAGGGAGCGGTCAACCCCCCTGTTTAAGGAGCTCCATTGGCTGCTGTTCATCTTCCGGTCCCAATTCAAGGTGCAGGTTCTGACCTACATAGCCCTGAACAGTTTGGCACCCGCCTACCTACGTGACCACATCTCTGTTTACGAACCCAGGCGATCTCACCGATCATCTGGAGAGGCCTTCCTCTCACTCCCACCGGCCTCGCAGGCACGATTGGTGGGGAGGAGGGAGAGGGCCTTCTCTGTAGTGGCACTCAGACTCTGGAATGCGCTCCCCAAGGATATCAGACAAGGCCCCACTTTGGCAGTCTTTAGGAGGAGCCTGAAGACATGGCTGTTCCAATGTGCCTTCCCTGAATGAAGTAAATGATGCCCTGCCGTGTTCATTCTCTGCAAAGTCCTCAGAAGCACCACTTTAATTACCTGTTGTGCGTCTGCCCCATATTGTCCTTGAAGCCTTCCTGCTATATGCAAACTACCACTATCTGCACCCAATGTTTATTTATTTTTTAAAAAATTAACATTCACGTTTGGCCCGCCCGAAATGGTTTTAAATTGTCTGTTATTGCTGGTGTTGAGTTTTTATTGATTGTATTGTTGTTGTTGTTTTTAAATTGCTATTGTTTTGTTGTTGTGTGTTATTGGGCTTGGCCTCATGTAAGCCGCCCCGAGTCCCCTTGGGGAGATGAGTGCGGGGTAGAATTAAAGTTAATAATAAATAAATACATACATACATAAATAAGAAGTGAAGGCAGCTGCGGAGGAAGAGCAACAGTTGCTTGGCTCCTGGGGCCTGCGGCATGCCAGCAGCAAAGCAGCAAGCCAGCAAGAGGCCACAGGAGCCTAGGAGGAAAAGGCAAAGGTGGTGGAGGAGCAGCCTTGTCAGCTCCTGGGACCTATGGTGAGTGGTTGTCTTTGCATCTTCCTCCTCACCTGGGTTGCTGCCTCGTCAGGGCCAGCTCCCTTGCCAGCAACAGGCCCCGAAGAGGAGGAGGAGGAAGCGGCGGCATTGAAGGCAGCCTCCTTCGCCCTGGCTTGCCAGGATGTCCCCCTATCTAAAAAAAGGTGCACATTAGAAGTGTGTAAATACGGTCTTTATCTTAGGATTTGGTTGAGATCTAAACAAATGAATCAGGCTCAAACATGTGTATGCACATGTTTATGCACAAAGCCATACTATTTCACTTATTTTCTTCTGCCTGAGTAAAAGTACAAAAACAAAACCTTAACACTTCTACTGAATCACATCAAAATCCCCCAGTGCTAGGTATAATTTTGCAGGCTGGAGGGAAAATACAGATGTAATCAACATGTTTATACTGTAGGTATGGTAACATTATATTTTCCTTTACAAAATAATCATGAATAAAAGAAGTAAAACTCTTTCCCATCTGAAAAACAAAAAGTCAAAGAACTGTTGAAAGACTAACATGCAAGCTGATTTACTGTTCCCCACCATACCTTGAGTGAGCTGCAGATAAAACTGGGAATTCTTTTTTCTTTTTCTTCTTTTTACTCATTTCATTGTTCAATGCTACTTCATGGCTTTGAACATTGGAGGTGAATTCAGACATCTGTTCTTTAAGTTTCTTTTTTATTTTCTTCTTAATTGCATTTGCTTCCTCTTCAGCCACTTGCTGCTCATAAACTTGGATTAGCTGCTCTTCCTCATCTAGCTCAGACATATCTCTCAATCCATTCAAGGCACCTTTTATGTTGCTGTCCCTTTTTTGATGAAGTGCATCTGCCTGTAATATACTTTTTGGTTTTTTCTTTGAAAAAACATGAAGCTCTTTTTCAAAACCATCCAATTTCATTTCAGATAACGTTTCCTCCTCATTAAGTTGTTTTTGTAATGCTGCCTTCTTCTTGTTCGTCTTTGTTTGCTTAATATTCTCTCCACTAACAACATTATCATTTATTTTTATGGCAACTGGAGCTTTGCTTCCAAGCTTATGCAGACTCCTTTCCTGTGGGTTATAAGTGTTGTTTACAATAATCTCATCATTTTCTTTGGAAGGATCAAGGTGGTTTTTGAATGTCTCAAGCTGCAATCAAAACAAAAACACTGAAAAATATATCTGTTAATTACAAGTAGGTTATAATAATATTAATGTTTAGGTAAATTGCTAATTATATTCTGGAAGTAAAAAAAATAGGACTCTTTTTGTAAGCAACAGATGCAATTCATTTGAAACACGAGGAGTCCTGATTTCAGCAAGTTTTTCATACCAATTTTGTTATAATTAAAAAATCCCTCAAAATCATTCTAGAGTACCTTGAAAATAGTTTTGCTCATGTGCTCAAATGATATATTTTTAAAATACATGTTCAAATATTTTCCACATCAAATTTATACCTAACGTAAGTATTATGTGAGGAAGGGTGTCCATGTTTGGTGACTAAACATAGACCTAGCACTTCCGGGGGGAAAAAATAACAAAAAAAGTGAGAAATGGAAAGATATCAGACCTTCCCGTCAGCTGGCCTCCATTGGACCTTCCAGCCGATCTTCATTGTGCTGACTACTGCAGTTGTGGTTGCTGTGAGGGCTTGGACCTCTCAACTCTTGAACCCCCCCCCGGCAGCTGGATTCTAGTGGTGGGTTCCTGACTTTTCCTTCTTGCCCCTCTAGTTCTCGCCACTGCTATCGCTGCACTGCCTACTGATTATGTATGGACAGAGAGGGGACCATGACGGATGGTTGCAAATTGCCCTGAAAGTCTAAGACTTGACCATCTTAGAAATACTTTGGCCCAGTTTAATTAAGCCCCACTAATCTGGAACAATTGTGCTACTATCACCAGTGTTATTCAAAATCCATTGTGACACTGCTATACTGTTTGATTGGGGCACTAATCTGGTCCAACTATATTGCTGCTAATCTACTGTGCCTGAACTGAATGACTGCAGATACTGGGACCTATTGTGACTGGGCAAAATGATGGTTAAAATATATAACTTCTAGCTTAGTTAATTTTATTTATCGTGGTGAGATGCACTGACAAAGGTAGGAGAGGGAGTTCCGAGGCCAAGAAAGTGATTCAGGGTAGGAGGAGATGTGGGAGGAAGAGACAATATCACCATCATGGGGAGTGTAGGAGATTCCTTACTGCCCCCAGATTGTCTCCTCCCGTACATAACCTGGATGTCCAAGATGGCAATCCCCCTGGGTTGAAGCTGCTGCTGTTAAATGCCAGTTCATTTAATGGCAAAACAACTATCACCCAGGACTTGTTCCTCTCAAGTGGCCCAGACTCTGAACTGGTGTCTATCAGCAGTAATGGACTGGATGAGGACAAACAAATTGAAATTGAATCCTGACAAGACAGAAGTCCTCCTGGTCAGTTGTAAGGCAGATCAGGATATAGGGTGGCAACCTATGTTGTATGAGGTAACACTCCCCTTGAAATCACAGGCCCGCAGTTTGGGGGTCCTTCTGGATTCAGCACTAAACCTGGAGGATCAGGTATCGGTAGTGCCTAGGAGGGCCTTTGCACAATTAAAATTTGTGCACCAGTTGTACCTGCACCTTGAAAAGACAGATCTGGCCATGGAGGTCCATGTCTTGGTCACATCCCACCTAGACTACTGTAACACACTCTACATGGGGCTGCCCCTGAAACTCCAACTAGTCCAAAGAGCTGCAGTCAGGTTACTAACAGGTGCTGGACACAAGAAGCATACCACCACCCTGCTACACCTTCACTGGTTGCCAGTTTGTTTCAGAGCCTGATTCAAGGTGTTGATTTTAACCTTTGAAGCCCTCAGCAGTTCAGGTCCAACTTATACAACTGTTTCAAGAATGTAGCAAAATCACTAAAATCGTCACACCAATTAGAGATGAGGAAACAATTCAATTAATTTCATAAACAGAAATGTTTACTGGAAACATTTTGAAATGTCCTTTGTCATGCCATATTTCAGGCCAATATACAGCGCAAATCAAGATTGAAAAAGCAAAAAGACAAGAAAATAGAAGATAATATCTTAAACAGAATGTCACAAATCCACCTAGGGGCAGAACATTGGTAGAAAACCACCCATTTGCTAGGTGGTGGAGACAAACAAGAGTAGCCTATCTTCAACATGAACTATTTGGGGGTATCTGACTGGACAGTACTAGAAGACACACAGGTCCACTTTATTTTGTAAATCTATATTTCTCCACCCAAAGAAGACTGTGTATAAGTCAAAACCGGTCGTGGTGAGGAATATCTGCACTCAGGAACTTGTCTTTATAAATTCTCTCTCATAAAAGAGTAAATGAAACTATTACCTTGAAGGAGGATCTGCCTCAAAGAACCTGTGATTGCAAACTCTCTCCTACAAAGAAGATTTGCTATCTGGCACTGTGAGTGCAAGAAAACAGAAACTCTTCATAGTTGATATTATTTTTCTTCAAGACTACAATCAGTATTGTGAACACAACATACTTATGTTTTTTGTAGTTTTTTGTTTATTGTATCTTGTACAAGCTGTGAAATATATGCTTGATATTGTTCTACTTTGGTAATAGTGGACCTGTGTATCTTGTTGTTCTTAGGGAAATAATTTCTTTTTAGTTGGACAATACTAGAGCCACTTTTGACCATAGTATGAGTAATAGAGCCAGAGTAATGAACTCTTGATCCAACAAGACAATTCTTAGTCCATTTCATTACTCTATCTATCCCTTTTTTCTCAATTGCTCATTCATTACTCCTGCAATCATAGATACTACCCTTTCTTCTTATTCTATGACTCTGGCTTCAGGTACAGTATGCCCAGTTCTTCCAACCTGGTGGATAGCGTTTAAAGCATAACTGAAAGGCGACAACCTAGGCTGATTTAGCTACAGTTGAGGTACTGCTAAGTTCAACATGATATTCCATTTATTATTATACTCAATTTATCAACCTGGGATTGAATTCAAAGACACAGTTTTGTTGGTCTGGAATACTGATATGCAAAAGGATATGGAAACAGCTTAGAGACCCATCTGAGAAGTAGACATAGTCTATGAAAGCTGATGGTATCTATTTTGTTCTCCCAGTTAATCTCAAAGGTGCTAAACAATCAATTTGCATACAAAAGGCACATGGGATTGGTACATTGCTATTGCTGCAGGATAACAGTGTCTGTAGCCAGTATCAGATGATATCGCATCTCTTCCATTGCTACTTTACATTTAAATCACTGGTGGAGCACAGCTTTTCATTTACAGGAAAAAGCCTGTCAGTAGTTCCCAATATTGCTGCTGGAGTGCCAAACCATGATTCTCCTCCTTCCTCCCTCTTCCTAAGCATGTTGAGGGTGGTTTTATGTATGAAAGAGTGAGTCCTAGGGAATGGGGATACCCCGAATTTTACTCCTCTCTTCTTAATTCAGCATCCTCTCCCTTTGAGCCAATCACTCCACACACCTCCCCCCCCCCAAAAAAACACCTGCAGAACTCTTCTCTTTGACACCTGCAGAACTCTTCTCTTTGACAGAGCATGGGGTGTTCAAATACAGAAAAAAGAACAAAGGGGAATCACATCTATTTCTATGATTATCAGAATTTTTTTTGGAGGTGGGTATGTGGAAAGACCAGTATGTTGCCAGTATATGTTCCTATTTGTTTCAAAAACACGACTGCTGTGAGATAACAGGCTGCTGTGATGAAGTCCTAAAATCACCTTAGATTACTGTAGCATAGGTGCCATGAGTTAATGCTTCAATGACTGCTTTTAGAGCAATCAAAACCATTTGTAATAACTCTTAACAGTAATTAATGATATTGTACAAGTATTTTGTGCAATCTGCAGTAATTCTGAAATACTGATAAGCTTCTACCTCCTTTTCTTTCAATGGACACTAAATGTAGTATATAGTACAAGGACATGGAAGAGGCCTCTCTCGGCCTTGGCACTCAATCTCTGGAGCTCTAATCGACTCTAGCACTTATTTCATTTAGGCAAGATGAAAACTTGGCCATTCATTGCAGCCTCATTGATTACTGTTGTTGTTGTAGTTGTTGTTATTATTATTATATTTATACCCTGCTTAATCTCCCCAAAGGTGGCTCAAAATGGCTTGACATAAAAGCATTAGTATACAGTTTGAAATATACATATACAAACATTAAAACAGAATTAAACACAAACAGCACTAGAAAATTCAGTTAAATCCATTAAAACATACAGTATTCAAAGTTAAAAACCACAACACTCCCTGATTAGATCTTAAACACCCTCATCTTTAAAAGCCTGTCTGAATAAAAGGTTATGAAGGTTTCTAATACTGTTATTATATTTAATGCTTTTGTTTAATTAAAATTGATTTTATTATTCTTTAACAGTTTTAACCTGTTCTATTTTATTTGTAAGCTCCTCTTGGGTCTTGGGCAGGGTAGAAATCTTTTATTACATAAAAATGAATATAGAAAACTGTGTTCTATAAAGGAAACGATAAAACAGTAAATCACTAATCCAACTCTACTAATTACTGCATGCCAGCAGTAATTACAAAAGCAGCAATATTAAATCTAAAAAATATGAAGGTTGCAGATTTCAAAATCCAAAATGGAAATGGTGTTGGTAGGGAATATGTGTCAAATGGTATGACTATCAATCTTTCTGCTTAGAAAGGAATAAAATTTCTTTACAACATTTCAGAACTGTGTACAAAGAGCCCATCAAACTCACCACAATATTGTCTGGAATGCTTTGTCGCTTCTCTTTTAATTTATTTTTATCTGTTAGGCCAACATGGCTCCTGAATATTTCTTCAAAGCGGACCTTGGTCTTTGCCTTGGCCTCACTCTCCTCTGAAAAAATTAAGTAAGAATGTGGTAACTTCAGCTAGTTCAAGAGAAAACACTGTCTCTCAAAATGTTATACTTCTATCTATTGTACATAAAAAATACAGGTGGAACAATTCCATGCTGTACAAAAAGCCTGGGCAAACACCTTGTTTTCAGAAGAAAGTCCTCAATGTGAAGGAGGGACATGTTTGTAAATCTCTAGTGCTATTTCTGCACAGGAAAAAAAGTTATTGTAGCAGACATAACAGTAATGTCCTGTGGATTCTATCTTCACAATTTCACTATTGCAGCAATTATCAGCATAGTACCATTTAGATCAGAGTATGTTAGTGACACACATTTTTAGATATTCATCATTTTGCAAAATAGTAATTCAGTTATACTAGCAAACTGGAGGTTAAAACAACTTATAAAAGATACAGAAGCATACATAAATTGCAATAACAAATTATATGGGGACACATCAAAATCTTTCATTTATATATTTTCAAATATATGATTTGTATGATGCATTTCCAAGATTTTTTTTATTTCTTCTTTTCACATGGCACACCCACACACTGCAGCCAATGCACTAATGCGTCATGACACACAGTTTGGAAAGCTCTGATTTAGGTAGGTATTTTGCAAAACTCCCCCTCACATCCCTGACCAAGAATTATAGTCTGAATGATGCCAAGTCAGGGAAAACTGGACTATTGCTTCTGAAATTACAGTTTAATGCATGCCCATTTATCATGTCTACCAAAATACATTACTGGTTTATCCACAGGATCCCTGGTATACAAACACCATACAGTAGAGTCTCGCTTATCTGACATTCGTCTATCCGACATTCCATCTCATCCGATGCCCCCTTTTCCTCCAGCATTTCCCCTTCAATTAAAGGAGTGCTCCCCAACTCTCTCTCTGTTCCCAGTAAGTGAAAAAGGCACGACAAGGAGGAGGAAGAGGGCGGAAAGGGGAAAAAGAGGCAGGAAAGGAAGCTGAACTGTCTTCCCGCTTCTCTCTGTGATTACCATGCTTCTCTTCTGCATTCGGGCACTTCCTGCTGGGCCGTTGTAGCCCCAAGGCGTTGCTTTGCCTTAACCATTTGAGTCCTTGTTGTTAGTATTCTAGATGTCTAGCACCGCATTGGATGGATAGCAGCAGGAGACTCCGTATTATCCAACATTTTCATTTATCCAACGTTCTGCCAGCCCATTTATGTCAGATAAGCGAGACTCTACTGTATCTCGATCATAGCCCAAGCATTCAATCAAGTAAAAATTAATCAGCATTAAAAGCACTTCTTTGAACTCATAAAAACAATTAATCGATGATTCTCCTGATAAACTCACAATACTATAGCAACTGTTTAATGATACTGTAATATTTTATATGGTGTGCAAATATTTGTACCTGCTGGCATTTTCATGTCTCTCAAATGTAATTCAACATATTGCACTTGTATTCATCCGGGTTCTTCATTCTGCACAAAAAGCCAAACATATTGCAGGATATTACTAATTGAGACCATTTCTAAACCACAATTAAAGACAAATTATAAAATGTAATGCAGAAAGCTTTCATAGGTTTATCAAGTCTGCTCAAATTGCTTGATCATTAAGTTCTACTCAGAAGCATCATCATGTTGTCCCTATCATTATGGATGGCAAACTTCCATAAATGGAATTAAGTCCAAAATACAGTAGATTCGTAGATGCCGGATAAATTTAGTTTCTTGTTGCTTGAGAATTACTACTAAATATGAGAATACTAAAATCCAAACTATATCATACCAGAAACTCTGTATTGATTAGATATTAATATTGTAATATAGTAATGAAAAGAAAACAAAGGCAAATAAAGACAAGAATAAGGTAAAGGTATTTCCCTGGCATTAAGTCCAGTCATGTCCGACTCTGGGGGTTGGTGCTCATTTCAATTTCTCAGCCAAAGAGCCGGCTTTGTCCAGACACCTCCAAGGTCATGTGGTTGCCATGACTGCATGGAGTGCCGTTACCTTCCTGTCGGAGTGGTACCTATTAATCTACTCACATTTGCATGTGTCCAAACTGCTAGGTTGGCAGAAGCTGGGGCTGACAGCGGGAGCTCATGCCACTCCCCGGATTTGAACCTGCGACCTTTCGGTCCACAAGTTTAGCAGCTCAGTGGTTTAACCCACTGCGCCAGTGGGGTATAAGTTCATGTAATTTTAGTTAATTTTATTGCCATATAGCTCAACGCTATAGGCACACTTGGGCCCTCCCTCCAGGTGTTTTGGACTTCAACTCCCACCATTGCTAACAGCCTCGGGCCCTTTCCTTTCCCCCCTCAGCTTCTTACGTGGCTGAGGGGGAAAAGGAAGGAGTCTGAGGCTGTTAGGAATGGTGGGAGTTGAAGTCCAAAACACCTGGAGGGAGGGCTCAAGTGTGCCCAGGCCTGCTTTAGAGCCCTGGGCTTTGTGGCTTCACCTTCGGCCTTATGTGGGACTGAGGCAAGGCAGCTCAAGCCTCACTATTTATTTATTTAAAATTTTTGTGCCCCGACCTTCTCACCTCTATAGAGGGACTTACAGCAACATTAAATGCTATACAATTTAAAACCTGTTACAACAACATATTAAAAACTTAAAACACCAAAATACATACATACATGCAAATCACATTGCCATTTAAACAAATTCAACTCAGTTCTGTAAACGTGGTCACTCATTTCAAACTATAGTCAAACTCAGCCTATTCTGGGAAAGCTTCGTTCCACATCCCTGCACATTCCCCAGAGACCACTATGGTCCATGGATCAAAACCTATTGGAGGTTCCATCACTTAAGATCTGCCGCCTGTCCTCGACGTGGCAGCGTACTTTCTCTGTAGTAGCGCCTACCCTTTGGAACGCCCTCCCAGAGGAGGCTCGAGCAATGACTGATCTACAGGCATTCTGGGGGGCTTGCAAGACCAATCTCTTCAGACAGGCGTTTAATCTTTAAGGCTGTTAAATTCCACTCTTGTCTCAATCTGTTTTATTATGTTTTTAATTATTATTAGTAGTAGTAGTAGTATTTCCATCATTTCTACCCCGCTTCTTCTCAACCCCCAAGGGGGGACTCAGAGTGGCCTAACAACGGCAACGATTTGATGCCACATAGTATACATATAATAAAAGCAAACAGTTAAGAATAAAATACATTAAAATACAGCTAGAATTAAAATACATTAAAAATACAATTAAGATTAAAATGCATTGTGTACATTCACAAGTTAAAACAGTATTCCATCCATAAGCATTATGTTGTGATTATGTTGTTCAGTAGTGTGAACCACCCTGAGCCTCTTTGGGAAGGATGGTATATAAATCGAAATAATAAATAAATAAGTCTTCACCCGCCTCCTGAAGGACAAGGAGGGGGGCTGATCTAACATCACCTGGGAGAGAGTTCCACAGTCGAGGGGCCAACACAGAGAAGGCCCTGTCCCTCATCCCCACCAGACACACTTGCGAAGATGGTAGGGTTGCCATTTTTTGATATAAGAAATAAGGGACATTTATGGGATTTTTCACAAAAATAAGGGACACTTCATCAAAAACTTGAAACTCAAACATTAGGTAGAAATAGTTTTATTAACAGAATAAGATAATGATTGAAACTCACAAAAGAAACTGACTTACACCCTCTTAACAGGACATGGTATGTTTCTGCATGCTTTGTCATGCAGAAAAAACATTATTAGAACTACCTAATTTTCTCCATCTGTATTTAGTACTTGACTTTGCTGACTTTAAAAGTGCACTGTCTAAACATTACAATAAAATAAATTTTATAAGACAGTACATCTACATGATTATTATGTCAATAGTTAATGGTATAGTATAGTATGGGATACACAGCATTGTATAGTATTGGGATGCACAGCTAGGCCTATTTTAAGAGTAACTCTCAAGCAACTAGAAACTATCTTTATCCAACATGATCCAACATTCCCATTGGGTAACGGTTAATTAGTCTACTGTACTTTGAAAAAGTCCTGTATCGCCTCTTCCTTCCAACGGGGACGCAGGCTGCCCTGCGAGTTGGAATCCCCGGGCAGGCATTGCCGTGGAAACCACAGTGCACACCTTCCTCTGGTCAACCCCGCCCAGTCCTGTCCTGCTAGTCAAAAATAAGGGACAGGGCCTGAAAATAAGGGACACAAATTTTAGGGCCAAAATAAGGGACGTCCCTTAGAATAAGGGACATATGGGAACCCTAGAACAGTGTTTCTCAACCAGTGTGCCGTGAGTGATCATCAGGTGTGCCGTGGGAAATTGGAACATCCAATACCCTTTCTTCCCCCTCCTGCTGAACACTTTTTCCCAAGCAAACCCTTTCAGTACTTTCTGTTGGTAATGAGAGTTCAATATGCCAAGTTTGGTTCAATTCCATTGTTGCAAGAGTTCAGAATGCTCTTTGATTGTGTAACTATGAATCCCAGAAATTGTAACTCCCAAATGTCAAGGTCTATTTTCGCCAAACTCCATCTGTGTTCACATTTGGGCATATTGAGTATTCATGCCAAGTTTTTCCTGACCCGACATTCAGTCCACAGTGCTCTCTGGATATAGGTGAACTACAACTCCAAAACTCAAGGTCAATGCTCACCAAACTCTTATAGTATTTTCTCTTGGTTATCGGAGTTCTGTGTGGGAAGCTTGTGTCTTTCTGCCATTCCTGCCAGGATATCTATGTTGTGTTCATCGAAACAGGCCCGGGTTTCACACTGAGTGTATAAATACATTTTTAAACATATTAACTGTATGTATTACTGTGTTAGAGTGTCATTTTGTGTCATTTTGGTTGGTGGTGTGCCCCAGGATTTTGTAAATGTAAAAAATGTGCCGCAGCTCAAAAAAGGTTGAAAAACACTGCCCTAGTGAAGCAGCAAATTGGGGAGTTATGGAACTCCGGATTGGCAAATGACCTCTTACCAACAGGTGCGCAAACGTGCGGGCAGCAGGGATGAGGAAACACGCAACAACTTCACTGCTCGTGTGAAATCAAAGAGATTTATTGATAACACCAGCTGGTGGGGTTGCCAAACAGAACAAGCTGTTAATCAGGGGCAAACGGCCCCGGTCACTCTCAGTACAAAGCATATATACCCCCATGGCGGCATCTGGAAAAGCCCGCCCTCCTTCATGGATTTTACACAATCATAATTGGCTGGTGTTTCATGGCATTTCATTAATCCAATAAAACATTACATTTCCATTAGCATCACATCTCAAAACCCCACCTATGTATTAGAACAATGAACATTTCTAAGTTAGTTCTTTCTCACAGTACATATCAGTGGCCTGGGACGCTCATGTACCCGATTAGCAACATTTCACTTTCTGCCTTTCCTTGCCAGCAACGGATGGGGCAGAATCCCTCTGTACATGCACAGTTCTTCTCCCTTTGGCACTGATGTCAACAAATAGCACACCCTGTACTGTTAGACCAATCTAAGCCTATGTTATCTCACTCTAGGCACGGGGTGTATTTTAACAAGTCACAGCATTGATTAGAAGCACCAATCACAGTGTTACACTCACGGAGCAAGTGCCTGCCTGATTCTTGGCACAGAAACCCACTTTTCAAAGCTCTACACGTGTGCAGCATCACTCTCTGACCTTTCTCCTCCACAGAAAGTACCAAAACTGCTTTACTAGAAGATGGTGGGACCGAGAGCAGGGCCTCTCTGGAGGCTCCTAATGTCCTTGATGGTTCATAGGGGAGAACAGGTAAACTAGGCCGGAACCTCTCCATGGGTTTAATTCAGGCATCCTCAAACTGCGGCCCTCCAGCTGCTTGGGCCTCCGACTCCCAGAAGCCCTAACGAGCTTGTTCCATTGTCAGGAATTCTGGGAGTTGAAGGCCCAAACAGCGGGAGGGCCGTAGTTTGAGGGTGCCTGGTTTAATGAACCCCTGAGAGGAAAGCATAGAAACGAAGGCAACCCCCTCGCCTCCTCCTAATGCTCTCTCAAGCGCTTTTCAAAGGGCTCTAGCACCCCCTGCTGAAGTCTTTCCCTCTTAACATAGAGTGAGTTCACTCCACTTGGCAAGTGTTGACTGTATCCAGGCTGGGAAGAGGCCCCGAAGCCTGAGATTTGCGGCTTCCGCTGCCTTGACACATTTATGAGGAGACGTATGCCTTTAATGGCTGTTGGTTGCCTTAAATTATGGACTCTCTCCCCTCTTAGCCTCCACCTCACACACACACACACTTTGGGTTAAACAACTCCAAATGGGAGAGGTAGAAAACAAAAGAGCTTCATAGGGACGCGAGAAAGGCCCGCCAACTGTCACTTCCTTCTGAGGGAAGAAAGGGAATAACGGTCACCTTTTAGGAATGGGGAACCGCAAAGCCCCCTCGCGCGCATCCCCCTCCCCCCCAGAACATGCCAATCAAATTACCGCCTACCTACCGCTGGGCGCGCGCCGGGGAGCTCGAAAGGGAAAAGGGGCGGGACGTGCGGTTGCTAGGCGACGGCGGGGGGAGGGCACGTGACAGCAGAAAAGGGTGAGCATGCGCCCTGGCGTCCAGTCAGCCTCAGCAGGATAAGAAGGCAGGAGGATCTCCCCACCCCCCCCCGCCTCTGAGATACAGAATGAATGGATGAGTTTGGCAGAACTGTGGAGGAAGGCGGGGAGATCTCTAGCCTTTCCCCTCTCAAAGAGGGTTAGTTAGTTAGTTAGTTACTCACTCACCAAACTCCAAATCCCAGGCTTCCAATAGCCTCCAGCCATGGCAATTCAAGGGGTGCCAAACCGCATTAATTCTATACAATGTAGATGCAATAGCTGTAATACAATATAATAAAATAATAATAATAAATAAATAAAAGATATAATATTCTAATATAATACTAGTAACAATACAGTATATCATATTGTAATCTATATAAATAAAAATTTAATGTTTGTGGGATTAACGTAACTCAAAATCCACTGCACGATTTGCCGCCAAATTTGGCCACAAGAGTGACCATCCCAAAAATTGATTTTGTCATTTGGGAGTTGTAGTTGCTGGGATTTATAGTTAACCTACAATCAAAGAGCATTCCGAACCCCACCAATGAGATAATTGGGGCAAACTTCCCACACAGAACCCCCATGACCAACATAGAATACAATTGAACCAAACGTGGCACACAGGACCCCCATGACCCACAAAAAAACACTACAAGGGTTTGGTGGACATTGACCTTAAGTCTGGGAGTTGTAGTTCACCTACATCCAGAGAGCACTGAGGATTCAAACAATGATGGATCTGGACCAAACTTGACACGGATATTCCATATGCCCAAATATGAACACAGATGGAGTTTGGGGAAAATAGACATTTGGGAGTTGTAGTTACTGGGATTTATAGTTCACCTACAATCAAAGAGCATTCCGAACCCCACAATGATGCAATTGAACCAAACGTGGCACACAGGACCCCCATGACCCACAAAAAAACACTACAAGGGTTTGGTGGACATTGACCTTAAGTCTGGGAGTTGTAGTTCACCTACATCCAGAGAGCACTGAGGATTCAAACAATGATGGATCTGGACCAAACTTGACACGGATATTCCATATGCCCAAATATGAACACAGATGGAGTTTGGGGAAAATAGACATTTGGGAGTTGTAGTTACTGGGATTTATAGTTCACCTACAATCAAAGAGCATTTTGAACCCCACCAATGAGATAATTGGGGCAAACTTCTCACACAGAACCCCCATGACCAACAGAGAATACTTAAGGCCATCCAGTCCTTCATCAGGGCAAGAAAACATAATCAAAGCCCTCCTGACAAAGAGCCATCCAGCCATAGATCTAGATAGATATGATTCACACACACAGAGAGAGATATAGTATCATAGATTTTAAAGGGACCCCTAAAGAAGGACAATAATATGTTCCATGTTCCAGAGTAGGCAAACCAGACAATCTCCACATTAACACTGTCAAAGAAACAGCAAGAAATACTGTTTACCCACAAGCATAAAGAAATTACATATATTAGAAGCCAACACTTTCTCATTATTTTATTTCCCAGATCACCAGACTGGGCCACAGCAACGCTTGCCAGGGGACAGCTAGTATAGTATTATATACATACATACATACATACATACATACATACGCTACTGATAATATATGACAATATATAATATACTGTTTTATTTTTGTATATTTGAAGTTGTAACATTTTTGATTTTCAGCCGCTTTGAGTCTCTGTGATGGAAGCCCCCGGTGGTGCAGCAGATTAAACCGCTGAGCTACTGAACTTACTGACCAAAAGGTTAGCAGTTTGAATCTGGGGAGCGGGGTGAGTTCCTGCTATTAGGCCCAGCTTCTGCCAACCTAGCAGTTTGAAAACATGCAACCGTGAATAGATAACAGCGCTCCATGCAATCATGACCTAGGAGGCTGCTACGGACAACTCTGGCACTTCGGCTTAGCACTGGAGATGAGCACCAACCCCCAGAGCACTAACACGACTTGACTTAATGTCAGGTTACCTTTATATGGTGAGCTAAAGTGGGATATAAATTGTTTTTGTGGGACACCTTGCAGCACATTTTGCTATAGATTTTCAATGAATATCTGACAGAGTCTCAACCAATTCAACAAAGTTTGTGGCAAGCAGAAAAACGAAGCTTCTGGATTATAACAACTACCGTACATTCGAAGTTAGTATTGCACAGTTAAACACGAAATAACATTCTCAAACTAAGAACAGAAAACTTTTCAAATGTTGTTACATAATGTACTAGCTCCTTGGAAAATGTTTTAAAACGTTCTCCTACAATTGGGCTCCTTGAAATGACCACTCTCTATTATGTCTTGGGCTGTGCAAAAGGATATGAAGTCATTACAAACTGTCTTTTAGAAAGTCCATAATAACTTTGAATTTTGTATTGTGCTCAGCTGAGTGAAAGAAAAGACCCAAAGTCAGGGCCGTAGCCAGGATTTTGATTTGGGGGGGGAATCTGAGTGAGAGAGGGTCTACCCTAGCAAACCTTTTGTATTGTTATCCCAATACCCCCTATGCATATGGGATATACTGCGCATGGTGATCAGATCATGATATAAATACACATAGAGGTTTAAATAATGTACCAGTAAGGCCTTATCGCGGACCACCCTGAGAAGTTCGGGGGGGGGTGTCCTGAAGGCCCCCCCCAGCTACATGCCTGCCCAAAGTCATTTTCTGCCAGATGAGTCCGGGAACCATAGCCACTACCAGCCCACACGCCTGTATTGTTATGAATTTCCAGATTTTTCTCAAGTTCCTAAGTAATCCATGAACTGCCTTCATGTGGCCAGAGCTCTTCTACTTCTCTGGCAGAAATTGGTTGCGGTGATGAATAAGGGCCTTTTCCCCCTTGACTCATCTGAGCAGAATCCATATGAAATTCTGTAGTTTAAGATATCCTTGCCAATTGAATTTTTCAAAATGAGGCAATGTTTACCATGATATATTTGGCAACTGGACAAGTATATTCAAAGAATACAAAAAGTAACATGGAATTCTACACAGCCATTTAATGCAGTTTGAAACTGCAATGCAGTTCAATACAGTTAAAGTGCATTACATCAGTCTTCACTGACCATGAAATGCAGTTTCAAGCTGCATTATACAGCAGTGTAGATTGGGCCACGGGTTTCTGGGCCCTTCCATACAGCCATATAACCCAGAATATCAAGGCGGAAAATCCCACAATAAATGCTTTGAACTGGGTTATCAAAATCCACACTGCCATATAATCCAGTTCAAAGCAGATATTGTGGGGGTTTATATAGCTGTGCAGAAGGGACCTGAGCCCACACTGAGGTCGAATCTCGGAAACTCCCGCCGCAAAATCAGCAGTTTTACCAATTTCACGCAGCAGAGCGTTCCTCGAGTGAACGGTCCCTAATTCTTGCACACAATCCTGTTCCCAGACTCAACACAGACCTGGACCCTTTCCCAAAGAGGATCCCTTCAGTTTTCCCAAAGTTTTTGCAATTTTCCCTATTTTTAATTAATTTTTTTCTCTCCTTCTCTCCCTGCCGCGGGCGCTTCAAATGTGCGAAGAGAAGCCGCTTTTCAAGCGGCAGCCGTGGTAGCTCTACCAGCAGGGTGAGGGCCGCGGGAACCTGGGGGACCCCGGGTTCGAGATCCCGTTTGGGTGAAGGGAGGTCACTTTTGCCCCAATGCCAACAGCATCTGGGCATGGGGATTTGGTGACTCCGGGTCTCACCGTTGGCGAGAGATCTCTGTTTTTTGGTTTTTTCATAAGGTTGCTTGGACTCAACTGGGGACTTATAATTGAACTGTCAAAAGCATAAAAGATCAATGAATTTGGCCTGGAGGCTGGGAATCCTATATACGTGTGTCTGAATTGACAGCTGGGAATGGAAATTGTTGAAATGTTATATTCCATTGTAAGAAATGTCCCTTGCTATGATCGTACCTCGTTTTCTGTCCTCTACTATATGAAACTATAAGAACCACCTCAATAAGCCTCTCCCCGACCTTTGTAAACCTTTCCTGCCCCATTATCCCTTAGAATAGATAAGGAAGTTATGTTTTGAAATGTCTGCCATGTTTGCTGAAAGGATGCATACCGCTTAGATCTGAAGCCATCACACTATTGTTTCATCACCATATTACCTGTTTGCATGGAGAATAACTTAATTAGCCAGGCTCTTGTTTTGGGGATGGGGTCTTTTTCTGTCTTCACCCCTGGCTAAATCCTAAGGCTACCCAGGTCTCTGAGATTTCGACTGCCTGGATTAGCCATGGGTACTGGACACAAAAGGTATCACAAGTCATAAGCTGGCCTTTGTTTGGTTTTGGAAGTCAAATATTGACCCACCATAGTACTTTTGTCACTGCTGCGGTCTAAGTCAATCACCGCTTAGACCTTCCTTTCTTCCTGCCCCAGACGAGGAAGTAACTTGTGGACTTGGTAATTGCATTTCCTTCACACAAAGACTTTAAGCCAAATCAGATGCCCCGAGCAATCAGCTGGGAGGGCTCTCCTTTGTTTTCATTCATAAATCCTTCCTGATGACAACTCGCCTCTGTCGGAATCCCATATATGGTGAGCGGCCGCTGATTGGCCAAAGCAAGCAGATGGAAAAGGGCGCGGATTGGTTCCCCGGAGCCGGCCTGCTTCCTGCCCATCAGCTGGTCTCAACATTCCAACCAATCAGCGCCGAGCCGGCCGTCAAGGGGCGGGCGGGAAATTTGAATGTTTGACAGTTCTGTACCCTTTAAAAACCATTGTATTGAATGCCAAATTATGCGTCTTTGCGGGGTCAGGGAATTTGCGGTCGCATCCTACTCAGCTGAGCAGAATAAACAATTTCGTGGCTTCTACCTTGCATCGTGGTGAGCATAATTGGTCTCTGGGGTGGGAAGGTAGGAGGACCTGAGTCACTCCGGGCTTGCCAAGGTCTCACGGGCCCTCTTTTGGTCTATGCCTCGCTGGGAATCAGCGGGGTTAGTCCAAACCGGTTCGACAACAACACTGCCGTATCTTCCAGTTCAAAGCAGAAAATGTAGATTTTATTCAGCTGTGTGGAAGGCGTCTATGTTGTCTCTGAAGGCATATATCAGTTGCATTCAGATTTGTTAAGGATCAACATACCAAATGACTGGCCTTATGCAAAGTTAGTGGATTCTCCTGACTTCCTAATTAATGTTGAGCTTAAACTTCTGTTCAACTATTTAGTATAGGTTTACTCAAATGATTGTGCAAAACTATGATAGAATCAACATGAGTTTGGGAAACTGATGTGGAAAAACGCATACAAGAAAATAAAATATAGGAAAATGTTCCATATATTTACGGTTTCAGTCACCAGCAGCAACAGCATGTGTATGTTAATAGTGTTGAGAGGCAGGTAACAAATTATTATATTGTTATTATTATTGCTGCTGCTATTATATGTGCATTATTTGCATTAATTATAGGTGTGGCTTGATGCCTATAAATCAGGGGTGCTCACACTTTTTCAGCATGTGAGCTACTTATAAAACAACCAAGTCAAAATGATCTAGCTACCCACTACTCAGAGCCATAAAAGCAAAGTATTTGGAAATGTATTTCAGTGAGAGCCATATATATATTTATATATATTTTAAGACTGAATTCAACTAAATGTTAGTATAATAAGCCCCTGAATTTATTCATAATAATAATGATGATAATATTCATTCAGCCTCTGCTACTACTACTAATAATAGTAGTAACAATGGGTTCCTAGAATAGGAGGAGACCTCCAAGGGCCATCCAGTCTAACCTCCTTCTGCACCTGGGCAGGACTGAGCCTTCCTCCCACCCTGCCTGCGATCTACCAGGATGCCCTACGCGACCTACCAGTAGATCGTGATCTACCTAATGAGCACCCCTACTCTAAATGTTCTAGTGATATGTATAGTCAGTCATATCCAAATGCAAGAATCAGAAATGTTAATTTTCCCCCCTAAAAAAACATAATCTTTAAAAAATCTGCTCTATCTTTGGTAAGTGTACCTTTTTCTGGAACAGAAAAAATAACCCCATGTGACCTTGGCAGTTGTAGTTTCTTTCTGAGGCAGCCAGAATGAGACAATTCCCAATTTTAGACACAGGCTGAGCATACCAGCACTTCTTGTAGTCTTTTACCTATGTTTTAGCTAACATGTACTTTAAGCAGTTTTAACTATTGTCAATTTCCCCCCTCTCTGAGTTAAATCAACTGGTCGTTCGTAATCTCATTATATGCATACCTTGAGGCTGAAACATGCCAGCACTTCTTGTAGTCTTTTACCTATGTTTTTAGCCAACATGTACTTTAAGCAGTTTTAATTGTTGTCAATTTTACCCATTTCTATGTTAAATCAACTGGTGGTTCGTAATCTCATTATATGCATACCTTGAGGCTGAAACATGCCAGCACTTCTTGTAGTCTTTTACCTATGTTTTTAGCCAACACGTACTTTAAGCAGTTTTAATTGTTGTCAATTTTACCCATTTCTATGTTAAATCAACTGGTCGTTCGTAATCTCATTATATGCATACCTTGAGGCTGAAACATGCCAGCACTTCTTGTAGTCTTTTACCTATGTTTTTAGCCAACACGTACTTTAAGCAGTTTTAATTGTTGTCAATTTTACCCATTTCTATGTTAAATCAACTGGTGGTTCGTAATCTCATTACATGCATACCTTGAGGCTGAAACATGCCAGCACTTCTTGTAGTCTTTTACCTTTGTTTTTAACCAACATGTATTCTAAGCAGTTTTTACTGTTTGCAAATTTTATCCATTTGTGTGTTCAAACAACTGGATAGTCTTAATCTTATTACCTGCATAACTTGTATGCTACAATGTAATAAGGGTCTTTGGACCATAATAAAAATGTTGTTGGGAAAAAATACCACATTCAAATGAATCACTGTCTTGCTAAATAAACTCTTCTTGTTTCCCAAATCTGTTTGGAAACCAGAATAACAATGTATTATTTTTCTCAATTTTTTTGTTTTGTTTACATACCAACAAAAACAATTAGCTTTCACAATATTGGACAGCTTTAGTTGATTATGCAACATGCGAGGAAGAAATGTCAATGGAGACGAAAGAGTGTAAATAGATACCTAAGTAAGATAAGGAGCTTGAATGGGCATAATCCTATCTCAAAATAGAAATGATTTCATCTTGCCATAAACTCTGGTATTCAAAAGATAACTAGATTTTCAGAAGAGAGAAATAGATCCTTAATTTGTAGTATTGAACTGATGGAATTAATATAAAAGAGTTTTTAATTGTTAATGATAAAAAATTAAGTTCAGATTCAGACTTCTGGCTTACTCTCTGATTAAACAAAAGTTAAATTAACTTTTAACTTTCAATATGTTTTAATGGATTTTAACCGTTATTTTTTTTAAAATACTGTTTATATTTAATTCTGTTTTAATGTTTACATTTTGGTATTTTTATAATTGTATGCTAATGTTTTTAAGTTAAGCCACTTTAAGTCTCCTTTAGAAGAGATAACGCAGGGTATAAATAAATTATTATTAATAATAATAATAATAATGCCTTTTTGTACCTAAAATATTAGGGGCAAAATTGCTTCTTAAGCTAGCTAGATGGTTTGTGAGGGGAATGTGATATCTATCTATCTATCTATCATCCATCTATCTATCTAAATCCTTACAGAATTTCCACGCAAACAAATTTATATCAAGCCTAATATGACATACAGTCATAAATGAGGACTAAAATAGTAAATACAGAGGTTAGAATCATACATGGACATCAATAAAAATAGAATAATACAAAGAGCACTTATTTCAAATCCTATCAAATTTTAAATATAATTTATTTATTTAATTATTTATTTCCAGTGTTTATACCCCGCTACTTCTCAACCCCCGAGGGGGGACTCAGTGCGGCCTAACAGACGGCAACAATTCGATGCCACACAATACATAGTAAACAACAGTTAAAAAATTAAAATACATTAAAATACACCTAGAATTCAATACATTAAAATACAGTTAATATTAAAAACATCATATACATTCATCACCATTAAAACAATGTTCCATCCACAGTCTTATATAAGGTGAACAGCCTTAAAAATAGAACTGATGTCTGTCCAGATTCTTTTTAATGATCATGCAAAATATTTTTTGCAAGCTATCACAGTGATTTTACCATAGAACTAGCCTTCTGTGTCTATGGATTCTGGAGCCATTGATTCATTCAGCTATGTACAGTTTGAAAATAGCTCAAAACTTAAAACATTCCAAAAAGCCAAACTTGTGTTTGCCATTTTATATAAGAGATATCATTTTACTATTACATTGTATACATAATAGGACTTGAGCATCCACAGGTTTTGGTATCCACACATATGTGTGCATGCGTATTTTCTGGAACCAAATCCCAGAAGACACCAATGTATTTTGATGGCTTGCTCCTGGTTTTATTTGTTCAGTATTGTTACTCATCTCTTAATGTTTATTGCCATATATTAACTTGCATATTTGGGATTTGCTTATTGAGGCAGGAGACAACTACCAAAGACTGAAAACTGCCCAAATGTGGCACATATTTTAGAAACAATGATGATAAACTTAAAAAAGAAAATGCTGTTACCTGCATTATAATTTACAGGAAGTGTATAATATACAAACCAGTAAAGCCGTCCCCGCTATCAAGCGGGACAAATGTTGAAGAAAAAGAAGAGGAAATGTAGATGAAATCTCAATGTAGAAGTATCCCTTATTTAGAAACAGTCCTCTAGGTGGCAATGAAGTTATATGTATCCATAGATTTTTATATCCTCAAAAAAAAATTTTTTGGAGATTTTCCCTGAAACCATTTTAATGAGCATTTCATACTATCTGCTGGTCTTTGCAATCACATCTCCATTATTTTTTGCACATGAATAGTAAAATTCTATTACATATACACTTGTTCTATTCATAATTCTGCGGTCATCTCAGAAAATGACAATATATTATGCAATAAACTACATTATATTTATTATGTAATATATAACAGAGATACAGTGTGCAATGTATTGACCATATACGAGTGTTATCCGGAAAGTAAGGTTACAAGATTTTTTAAAAATACAAAGATTGAATATAATTTAATAAAACTTACATGGATTGTAGCATATGTATTACATTATGTTTCCACATAATCACCATCCAGTTCAATACATTTTGTCATTTGTGGGACGAGTTTTTGATGCCTGTGTCATAGACATTTCCCTCTGCCTTTTTCAGCCAGTTCGTCAGTTTGATTTTCACCTTGTCATCATCAGAAAAGTGTTTTCCACCAAGGTGTTCCTTCAATTTAGTGAACAGATGATAGTCACTGGGTGCAAAATCAGGGCTGTGAGAGGGGTGACTTAAAACATCCCAACCAAATGAAGTCAACAACCCTTGTGTTGCATGAGCGGTGTGCAGACGCTCATTGTCATGAAGGAGACAGACTCCCGCCATCAGCATCCCACAACGTTTGTTTTGGATGGCTCTGCAAAGTTTCTCCGTGATCTCACAATATATTCCGTACCCATTGTGTCACATGTTGTCTTGACATTACGTCCTCTCCATAAACTGAAATAATTTTGTGATAAATCACAGCAACGTTAAGGCCCTTAGCATTTAGGTAGCGTATTACAGCATTAACTTTATACTTGGAGGGAAACGGAATGAAGACGCTCATGTCTAACCTTCACCACAATGGCAGTCCATGAGCTACTGACAACTGGCACTGCACATTCACTACCGCTAGCTTCCCGCTACATGGCAATGATACAAACTTCCCTCAAGAAAATTCAATACCATATATATATATATATATATAATATATATATTTATACACACACATACAGCCATATATATATTACATGAGTATATATGGTACTTCATGTATAAGTCAACCTCATGTATAAGTTGAGGACAGGTTTGGGGGTGAAAATTGTGGATTTTGATATGACTTATAAATATTTCTTAGAGAGGGGAGAGCACAAGTCTTCCCTCAGCTACCCCCGTCATTTCCCAACCAAGGCATTCACAAAGTCCAGAAATGATGCCACAGCAGAGAGAGTAGGGAGTGTTAGTGTTTCTTTTACATTCTCCTGGGATAGACTAATGTCTTGCCTTTCACCACTCTACTCAGAGAAGGGAATGGTTACTTTTTCTTATAAGAGTTAAGACACAATTTTGGTTAACATACCTAGACTTATACATGACTCTATACTATAGGGTACACATTACAGGTGAGGATATGGGTTCGGCACCAGTGGCGGTGGATGTGTGAACCATGCTGGGACCGATTTATCATTTGCCTTGACAAATCAGCCTTAGGATAATAGGTTAGTGCAGATCGGACTCTTGTTGTCAGTCAGGGGTTTTCTACCATTTTGCTATCATTGTGGCTGTTGATAACTGAAGTAGAAGTTTTCTGTTTCAACAAGATTTAAGATCCCTTATGTATTTATCACATATTACATATTAGCAATGTTGCAAAATCAAACTTTTGGGATTTTTCCTCCCTTTAGTAATTTAAGATGTGCACTGTTTCACCTGAGGATTCAGTACAAGGCATTTCAGAATCTCAAAAAGAAGTTGAAGACTCCTTTCAAACAGAAAAAACTCAGCTCCAGTAGGAATGGAGCTTGCAGGAACATCAGCAGAATTTGAAACAGAAAATAAACCCCTAATGAAATACATAGACAACTTGTAATGATATTTATAACTTAAAATCCCTGGAGTCATATGCAGATAAGTTGTAAATCTGTTTTGCTACTTTCCTTCTATGATTTAGCATCTCGTGTAGAAGAAATAAAACACTACTATTATCAAAAGTTTTCCAGCTTCTTAGAATTCTTTATATTAAAATTTACTTTGTAGACTTTGTTATACTTCTATTTGCTGTTATTTTACATCAAGTCATCTTCAATTTATATTTACTTATGAAAAAGAGAACTCCACGAGTTCTAATCATCGACTAGATCAAGCCTTCCAAACATGAGTCTGTGGCTTTCTTGACTGAGTCACTCCATCTAAAACAGGGGTGGGCAACTATTTTTTCCAAGGGGCCACATGAGAGCAAAAAAATATTATGCAGGGCCGCACCTAAAGGCGGAACTACATACTAATCTACATAATTTATTTATTTCACTTACTATATTTACCATATATTACACATCATTAATATTAACATATTAATATATCAAGAAATATTCATATATTATAAGTATTATTATCATAATTATTATATTATAGTACAGGGGTGGGAAATAATATCCATGAAGCAATTAAATTTATATTATATCTCCCAGAACACAATTATATCAATGAAGCAATCAATTTAATATTATATCTCCCAGAACACAATAACATACCTCTTCTTTCCTCCTTTGGAAGAGGAGGTCCGGGCAGCGCGCCTTCCCTGGCGAAGCCAGGTAGTCCGTGGCAGCGCTAGCATCGGGCAAAGGGAGGCCGGGCAGGTAGAAAGCCATGCGTGCTTTACGGCAAAAGCTGTAGAGGCGGTCCCTTCCTCCACGCACGCTGAAACAAACTCCGAAGGGCGCCCCGCCCCTGAGCGCCTCTCTCAGGGGCGGGGCATCCTCCGGAGTTTGTTTTCAAGTGTGGGGAGGAAGGGGACCTCGCTTCGCCTCTGCTTGCTTTTGCCGTAAACAAAGCCACACATGGCTTTCTACCTGCCCGGGCCTCCCTTTTCGCTTTGTAAGCAGCGCTGCAACCGGCTCCCTCTCTCCCCCGGTAAGCAGCGCTGCCCAAGGCCCCTCGGGCCGGATGGGAGCGCCCAAGGGGCCGCATCCGGCCCCCGGGCCACCAAATGCCCATCCCTGATCTAAAATGTGGACTTCTTTCTTCTGTTTCTATTGCCTTCTACTTTACTGAGTATTATATTCGCAGGGGTTCTCAAATCTTTTCAGCCATGGAGCCCCTTTTGAAGCAAAAGTTTCTTGTGGAGCCCCAGTAAATGTTTTTATATTATACATTATAATTATACATTGTCTCACATATCCACTCTGTATTACTTTGTTTAGCATATGGCTTCTGTGTTTTATTGTATTTTTAGCTGTGTTTTAGCCGTGTTTTAATATCGTTATAACTGACTGTTATGAATATGCTGTGAGCCGCTCTTCCTCCTCTTTCCTCATCCTGGGAAATACAGGGAAATTAAAGTTTTGAGCTGCCAGAAACAACAACCAGAGCAACAGCAACAACACCAGCATATTCATGGGGCACAGAGTCTTTCCTCCCACTTCCATCACTGCCCAGACTCTTTTTCTCTTCCCAAACCCTATTGACCTACCACCGCTCAAGGGGGTGCTCTGATTGTTTCTATTATTATTATTATTATTATTATTATTATTACAAAAGAAGGATGGCCATCTGTTGTGGGTGCTTTGATTGTGGGTCTTTTGCATGTCAGAAGGGGGTTGAACTGGATAGTGTCTGGGGTCTTCCACTGAAATACCATTAAGTCAATGTTGGTTAAAATTGTTCTTCATTATAAATATTGTATATTCCTTTCCTGATTTTTTTTTTTGTTGCACTGTGTGAATTAGGTCACACAAACACTCTCCATCCATCTGCCACTGGCCTGGCCCATGCCTGATATATGTCATTATAATATAATATAATATATAAACATTCCTTGGAGCTCCATGAGAAAGTTTTGCTTCAAAAAAGGGTTCCACGGCTGAAAAAAGTTTGAGAACACCTGAGCTAGAGAATGACAAGCTATGAAGGTGAGGGGCTCTTTGTTCAAAACAATATGTGCTGTTCATACACTTGATTTTCCTAATACAAATACAAGACCCGTGTTTGTTTAGGGCCAGGGCCAGGGCCGTAGCCAGGATTTTGATTCGGGGCTGAGTTTGGTTCGGGGGGCTGAGACTGGGTGGAAGAGGGTCTACCCTAGCAAACCTTTTGTATTGTTATCCCAATAACCCCATTAATGTGGGATATAATGAGCATGGTGATCAGATCATGATATGAATAAACATAACAGGTTAAATAATGTACCAGTAAGGCCTTTTCGCGGATCACCCTGAGAATTTCGGGGCTGAAGCCCCTTAGCCCCCCGGGCTACATGCCTGTTTAGGGCAGACAGAAAATAGAATCAATATCAGCTGCCTAGCAGAAATAGTGTTCATCAAAACTATAGTCCTCATCCCTCCTTCTCTCCCTTCTGAATAACAACTGGCTACTAAACTTCTAACAGGGCTATGGTCTTGGATATGTTTTAATGGATTTTAAATACTCTTTATATTTAATTCTGTTTTATGGCCTGCATATTTGTATGTTTCAAATAGTTTTATGTTAAGTTGCTTTGAGTCTCCTTCAGGAGAAATAAAGTGGGGTATAAATAAATAAATAAATATATAAACATAATAATAATACATGCAAGTGTAGCTACTACATATATGTACAGGACTTGAATCAAGATGTGGAGATTTGGGATGCATCTGCATAGTAGAATTAATTCAGCTTTGAAACACTTTGAATGCCCCAGCTCGATGTTATGGACTCATAGGAATTGTAATCTGATGAGATACCAGCACTATCTGGCACAGAAAACTAGAGTTTGTAAAACTACAAAACCCAGGATCCTATAGCAATGAAATATGGCAGTTAAAATTGTGTCAAACTGCATTAATTCTACTGCATTAATTCTACTTAATTCCTCTTAGAGGAACCAGAGCTTGATTTATTTCAGATTCATTTTGAATATTGTACTCATGAATTAATTGTATATGGTTCACATTTTCATCACATAAACACAAACAATTCCTTTCTTATTTTGGTTGGGATGGTAGGACAAATTGAATTTTTCATGACTCCTATGTTTTGTGTGTGTGTGTGTGTGTGTATTTGTCCTCCTGCTAAGAGGAGTCATTGTATTTTTCCACACCCTCCCAGATTTTAGGTGGAATGGTGTATTAGTCACTGACGGAGATTAAGGAGCTCTGGTCCTGGGAACCTTTCTGACTCCATCCTTCCTGACAGCTTTATCGTATCAGCAGTGTCACTCCATATTTTCTCAGGTCACATGCAAGCTTGTTCAGAAATGCAGAGGTTACTAGCTACATATTTTACATGGTGGCATTTCAGCTTATTGGAATGGAACGTTAAATATAATCAGCCATTTATAAATCTTAGGAAGTATTTACTGAATCAAGCATTTAAGGTGAGAATGACACTACATAAATGGCTACGGGAAAGCTCCACTTCATACCTCCAAATTGTATATCTGAATGTTCTATTTTGTGTATTTTAGTGAGTTGAGCAGCAGACCTATCTCTTATTTACATAATTTGAAATCATTCAAATGACAATTATGGACTGTCGCTCATGAGAGGATTCGGGTGGAGGAATCCAAACTGCTCCAAATTCCAAAATTATCCACATAGGTATTGAGATAGTGACAACTTTGTTTTCTGATGGTTCAGTGTACACAAACTTTATTTCATATACAAAAGTATTGTTGTATTGTTTATAAAATTACGTTCAGGCTATATGTATAATGTGTATATGAAACATAAATCAATTTCTTGATATCTTCTTATGTATTTGAAAATATTACAAGATCTAAAAATCGGAACTCTGAACACTTCTACTCACAAACATTTTGGATAAAGGATACTCAACTTGTACTAGGATCCAATGTACTTCTTTGAAGTTTGCCGTTTCCTACAGAATTTGTGATATACTATCTTGCAGCACCCTGAAACCGGTTCTACATGACTGAGAAACTTTGTAAGATTTTGACAGTATGGAAGGCTGTAGCCAGTGAGGAAAGTAAAGCAAGATTCCATTGGCATTGAAAGTCCATAACTAGATTTTGGCCGATGTGTACATTCGAAAATTACCTTGAGAAATATTTTTTCCTCCTTTTGAGTATTCAGTCTTTGAGTAGAAAACCTTATTTGGAGGTTTTCAATAGTCCCATGCAGAACTGTACTTTCAGAAAGGGTGACACCAAAATACAGTAGTTGTCTATAAAACGTTTGTGCCATGTTTCAGCTAACATTTATTTTTAAAAAATAAAAAATATCCCAATAATTAAGTATAGAGAGCCAGTTAAATGCAGTGTTGTGAGCATCGGATTACAAGTCTGAAGACCAGTATTCAATTCTCTACTTGATCATTTGTGATATTGGGTAAATCGCACACAGTTTCAACCCAGAAAACTCCTTAGGATCACACTAGGTTGGAAATTACTTAAAGGCACACCACACAGTTAGGTAGAACTACAAAAATGTGTTTCATAAGTCCAGCTTACACTTACTGTATCAGTATACCTACAAGGCTAAAACTCTATATTAATTTACATTTTGAACCCTATAATATGTGTGCGCTTCAGTCAGAGGCAATTACAAATCGCAACCTATAATCATGCACCACTGTTTTTTTCTGCTGTTTTTAAAAATAATTGCTGAATTTGTTAAATTTTCTAGTATTTTAGGTACAATATTATGATTTGTTTGGTATAGGTGGAGGTCCATGGGGTGACACCATAAAAGGAATGACACCACAAGGTATAAATGTAACTAATACATAACTATAGAATTGCAATCTAAAGGAGAGACCAAAAGCCATGTCATGAGAGCTGGTGTCATCCAATGACAAGGCAACTCCCGGAGCTTAAAGGGGAGAGGCGTGCAGGTCACCAAGCCTTCGTCCAGCTTCGGTTGGTGGCAGCGAAAGGAGGCCTCATAGCTCTTGCCAGCAAGTGTGTGGGCAGTTTTGCAGCTATCTGGTTTCCCTCAACTGGCTACTGAGGAGAGCCCCTTAGCTCAAAAAAGAATTCACTTTGTAATAGTCTCACCCTCTCTCCCTCACCCCCAGGGGGGAAAGTGTAACAATTATGCAGTGACATGCAGTAAGTCCAATTGAACAAAGAGGCAGTTCTGAAGAACCATGCATAAAGCTGAGCTTTTGATTTGATAGAAGTAAATCTAAATGGGTGGCTAAATAAATAAATTTGGTTAAGAAATAAAAAAAATTAAACATGTAATGACTAAAATATGACAAATGATAACTGCAAATTAGAGAGAGACTACTATCCTACCAGAAAATAAAAACAACTCAACACAGTGAGTTTTAAATAAAGATGCAGATGTAAGAAACGCTGCACTAGATCAGATCAAAGGCTTGTCTACACTAGTATCCTAATCATATAGCAGACATTTATTATTATTTATTATTTACGTCATTTCTACCCCACTCTTCTCACCCCCGCTGGCACCAATTCGATGCCGTAGTAAAATACAGTATAATAAAAGATAAAAACACATATCACAATTTAAAACAACATTAGTTAAATAACATTATCTGCACAATCCAAAAAGTCTTTTCCATTTCAACAATCACAAGGACAGTTTCAGTGTTATGTACCATTATATTCATTGACCAAATGCCTGGTTCCACAGCCACGTCTTTAGTTTTTTTCTGAAAGAAAGGAGGGAGGATGCCGATCTAATTTCGCTGGGGGGCGAGTTCCATATGTGGGGGTCACCACCAAGAAGGCCCTGTCCCTCGTCCCCACCAGCCTTGTTTGTGAAGACAGTAGGACCGAGAGCAAGGCCTCCCCAGCAGATCTTAAGCTACGAGGTGGAACATAGAGGGAGATACGTTCAGACAAGTAAGCTGGGCTGGAGTCGTATAGGGCTTTATGGGCCAAGACCAGCACTTTGAATTGTGCTTGGAAATGGACCAGCAGCCAGTGGAGTTGACGTAACAGGGAGGTGGTATGATCCCTGTACGATGCTCCAGTTAGCAATCTGGCTGCCGTCCGTTGGACTAATTGAAGTTTACAAACAGTCTTCAAAGGCAACCCCACGTTGAGCGCATTGCAGTAATCTATTTGGGATGTAACCAGAGCATGGACCACCATGGCCATATTTATTTAGAGCATTTATATCCTGTCCTTCTCACCTCTGAAGAGGGACTCAGGATGGCTTACAACAGGCAGCCATTAGATGCCAACATAATACATTAAAAATCATAGTTCCAATTAACACAGTTAAAACAGTTATAAACATTCAGCTTAAAAACAGTTCACTGGTTCAAAATCATAGTCCAGATTAATCAATTGCGGTCAACTAAAAACGTTATCTTCCCAGTTGATCCATCTATTGTTCAAACACTTGATCCCATAGCCAAGATTTGATTTTTTTTAATGAAAGGTCAAGAGGGAGGGGGAAGATCTAATATCATTGGGGAGGGAGTTCCACAGCTGAGGAGCCACCACAGAGAAGGTCCTGTCTCTTGTCCCCACCAGTCACAACTGCGAAGGAGCAGGAACGATGATCTTCCTTGGGTTCGTAGTGGGAGATACGTTTGGACAGGTAAACCGGGCTGGAACATATGTTAGGACTGGTAAACTGGGCCCTATGGAAAGTTCATTGCAGGATAGTTGAAACACCCTAAAGACTTTTCATCCTTAATTCATAGCAGCCCAAAGCCCATTCATCCTTATTTAATTTCCCTTTGGTCATTTTCTGTTCAAAATGAGCTCTTACTCTCCATCTTTTCCTTCTACACTTGAACAGCAGGAATGACCAGTTTAAGGCCTAGTCCAGGGGCTGTGAAAAAATTGCATTCACGTGTATAATACATTTAGGTTATCCACAAGATTTTCAAATTATTTAGTAGCAGCCTTAGAGTATTTCCCATTCAAATAACATTTGATTATGAGCCATCCTTTGTACTGTACCAAAGTGCTAATTAGGTAATGCCTCAATTATCTAATTAGCACTTTGGTACAGTACAATATATCTGAATGAGTGGCTAGTCCAGGTCATACTGACCTGAAGTCTTTGCATGTTATATTAGTAGTGTAAAAAGCACCAAACATTTCAGGAGAAATCATGTTCATAAAATTATTCTTTTTTAAAGAGTCAAACTTCTTTGAGTCCATCTTACCCTATGTGAGCTACTAGAATCTCAGTTTACAAATGATGATGATGATACTGAGAAACTTTTTGACCCAAAGTCAAGATGAACATCTTACTCACTTCTACAATCAAATGTCCTTCTTTTCTACGTTAGCATTGTCCTTTAGTTGTATGTTTTAGAATAATTCCTGAAGCCTAGTTCAAATATTACTGTGTTCCTCCTCCATGTGGAGTGTGTAATACAGCACATGTGTAACAACTCTGGTGCTGACATGTTAAAACTTCTTTCAGAAGAGCAGAGACAGCTGGTGAACAGAAAGTTTCCAGTACAATAAGATATTTTCCAAGAATCATCTTGCAACCTATAAAAATGCCCCGTATCTCTTTGAAAGGCACTATTGGGAATGAGGTGACCTTTTGGTCTAAAGTTCAGTATAAAATGCTTTAATAAATAACAAATAAATTATATTTGCCTGGTCAGAGTGTTCATCACCAATATGAGTTTGCAAAACTAGAGATGTTCGCTTTGCAAAGAAACTTAGCATTTTTTAAAATTTAAACTATGTAGAAGGCAAAAATATTTTAACTATCAAAACCATGAATTTTTGAAATACTATCTAATCATATGGGTAATGGGCCGATGACTCGTCTTCTGTTGTATATGATCCCTGACAAAGTTATCTACTTTTGTTTCATCTGCTGCTGTGTATCTTGCTGTGTGCCGTGTATTTTACTGTGTTTTACTGTGTTTTATATTGTGCTTTAAAATTTTAATCTATTGCTGTAAGTCGCCCCGAGCCATGCCAGAAGTGGCGACTCACAAATACGAATAATAAATAAAATAAATATTCAGAAATCCTGGAAAGTCTACTTTGTTGGACAACAACTCCCAACATCAATTGACCAATGACCACTCTAGCAGTTAGAGTCCAACAAAAATAAGTTTCCTAATTCTGACCAAAGCAATGACTCTCCATTAAAACCCTGCCAATAAGCCAAGACAAGAAGAGCATAGATAGATAATAGATAGATAGATAGATAGATAGAAGGCCTGTGCAATCATGCTTCTAAATGTTTCTAAAGTACTTACAAAACTAAAATTCTGAGGGTGAAAACTAGGTGGCGCTGGTACTTTTGTTTCTATAGCGTTGCTAAAGTTCTGGTGGTGAAATGTTCACCATCAGAACTTTAGCAACACTGTAGAAGCAAAGCACCATCTAGTTTTAACCCCTAGAATTTTAGTTTTGTAAGTACTTTAGAAACATTTAGAAGCATGATTGCACAGGCCTAATAGATAGGCATGGCACGATAAAGGTAGATTGAGAACTGAGTTCGGTGAATACGCAGGTTCTTTTGGATACCAGCTCTATAGCAAACCACTGCCAAAATGTACTTCCTTTTCTACAGCCACATATAGCCTTCTTTGTGAGGAACAAATGTCGGTTAGCTTTCAACATTTTATAAAAATGAATCTTGTTCATCACTGCTGCTTATTCCCACCACATGATGGGAGGGATTCTGTCTGCACATCTTGGAAGATAAAGATCTTGAACTCACTTATGCAGAACGGCTGAGTGAGTTTTCCACCCAAATGTGATGGAAAAAATCTGATATTGTTTAAACAGGAAATACTAATTGAAAGTGGATGGGAGAAAACAAAGAACATAAAAGAGAAGCAAGGGATCATTGGGGCTGGGGGTAATTTTATTTCTCTCCAATTTTTGCATTCTTCTCCAGCTGTCCATAAATTGGCTATTTATTTTGCAACTGTAATTAGCATGTAATTTTAATTTAGATACATTTTGCAAAGAGGTGGAAGAGACTAGTCCAGCCTCCCACCCTAAATTCAAGTGTTCACAGGACTTGACCACAGCCTCCTATGTCAATCAAGAGCCTCTTGCCTCTTGATTGACATAGGGATGGAATTCTTCACTAAACCTCTTCTCAATGGAAGGAACAAGTAATTTCAGCAGTTTTATTTCCACTTCGAAGAGAGTCTTCAGAAACCACATACTTTTGGATGACTGGGAAATAACATTAACTCCTATATAGAACAGGCTGTTTTCTGCTCAGGAAATGGTGTGATTGGCAATTTAGTCTGCATAAAATAGTCTGCATAGAAAACAGCCTTTTCTGTACAGACAACATTTTCTGTGTAGGAACTAATATTTCTGTATTAAAGTATTTTTTTCATACACAGAAAAGGCTCTTTCTGCACAAAACAAACATGTGGACAATAATATTTTCCATTCCATCCCAGAAGTGTCCATGACTAAATATGAGGCCTCCTTCATGCAAAACCTGTTTCCTTTGATTGAACTACAAACATTCAATAAGGCCAGGATTAAATCCAGCATAACATGACACATACACTTCTAGAAACAAAGCCAATGTCATGTTCATATCCTATTATAACATCCCATCCAATTGTCCCAATTTGTCAGGGACAGTCCCAATTAATCCTCTGTCACTCACTTTTCAGCTGCTTCTGAAATGTCCCACGTTTTCCAAACTGCACGCGGAACAATAGGCCAGATACTTTTGGTGTTAATTTTAGAGTTGAATGGAGTTTTAACATTTATAGTGTTCTATTTTCTGTATAATATGATGTTGGTCTTCGACCGTAAATAAATATCTATCTATCCCACGTTTTCCTCCTCCCAGTTTCCACATTTGTCCTTAGCTAATGTCCATTGGTGCAAACTGAGTTCAAAGTGAGAAATAGCTTGCACTCAATTTAATCTGAAGAGGGAGAGTGAAATTTTCCTGCAGACCCACACAAAAGTTAACTATTGCAGCTTCTCTTAACTAGTATGTTCTTCCTCGTTTAAGAAAACGTTTGCCATCTTGACTACACTGTTACTGAGGCGTTTGTGAAATGTTAGAGGACAGGATGTAGTATATGAACAGTTTTCATGCATATATTAGGCAGTGTTCTGGACAACACAAAGTCCTTAAGGATATGGTAGGCCAACATAAAGCTTCGGGCACTGAGCTGGAATGCCACACCACCAACTTCTGAACCTGGTCCTCAAGGAAAGTCAAAAACCACTGCCAAAGTGTAGAACTATGTCCTATTCCAGAGAATTGGCCAAAAAGAGTACCATGATTAATGGTACTGAAAGTATCCAAAAGGATAAAATAGTTAAAATATCACTGAAAGTATCTCCCTGTTTGTCCTTTTCTGTGCTTCCCGTATTTCAAAATATCCCTGAATTCTTTAGTGTTCTGGATATCATAAAAGTTCAAAGCAGCCACCAGTTTACTTAATTTCATTGTATGTAGACTGATAAAGTTTTTCATTTGGTTTTGTCTATAAACAAAACTATTAATGCTACTTTTGGGATAATTATATGGATATACAACATTATTAAATATAAGCGCATAGAATATTTGGGGTGATATCTCCTAACATTCTGTTGTCCGTATAAATGTGCCCAAATTGCTCCCCCAAAATCCCCAGGGCTGATCATTTATTTGAGATCCAGCAAAAAAGGCTACTGAGCTTTTGCTATGTGGGTGGGAAGAAAGAAGCCTGCTCAGGAAGGGCTGCAATAATATTTACATTCCGTGGCTACCATTATGACATATATAGGTAGAAAGACATACACTTGTTATTATGCAGATGCTCTGTCTTTTCGTTATGAGGAAAAGAGTAGTCTGCAGAACAAGAACATGTGTTCAAGTTTTGACATTTTATTTTATCCCATATCACATCTTTTGGAAGACTAAAAGAAAGCAAACCACCAAAGTGTGCAATTCACTCAAGGATTTAATCCAAACATCATAAATCATTTCCAAACTTCAGGTAAATCTCTTTATTCCCTATGAAATATGTTGCAATGTTTCCATCTGCCTTGTTGGCTCTTTTACTAGGGCTTCTGTTAAAACTAAACAGTACTATGTATCTTTTGTTCACAATATTGTGAACCTTCTTACATTTTTCTCCTCTTCCCACATCATGCAAGGTTCACCATATTATACTCTTTACCAGTGGACTACTGGTTTAATAGATATTACTCTTTTCCCACTGTTACTATTAGGAGGGGATATATGGGGGTAGACACAAATAACGTGACACTCCCTCTCAACAGAGGAGAATTGTTGGTATATGACCCCTGATGTCTGAGCCAGTATCCCATGCATTCTATGTAATTTTATCCACTGTTCGTTGTTTTATTGCTACTGTTGTACATTGTGTGTTTGCTTCGGCTGTATGTAAACCGCCCCGAGCCTGCCGGAAGGAGCGGTATACAAGATCGAATAAATAAATAAATAAATACTTCAGGGCTGAAATTGTTGAACACCAAAGGCCTTTTCATAATATACCATTATAACACTAGGATTCCACATTAACTTCCATGATTCCATCCAGTGGAACCTTGGAGTTTGTGGTTTGGTGAGATACTAGATCTCTCCAAATGAGAATTCTAGCCATTCTTCCTGATACTGCCGAACCAGGATTCCATAGAAAGGAACCATGATGAATAAAGTAGAACCATAATACGCTGTAACTATGGGACTCTAGTATCCTCATTCCTGCTTCATGTGGCATACAGTTTATACTAGGAATGGGAAAATTCAATTTCCCTGCCTTTCCTTCTTCACAAGCAATACAAAAACTACAACTCCTAAACTGGAGAGAAGGAGAGGGTCTATCCAATTTTAAAAGAGGAAAAGCTGGGGAAAAAACGATGTAGCAGTGTTTGAAAGAGAAAGCAACCAGAAGTGTCACTGAATGCCAGAAAATGATATGGCACAAACTGCTATAAATAGCCCTTTCTGGGAGAGCCCTTATCAATGCGTAATGGTGGAGGTGACATTTACTGTTCCCTCCGGAAAAAAACTTTTAGACAAGGTTGCTTGAAACAAAGTGTTTATTATAGTTATGTACATTTACATATTATATTTATATAAATATAAATATAATATTTATCATATAAATTGGCCATTGCTCATACAATTTGAAGTGACATTATATACTCCTCCCCTCCCCACGCCTAGCAGCTTAAGAAAAATATATAAAAATTTGAAAACAACTTTTCTTTTTTCATTTAAGCAAGTTTGTTAACATATGGAACAAAACAACTCCCCAAAGCATCCTTGCAAATAACAAGTTATTCTTCTTCTGAGGAGAGCCTCTATCACTTTGTCTTTACTTTTCCTTGATAGATTTTAAAAAATATGTATTGTAGGCCCTGCATTCCTACTGTCCAACATGGGAGGGCAAATCTCTTGCTCCAAAACAAGCACAGCAGGAATGCCTTTAAAAGTCCTGACTTGTTTCAGATATCTTAGTCAGTCATACAACTACACAATCCAAAAAAGCTTTATACCCTTGTTTAAAATAGCTTCTTTACAAGTTATAACTAGCATCAATTCAAAAATATTTACAGTGTTCATGAATTATAGCTGACCTGTGCCCAGTAGATATGAGCTACTGCATTTGTAACACCTAAGTGTCAAGCTTTGTTCTCTCCCAATAACTTCAACAGCAGAGCAAAAAAAGCTACCCTTTCATTTATTGCACAGGATCAGAATGTGTGTGTGTGTGTGTGTGGGGGGGGGGGTGCATTCAAATTGTTTTTTAACTTATGGCAACCCAGTAAATTTATTGTGTTTTTTTAGATACGGAATACTTAGAGGTGGTTTACCCAGTCCCCTCCTCTGCAATACAGCCAACAGCACATGGCATTCAATTACAGTCTCCCATCAAAGCATTAGCCAGGGTTGATCCAGCTCAGCTTTGAAGATCAGGTGGGATTTATTTATTTATTTATTTGTCACGTTTCTATACCGCCCCTCTCAGCCCAAAGGCGACTCGGGATGGTTTACACAGGCAGTCTCTGCCCTCAATACAACACAAGCAACAAGGTGAAAAAAATAACCATATAATAACAAATTAACAATTAAAAACATACAATTGCAGTCTCAGAGTCATCTGTGGAATGCGCTTCCTAGTGACATACGATCAATTCCATCCCTCCTGACATTCAGGAAAAAAGTAAAAGCCTGGCTATGGGACCAGGCGTTTGCACACTAGCACAAGGCAGCATTTTAGACTGGATTTTAATGGAAAGTTTGATGAATAGGGCTCAATACTTTTATGGACGGAACACTGTGGTTTTTGTTTGTTTGTTTGTTTGTTTGTTTTTAAACTTAAATGAATGTGTATGATATGTTGATGTAATTGTATTTTAATGTGTAATGTTTTGGGGGGTTTTATACTGTGTTTTATGTGTTTTACTGTGTTGGCATTGAATTGTGCCTTTTTGGAATCCGCTCTGAGTCCCCCCTCGGGGGTTGAGAAGAGCGGGGTAAAATGCCGGAAATAAATAAATAAATAGGATATTTATTTCGTCCTGTTATAAGGACATATGACAAACTACAGAAGAACAGAGGAGCAACATTGACAACTTCAACTCAGGTTCTTCCCTACTCATCATGCCTATTTCAAGATAGTTTGCCAACTGTAGTCTTCATTTATTCTTTTCTTGAAGGAAGCAATGAGTAATTTAAGGATTGATCTTTGTGCTTCAAGGAAGTCACTGAATTTTTTTTCCTGAACAGAAAATCCTGTTTTCTATGTCATAGTAGTAGTAGTAGTTGTTGTTGTTATTTGTGAGGAATAAATCCTGAACAGTGAAGATTCTTGTCTGTCCAGGATTCTCCTCATTGGGTTTTCTTGACATTTGGGGGGAAATGACCATTTAAAACATTTTCAAATATTCTTTCTGTGCTTGCAGCGAGGATAAGATGGTATCTCCTTGCTTCTTATACAGAAGCTGAATTGGCTAACATTTACATTTTCCTTCAGTACTGGTAAAAGGATGGAGCCATCCATTGAATCTGAGGCAACAGGATCAAGGACAAATACATAGCAAAATACAGAGCAATGCTCTCCCAACATTGTGGTGCAATTGGAAGAATGGGAGCTCTGCCATCTAGCATCTGCCACCAGAGGCGATCTCTTCTCTCTATTTCAGAATGGGGGGAATCTGTTTCCAAACATCTGGAGTAATTTTTCATTTGCCAGATCCACTCAAAGCCACAGCAGGCCAAAAATATTTAAAGGAAGTCCATGAAACTCTACTTCTGGTTGCATTTTTCTTTGTATTAGCACAAAATAGCTGTTCCCAAAGGATCAGGAAAGCCGATAAGATGATCAAAGGTTTGGAAGCCAAAGTTTCTTTGGGATCATAGATGGGGCAGCTCATAGCCCCATCCACAGAGGACTATACTCTGACTTGAGGTCAACTCAGGGTCGAGGTATCCTGATAACCCCCCCCCCTCCCCCAATGTGAGCTCCAATTAGTATCCAGACAGGAACAGCATGATAAAAAGACTCACCTGACATCTCAATTCCAGACATAAAATCTGCTGCATCCCTCCTGTGCCTGAATAAGGCATAGGAATGAACAAATGGTAAATATGGAATACTAATGTAAACAGCAATGGGAAAGCAGTTGTAATACTAAGGCAGTTGGAAGGTAATCAAAACCTCCCCCTGAAAGCCCAACATTCCCACAGGAATGCTCGAATCTACTGCCTTGCTTTGTGGAACTGTAAAGCAATTACCAGGGAAGTTATTTGTCAGCAGGTAAGGCAAAGAAAATACACAAACTCTTGAATTTTGATGGAGACACTTAATCCAATCAGAATGTGGTTTCAGAGATCCAGTGGATATGTGGACTCTTTCACCTGTTTCCTAGGGTGTCTGTGTAGGCAGTCTGGAGTAAACTGGATCTCTTCAATCCACATTTTGTTCCAGATTAAATGGTTTTATTGAAGCAATGATAGAGGACATTGTGCCCCTTTAGGGTATCTAGTCACCCTGTCATGTCCTGAAATTATTCAGTGTACATTTCCCGTTTCCTTCTCCATATCATTGAGTACTGCTGGCAAACAGGGGGGATACACAGATATCAGGATGCAGATTGTATTCAACAAAATACTATGGAGAAGGACTTAAAAGAGTAGCACAATTTTTGGTGGAAGCCCCATGCTTTTGATATCATGTAGTCCTCTGCTAAAAGTTTTGTAAAAGAGAAATGAAGAAATGAAGAGGAGAGCTGGCCTGGCCATTGATGCAGCGTGTTTCCTTTCTTTGCAACTGATTGAAGTCCTAGGAGATTTCCCCATATGTAGCCTAGAGCCAAGGAGAATGGCTTACCCCTTAAATTGTCAGGTAAGGCTAGACTGTATATTCCTATTAACTGATCATCCTTATACATGATCAATCAGAAGGAATCTCAATTATCAAATACTAAGAAATATTGTGTCTCCTTCTGAAAGTACCTACAAGCAGGTAACATGAATAACTACATGCCTGTGAATATTGAGCAGGGACCTACCCTAAAAACCACTGTTAGATCTCTAATGGTAACCATTAGTGCCTATGTGAAAAAATGTGAAGTGTTATAAACCAGTATTTCCGAAGCCACTAATAACATTGGCAATTAAATTCATCGGGAAAGTTCCACTGATTTCATGGGCAATGTAATTGGAATGGGTTACTGGGAATCATAATCCAAACTCCAACTTTTCTATACTCTTCTATACCGACACTGGCCTTTGGGCTGTGTACTCTTCCCTACAAATGTACTTTCTCTGGAGCTCTATCGAGAAAAAAACCCCCTGTAATAAATGAATTATTATCTAAGAAGAGCCACATACATCTAAATCCCCTTGCCAATCATCCCCAGAGGCTACAGATGTTCTCTCAAAAACCGACATGTATATTTTAAACCTTACATTAATTTTTACTGCATCGTCAAACACAGACGTGACACAGGAGAATATACCTGTATAAAGAATAAGGCAGGCAATCTAAAACATGTGATACACAAAGTAAGAAAAATGGGAATCTCCATAGGATTCTTTCTTTGTTGAAAACATCACAGCCAGACATTTCATTACACAGTTAAGCAGATTTGTTTCTATATTGAAGACTGCTTCTGCTGCTTTACAAATTTTTAAAAATACAGATTTTTTTTAAAAAAATAAATTAAATCTATAGGAGGAAACATTAACAAGCTTAGATATGCAGATGACACCACTTTGATGGCTGAAAACAAGGAGGAGCTGAACAGCCTTATAAACAACCTCAAGAAAAAAGTGCAAAAGCTGGGTTGCAGTTAAACATAAAATAAACCAAGATTATAGCAACCAGACTAATTGATAACTGGCAAATAACGGGAGAAAACATGGAGGCAGTGACAGACTTTGTATTTCTAGGTGCAAAGATTACTACAGATGCAGACTGCAGCTAGGAAATCAGAAGATATTACTTTCTGGAAGGAGAGCAATTACCCATCTTGATAAAATAGTGAAGAGTAGAGACATCATACTGACAATGAAGGTCAGCATAGTTAAAGCAATGGTATTCCCCATAGTAGCCTATGGATACGAGAGCAAGACCATAAGGAAGGCTGAACAAAGGAAGACAGATGCTTTTGAACTGTGGTGCTGGAGAAAAATTCTGAGAGTGTCTTGGACGGCGAGAAGAGCAAACCAGTCCATCCTCCAGGAAATAATATGCAACTGCTCACTGGAGGGAAGGGTATTAGAGACAAAGACAAAGTACTTTGGCCTCAACATGAGAAGTCAGGAAAGCTTGGAGAAGATAATGATGCTAGGGAAAATGGAAGGAAAAAGGAAGAGGGGCTGACCAAGGGTAAGATGGATTGCTGGTATCCTTGAAGTAACTGGCTTGACTTTGAAGGAGCGGGGTGGCCACGGCTATCAGGGAGCTCTGGTGTGGGCAGGTCCATGAGGTTACGAAAAGTTGGAAGCAACTGAACGAATAAACAACAATTGTGGATAGCGTGATTGTGGATTACATGATTTTATAGCTGTAAGTGATATTGTTTGTGTTTTAATTGCTTTTAACCTCATTTAGATTTTTAACTAAATGTTATTTAATTATTGAATTTTTTAAGGTATGGAATTTTGCCTCTACTGTAACCTGCCTTGAGTCCCCTTTGGGGTCAAGAAGGATGGGATATAAATATAGTAAATAAATAAATAAATAAATAAATAATAACATAGCAGTTAATAACAACAACATCAACAACAACCATTTCCAGGCTTATGTTTTATCCACCCATGCATACTTAGATGGTATTTTAAACTTTCATGATTAGACATGTGCAAACTTTAAACTCTGTTTCTTTGGACATTGACTTTCTTATTTGAAAGAGTTAAAAAACAAGACCATCATCAGTGTACAATTGCATATCAAAACCAATGGCGACTAGCTGGTGGCTTTTATACCCATGCGACATTGGACTTGCTTTGGGCTTTTCCCTGTATTTCAATAGTGCTACCAAAGGTACTGAATTCTATCTCTAAAATAAGTAGCTCCTTTAAAGTTTGGACTTAAGACCAGGATGGCTTTGTAACCCCACTCACATGGAAGCCACACACTACCACTTTCTAGGAACAACTGTGGTAAAACTTGGATGCCTCGAATTTATTTATTTATTTATTATTTCGATTTGTATACCGTCCTTTCCAATAGGCTCAGGGCGGTTTACAGCATATCAACCTAAAACATTAAAACAATAAACCAATAAAATATCAAGACATTAAAACAGAGTTATTATTCACAACCAAGGAGTGGCTAGAGGTTGAATGCCTGTCGAAAAAGGGCTGTTTTACAAGCCTTTCGAAAAGCCGGTAGCTCATTGATTACTTGGACTTGGGCCAGCAAGGCGTTCCAAAATGGAGATTTTCAGTCAGATATTTAGTGTAGAAATATCACAGCCGTGTGAAAATTGCATAAAGCATAAAGAATAATATTTTTCTTAAAACTGGAAAGATGAATTCAGAATGCAATACTTCCTTATTGTAACAGTCTATCCCATGGCTGTATGTTATATTTAGCAGTTTGTTGTCGTTCTATGTGGCCTGCTTTGGAAAAGGGACATTGGGTCACACGAGCTGATCTAACATGTTGAACTCTTGTGGCAACTCCTTTCATGCACCAGGGTGTCCAGTGGGCCATGGACACAACCACAAAACCAACTCAGTGACGCAAATTGGCAACTGAAATAAACACACTGAAAGAGACCAGAAAACCAGGAAAAAGCCTACAGGAACTGCTGAGGGTTTTGCTTTGTTTTGGCCTTTTGTAAAGGCCAACAACATTACATATTTCATAATTGTTAAAATATACATGAATTCAGTATGCCCGGCGCCACTGCCTCACAATTGTCCTGCAGCATGGTATGTTTATAGTATGGATATTTTCACTTCAGTTCATATGTAGTTCAATTTATGCAATGTAGTTTTGGCTCTTTTTTATGTTTCTAAACCCAATGACACACACAAACATGTGCCCTTCCATTTCAGTGGAGGTGACACCCAATTATAGGCAGTTCCCAATTTACAAACATCCAACTTACAAATGACTCACAGTTAAGAATAGGGTGAGACAACAGGAAGAGAGAGAATAATAAGAATAAGAATACATTTATATTCCGCCCGTCTCCCCCAGGGGACTCAGAATGGATTACAGCATTTACATACTTAGGCAAACATTCAATGTATTTACAAGTATATACAGGGGCGGTCCTACAAGATAGGCCAAGTAGGCGGCCGCCTAGGGCGCCATCTGGGAAGGGGGCGCCATCCTGGCCGCATGGGGCGCCATCCTGGTCCTGCCGATGTTCCTCAGACAGTGCAGCAGCTGCCTGCTTTTTGACCCCAGCCTTGTGCACTCCGACGCTGCTTCTGGGCACGCGCGGAGGTTTTCACGCAGGCGCAGTTGCTCTGGAGCTGAAGTTGAGTGCAGGAGCAACTGCACATGCGCGAAAACCTCCACGCATGCCCAGTAGTTCCCTTGCGCAGAAGCCTGTAAGCAAAGCACTCCCTATCGGGCAGGCAGGGAGTGCTTCCCCTCTCCCTTTGTGTCCGCCGCACGCGCGCGTTTGCAGGGAAGGAGTAAAGAATCAGTGAAGGAAGTGTAAGTGAAGGAATGAATGAAGGGCTTTCCTCCTCCTCCTCTGTGACCTCTTCTCTCCCTCCTTCCTTTCTTCGGCTCTATTTCTGTCTAGACCTGAGGGGCCTGAGGCTATGAGGATTTGTGGGAGTTGGAGGCCAAAACACTTAGAAGGAGGGAGGGCGGGCCCAAGTTTGCCCAGGCCGCGCTGCCTGTATTCGACCTCATTTGAACATTTTGGCTGTTTTTCTATTTACATTTACATTGGGATCCTAATTTTGGACTTATGGGAGACTCCTATGAATTATGAGTCGGGTGGTAGGTAATATATTCTGATTTTGATGCATTTACATTGCATTTCTTGTTGATTATTATACAGTTCTGCTTAATATTGTCATACAATATAATACAAATACAATATAACAATAGAATGATGATATATTTTATATTACATGTAATATTACAAACAATATTGCAGTATAGTGGTATTGTACAAAATAGTAATATATAATATTTTATTTTACTTTATTTTGGGTTATTTGAGTTTTATAGGAGTAATGAAAATATTTAGTAGAGGATAATTTTATTTAAATAAATAATTTTATTATTTTATAATAATAATATAATAGAATGTTACATTATATTATAATGTCAATATATTATAATATAATTATATTGTAATGTAGTATAATATAATTATGATATAATATAGTATGAGTATGGTATAATATATTGTATATACATTGATACAATATAATACTACTAATGGTATTGTGATATTATAATTGTATATTTGTTTTACATGGGGGTGGCAAAATAATGTTTTTTTTTTTTTGGGGGCACCAAAATAATGTTCGCCTACCATTTAAAATTACCTTAGACCGCCCCTGAGTATATACAATGAGACACAAAAACAAACAAAGGCAGAAGCTTCTCCTTTCATTTCCAGCTTCTGGAGGCAGTACTCATCTCTGGCTCTGGGGAGGTGCTTTTCTCCATTTTCAAGCCAAGGAGCCTGCATTTTCACCTCCTGGTTGTGTGACCGGCAAGATTGCTTGGAGCGTCTCTTTTCCTTTTCCCTCCAAAGTGGTACCTACTCACATTTGCATGTTTTCGAATTTCTAGGTAGGCAGGAACTGGAGCTGACAGATGAGAGCTCACCCCGTGTTCAATATTCTCTCCTCTCTCTCTCTCTCTCTCTCTCTCTCTCTCTCTCTCTCTCTCTCTCTATATATATATATATATATACAGAGAGAGAGAGAGAGAGAGAGAGAGAGAGCCCCTGGTGGCGCAGTGGGTTAAACCACTGAGCTGCTAAACTTGCTGACCAAAAGGTCAGTGGTTCGAATATGGAGAATGGGGTGAACTCTTGCTGTTAGCTCCAGCTTCTGCCAACATAGCAGTTCAAAAACATGCAAATGTGAGTAGATAATAGGTACAGCTCTGGCGGGAAGGTAACAGCACTCCATGCAGTCATGCTGGCCACATGACCTTGGAGGCGTCTATGGACAACACTGGCTCTTCAGCTTAGAAATTGAGATGAGCACCACCTAAGAGTTGGACATGACTAGACTTAATATCAAGGGGAAACCTTTACCGTTACCTTATGTATATGTGTGTATGTGTGTGTGGCTGGAGTTACACTTAAAAATGTACTTGTTCTGACTTACATACAAATTCAAGTTAGGAAGAAACTTACAGAAAATACCTTGTTTGTAACTGCCTGTACCAATAAGTACCAATAAGTACCGGGGTAATATATGAAATACATACACAGCCTGGAAAACTAGCTTTCCTGATGACTATTTCCATATTCTATGTTTAAATGAAAGCCTTTGATGTATAATGATTTTTCTCTTTGCCTTCCCTGTCCTTTCTCACACATCTTCTGCCATCAGCCAACTCTCTCTCTTTCTTCCACCTTCTACCAATTAAATGTTCTGGTAGCTCCAACCCCACTTTCCCATCATAATCATCCATCCTGAATATTCCCAAAGTACCTGCCTTGCAATGGGAAACTGTAAGTACAGTGCCAGCCTTTGTGGTCAGATCACCATAGTCCACTCTATGATGGGAAAGGGAACTTTGGTGTGGTGTTCCTGGTAGTTCCTCACTAGTGGACTAATAATTAGTTCCCATATGAAGGATGCATTATGCCATTGCCTTGTGCTATTCACTGAATATTTTAAGGACTTCATAATATTCTCCTTGTTTTATCATCATTCCTTACCCCCCCCCCCCCTTCCGGGGAAATTCTGCTTGGAGAAAACAATGAAATAGCTGCATAGTAATTACAAGTGTGGAGAACTCACTGTCTGGAAATATTCTAAACCAAGCTAAACTTATCCATGGTGAAATAAGAACAACTGCTAAATCACCAGCTGGAAAAGCCATTGTAATTTGGAACACAAGTGATCTTTGGTTGTTTGTTTCCCTTAAGACTTCAAGTATACCACAAACAGTATACGGTACATGGAAAGAAAGAAGAAGATAGAAATGCTTATGTTTGATAAGGAGTAAATTGTATAGTAGTAGTAAGTACTGGGATACTAATACCTTCTCTGGATGTGACTTTGCAATGCTGGCTTAAATAACTGAAAAGTTATAGAATGAGTAAACATTACCGACATAGTAGAATGATGTCCTGCTGAGCAACAGTTCCTGTAATTATAATAAAATATACACCATATATTGATACAACCGGTGGTGTTTTTCTACATTCATACTAGGAATAGGCAGACCCAAAAGGCTTCTGAGGCTACTGCATTCACATAATCATATAATACTGGGTTGGAAATATTTTGAGACTGGCATTCTCATGAGACTTCTGTCATTTCCTGTTTTTGATTGGCCAAAAACCCTTTTCTCTCTCTCTTGAAACAGTATCATGTTTCATCTTCCTGTATTCATATTCATTTTGGCTTCATACCATTTTAATTTACAATTAAAAGGTCAATTTTTTCCAGCTGTTTTTCATGTAAGATTTTTTTCCAAAAAATTCTCACGGAAGTGTCTTAACTAATGAAGGTTTAAATCACAACCAGAGAAGTTCCACAATGCCCACTGCTGAATAGTAACTTGACATTTATGCAATTCCATTTGATTCAATGGGACTACTCCAGTTGAAACAGGCAATTGAAGTTCAATCAGGGATGGAAATTACATGGAATTCCAGATGCAGTTGTACTGTAATTCCCAGTCTTTGTCATCATTGGCTGTGTGGTAAGGACTGCTGGGAACTATAGTCCACCAACATCTGGAGAGCCATGCAAACCTTTTCTGGTTTAGTCCTTAAACAAATAACTTTTGTACAAAGAGATTAGACAGGTTTTTTAAAAACTGGAAACTGACTCTTGCAAACTAGCAGAAGTTAAGATGAGAAGTTGCATCTGTTTACATAATTGCCCTTTGCCTTTTCAACATTTTTTCTTAGAAAAGGAAAAAATCTTTCAGATAATATTTTGCAAACAAAAGCTCCCTTCAGGCATTATTTTTGAAGGGAATAAATTATCCTCAGTTCCCAAGTTTCCATCAAAACTTCTACTGTGCTCAGCTGTTCGCAAGCAGAATTTTCCAGCTATTTATGTAAAGTGAGCATTTTAGAAACCTTGCTCCACATGGTTTGTGGTGGTAAACCTGTACGTATTTTTGTGTGTGTGTGTGGTATGTCTGCAAACACCAGAAAGTTGGTGGTATGAGACTGTAATGTGTTGGATAAAAATGTAATATAGGGCCCACCTACACTGTTTGAAACTGCATTATATGGCACTGCAGAAAGGATCATATTTTCATGTATTACAGCACTGAAGAATTTCTCCAGTGGAAAAAAAAACATGGCTGAATTTTTTTGCAATCTGAATTGACTAAGGACTTTATTGCACAAATCCACTATTTTACTTCAGTTACACTGTCATTGACAGCAGATCAGTACAGGCAGTTCCCAAGTTACAAACAAGATAGGTTCTGTAGGTTTGTTCAGAGCAAGTGCATTTTAAGTGTAACTTCACACACATGCGCGCGCGCGCACACACACATACATTCTCTTTAGGTATGGATAGTATAGGCAAGGGTTAACACCCCTGTCCTTTTTGTTTTGCTGTCTGTGCCCCTGTTCAGAAGATTTAACCTCACTTTCTGTCCCGGAAATAATTGGTTTTTGAAAAATTTGGCTTGTTGTGGAAACAAGGATTGGTAATACAGCTTCAGTGGAGACACCTTTTCCAGAGTGAATTTCTCTTCCAAGGGGTAGATTTCTCTCATTTTCTATTGTTTCGCCCCTGTTCCTAACTATGAGTTATTTGTTAAGTCAGATGTTTGTAACTCAGGAACTGCCTGGACTGGGTTGAGCACCTTCAATATCACACCTTTCATCAATTGCTCCAATTCACCAATTTGAGTGAATTGATTGTACTTCAGCATATCCTTGTATACCTGCCTTTCTGCACTACTGCTCTTTGATAATGTTTTATTTTTATTTTGAAGCAACTTTGCAATTCCAATTTTGAAAAAAAACCCAGAAAGGCTAAATATGGCTGTGAAATATAAGCTAAATTAAAAAAAACAAACAATTTGAGACAACTTTTAAGATGGGCTTCAGGACGTTTATGATCGTGATATAACAATTAGAAATGTGAATTAGAAACAGTTACGTGGTTCTAAACCTAGGATGCCGGCCATCTTTGTTCTGTTTGACAAAACTGTTGAGTGTCACTTAGGATGAAAATGCATGTTATCACTTACGTTTGCAATTTGTTTTTAAAAACCAAGGGGAAAAAGATGTAACCATTTAATAAAGGATTTCCTTTATACTATGAAAGGCAATTTGTCACTTCAGCACAGTGCTGTCTACTATAGCTAGAAATGGCTCTCTCAAGAACTCAGGGTAAATTATACATCACACAGTTCTGCGCCTCCAATTATAACTATAGGAGTGTTTCATTTTTATTTTTGCTTACAAATTACCAGATTTGGGGAAGAAGTGAGACTAGATTGGCAACCCAATGTCCTCTTGTTTTCTTCTCCCATTTTATTATTTATTTATTTATTTACTGTACTTTTATACTGCCCCTCTCAGCCCGAAGGCAACTCGAGGTGGTTTACATAAGGCAATTACTGCCCTCCAGATAAAACACAATTAAAAACAAATAAAACAATAACCATATAAACAATTAGCAATTAGCATTAAAAACAAAAAAAACCCCATACAATTACAGTTTTCAGCGTCATTTTATTTGCAATGCAGATTGATGGCTGATTTAGGACATATTTAAATTATTGCTTCTTCTCCTTCCTAGGGTTTGGGAAAAGCAGCCTCTAATTCCCATCCCTGCTTTAGGACAATCTGTCCTGGAAGCAGGAGAAAAAGTAAAATTGCACTTGTGTAAGATGGTCTGGGAGCCTTGTTACTAACCAACAGGATAAATACACTTAGAATAAATAAATAAACAAAACCAAAATATTATTGGAATGTACTGCCACTAATGAGACTCAGGATGCATCTACATCATAGAATTAATACAATAAGATATCAGTTTTGTTGCCATGGCTCAATGCTACAGAATCCCAGGATTTATAGTTTGGCAAGTCTCCTATACATTTTGGCAGAAAAGGCTAAAGATGTTGTAAAACTACAATTCCCAGGAGACTTCCGGTTTGGGAGCGGAGGAAGGTGGACGCCGAGAAGGCGAGCTCCAAGAGAGAGCTTGGGTTCTTTGCAAAGCCGGGGGTTTGTCAACTGCAAGCCCGACCCTTCTTTGGAGAAAGGAAGAGGGGTTCCAGTCCCGGGAGATGCAAGCGAGTGGGGTATCCGTCGGCTTCAAAACCGGCAAAGCGCCACCGACGCCAACCCGGGGACCCAGGGGGCCGGCAGAGAACCGCGGCTGGTGCATCCGAAAGGAGAGCCGCCACAGCACCTTCCTCGCCCAAATCTCCATCAAGTAAGATCTTAGAGGGCCAAGTAAGGGTTTTACATAAACTTGGAAAAAAAGAGGAGAGAGGTGCCCGGACCGGTGGCAGGAGCCGCAAACGCGCTGGAAACGGCGGACGGGACAAACCTGCCTTTTAGAGCCCTTTAGAGCCAAAACAATTTGGGGGGAAAAAAGCCAAGCGGGTGAGAAGGGTGAATAAAATCCCTACACCTCCAATTGGTAAATAAAGGAAAGAAAGAGAATTAACCCCAGGGAAGAAGAATAAAGAAGAATAAATCTATAGTGGCTGATTACTTACAAGGAAGACGCCGAGTAGAGGTCCCAGGTGGTGAGGAACAGGGAGCCTACACGGTTAATTTAAAGGGCAAGTAACAAAGTAACAAAGCAAAGCCAGACTAAAGACTGAGAAGGACTGAGAAGTGAGGGACGATAGTTGGGAAGTGCGCACCGAGCTATAAAGAGGAGGACAAAGAGAAGGATATGATGGGCACCAGAAAGAAGACAAAAAAAGAAAATAAGAGTATCCTAATGAGAAGAGAATCATTCCAGGAGGATGGGAGATTGGGAGACCAACTAAAGGAACTAGTTTCTGAAATGAAAAAAATGAATGAAGCGATTGGGAGAGCCTCAGAGGAAAGAAAACAGATTAAAGAGAGCATCCATGAATCAAGGAAAGATATGAAGAAAGAGGTGTCAATCTTAAGAAAGGAAATGATTGCCCTATATGAGAAAGTTGATACAATACAAAGAAGAGAGGAAGATACTAGATCTAAAGTGCAGATAGAGCAAGAAAAAGTAAAGAAATTAACGGAGGTACAGCAGGAGTTGAAAAAGAAGAATTTACACCTAGAGCTATTTCAAAGAGACTTTCAATTGAGGATACGAGGTTTACCAGAGAGGCAAAATGAGAAATATGAGGAGACGATGCAAATAGTGAGCGAAATGACAGCGACGCTATTACAGAAGGAACAACAAATGATGGAAGAGAAAATAGACAAAGCTTACCGAGTTTCTACAGCTTTCTCGAGAAGAAACAAATCAGAAAGGGACATACTTGTCCAATACAATTCAACAAAGATTAAAGAAGAAGTGATAAAAACCATCATGTAAACCCGTATACGGTGAATGGGAAAGGGATAAGAATAATGAGAGAGATACCCAGTGCTGTGCTTGATAATAGGAAAAATACTACTTCCTGACAGACGCTCTAAAAGATCACGACATAAGATTTAAGTGGGACAAGGTAGATGGACTAACATTTACATTCCGCTCTGTTAAATATTGGATCAATTCGGCAGAGGCTGCTGATGAGTTCTATAGAAAATGGGAACACATCTTAGACCCATTGAATGGAAGAACAGGAAATAATAAAAGACACAAACAAGGAAGCATGGTCCCCACAAATATACCTACAAAGGGATCATATAAGGAACAAAGTACGACCCGAGAAGGATCGGCGGCTAGACCAAAAGACAGCAGAATAAAAGAAGATAAGGTAGAAAGAAAAGGAGAGATAGAGGAACAAGAGCAAGAAGAGGATGAAGCTACCGAACAAGATTCAGAGTCAGGATCAGAGGAGGCAGGATCCGACGAGGAAGGGCAAGTCTTGGACTACTAATCTCACCAAATTATGGAGGTAAAATGCTTCTCTCTCAATACAAATGGTATGAACATACCGAAGAAGAAAGCAAAATTTTTTCACTATCTGCAAAAACAAAAGGCCTGGGTATACGCACTACAGGAAACCCATATTAAGGAATCCAGGAAAGAACTCCTGGAAAATAAGAAATTAGGAGTGCTGTTTACCTCGGCAATAGAAAAGAAAAAAAGGGGGGTTGCACTATATATCAACCCCACCCTAGAGCCAGAGCTATATTATAAAGATGAAGATGGAAGAGTGATAGCAGTGGTGGGGAATGTTAAGGGGAAAAAAATTCTTATTATTTGTGTTTATGCGCCGAATGGTCCGAAGCTTAAGTTTTTTGAAAATCTTAATGAGAAGGTTATTGAAGCGGAGTGTGAAGATTGTGTAATACTTGGTGACTTTAATGGGGTTATAAATCCAGAGGTAGATAAGAAGAGTGGAAAAGGGAAAAAGTATAAGGGAAATGTAGGTAAGCTCCCAAATTCCTTTTTTAAGATGGTAAATACAAATTTGCTGGAAGATATTTGGAGAACTCAGAATGGGAAGAGTTATGATTTCACATATTTTTCAGGGAGAAGAGAGTCCTGGTCAAGGATAGATTTTATTTTGGTTTCAAAAAGTTTGGCTAGACGAGTGGTAAAATCTAAGATATACACAAGAGTACTATCTGACCACGCCCCGACCGAGATAACATTAAAATGGGGGGAGAGACAATATAGATGGAGATTAAATGATTCATTATTAAAGAAAGAAGAAGATATTCAAAAAAATAAAGAACTAATTAAGGAATATTTCACAATAAATAACCAAGGGGATACGGACATGCTAACAATATGGGAAGCAAGTAAAGCAGTGATGCGTGGGAATTTTATGGCGCAGGCCTCCCATATAAAGAAACAGAAAAGAAGTGAGATGGATAGACTCCAGACTGAATTGAATATACTAGAAAAGAAATTGAAGAAAAACCCAAAGGATAAGGAGGTGGGAGAAAAAATAAAATACAATAAGGCACAAATAAATTTGCTAACAGTGGAAGAGATGGAAAAGAAACTAAAAATTTTAAAACAAAGAAATTTTGAACATGCGAATAAAACGGGGGCTTCTAAATGCTGACGTTACCGACCAAGAAGTCGCCTCCGCAATAGACGGATTAAAAACAGGGAAAGCGCCGGGCCCTGACGGGTTTACAGACGTTTATTATAAAAAAACTTAAAGACGACTTGGTACCACAACTCAAAAAGGTAATCAATGCAACCATCCAGCAAGGTAGGATGCCAGATACATGGGGAAACTCAGATATTGTAATAATCCACAAAGAAGGGAAGGATGCGGAAAGTGTGCAAAACTATAGACCTATATCCCTTACAAACTTAGATTATAAGATCTTTGCAAGTATATTAGCTTCGCGACTTAAAATATTTTTGAATAAGTGGATTAATGAAAACCAGACGGGCTTCCTTCCCAATAGAAAAATGAAAAAGAATATTAGAAATATAATAAATGTGATAGAATATATGGACAAAAATATCGATTCGAAGGCACTCTTCGCGTTTCTCGACGCGGAGAAGGCCTTCGACCAAATTGGATGGGGAATGATAGAGAGATTACTAAATGAACTAGATATGGGCATGAATTTTATTTCGGCAATAAAAGCAATTTATAAAAAAACAAGAAGCGCAAATACTAATTAATGGGCAAAGATCGAAGAAGATACAGATAAATAAGGGTGTGAGACAGGGGTGTCCCTTGTCTCTGCTGATTTTTAATCTCGTGTTAGAAGTATTATTAAAAGATATAATACAAGATAAAGAAATAAGGGGACTAACAGTAAAGAACCAGAGTTATAAAATATACGCTTTTGCCGACGATTTGGTATGTATAGTAGACAATCCCACAGAAAACATGGAAAAATGGATGAGGAAAATTGATTTATTCGGTAAAGCAGCTGGTTTTAAACTTAATAAAAGTAAATCACAAATTCTAGTTAAAATATAAATAAAAAGGAAGCCCAAGAGATAGAAAAGAAATTCGAAATACCCATAGTAAACAAAGTAAAGTATTTAGGCATAATATTAACTTCAAAAATTGTCAACTTGTTAAAAACAATTATGAAAGAACCTGAAACAAGTAAAAGAGAATTTAGGAAATTGGAAATCCCTTAATTTATCCCTGTTAGGGAAAATATCCTTAGTTAAAATGAAAATTTTTCCAAAGTTAAATTTTATGTTTCAAATGTTGCCCATATTAAAGAATCACACAATACTGAAAAGATGGCAAGCTGAGATGGCAAGGTTTATCTGGGGAGGGAGGAGACCCAGAATCAAGCAGAAATACTTACAAGAAGCCCCGGAGAAGGGTGGATTTGGCATGCCAGACCTTACCCTTTATTACGATGCCAACTGTCTGGAGAATATAAGGGATTTGATAGATTTACGGGATAGTAAATTACTGAATCTGGAGGGGTGGGAGAACAGATTCGGGTGGCATGGTTATCTATTGTATAATAAGTGGAAGGAAGATAAAAATGTTAATAACCATATAATAAAAGCCCCATTATTAAAATCATGGAACAGACATAAAGATACTATTTACAGTAAATGCCCATTATGGGCTTCCCCCTAGAGGCGCTTCAGATAATCAAGGTAGGGAGAGAAAGCTGGCCCCTATATAGGGATGTTAAAAAAAAGAAAGAAATACTTTCACTCTGAAGTCCATGGAGAGTCTGAAGGATCTCAAAATAAACTGGCTCCAGTACTCCCAATTAAAGATGAGATTCAAAGCGGATATGCAAATTGGGTGGGAAACATCACCGACGACAGGAGCGAAGGTACTGACCCAGCAAAGTAAAAAAGTGTAAGCAAGTTGTATAAAGTTCTATTAGCAAAAGCCATGAGAAAATACCAATAAAAGAGTATATGAGGAAGTGGGAAGATAACATAGGTCAGCATATTAAAAGGGAGGACTGGGACAAGAGCTGGCGCCAGTGGCAAAATATACATGTGCACAAACATTAAAGGAAAATCAACTGAAGGTCCTTTATAGGTGGTACATAACCCTGTACAATTGGCAAAAATGTATAAAAATGGGAATGATCGGTGCTGGAAGTGCCAAAAGAAAGGGGTTCGTACTTCCACCAGTGGTGGTCATGTGGAAGTATCAAGAGGTATTGGATAATGGTACAGAAGCTGGTGGAGGGAATCTTACATGAAAAGATTGACTTAAAACCAGAAATTTTCCTTTTAAATATTGTAGAACCCGGGATGGGTAGAGAAAAGGAAAGACTACTGTGGCACATTTCGACTGCTGCCAGAATAGTGCTGGCTAGAAAATGGAAAAACCGAAATGCCCGATGAGGATGAAATTCTGCAAAATTATTAGAATTAGCCGAAATGGATAAGTTGACGTTCCTTTTAAGAACGGGAACAATCAATCAATTTACTGACCACTTGACACCGCTGGTGAAATATATAATAGACAAGAAAAAGATGGACTTGAAAGCCTTCTGGATATAGGTTATAGGATTAGAGTGCTCTGGAAATCGGGCTCTATATACAATTATGTGAAGTGCGATGCCACCGGTGAAGTCAACCGTTTGTTTTTAACCTGTTTGTTCATTTATCTTTTGTGTAACCCTACCCAATCTTACCACCCCTCCCATCACCCCCCTAACCCCTTTGACTTTCCTATCCCCATTCCACATGTGTATGTGTTTTATCCAATAAAAACCTTTATAAAAAAAATCCATTCCCAGGTCAAACCGCATTATTCTACAGCGTAGATGCACCCTACATCTTGCCATTTTTATTAATTACATGTTGCCACTAATCTCTAATGGACATTATTATAGTGCCTTTGGGATATCACTAATTTTCAAAGGCTGCCTCTTTTTCCTAAACACAAGTCTAATGTTCATATCTAAATAACAGTCAATGACAGAGCTCAGGGGCTAACAAAGCCAATAACAACAGTACCCACGAGGGGTTCAATGTAATAAATCACCAGATTAAATGTATATCAAAGATTCTGTATTCAATATCAGATTATTGTTCATCACAGATGGATGGTACAATTCAATAAAGAGTGTGTATAACACACAAATCAAAAGTCCCACGCAGGGGTTAATGCTTTCAATGGTTCAAAGTATATCCCACGTAGGGGTTAATGCAAAATCAACATATATCAATAGTTTGTATATAGCATTCACATGAAATTATAAGTCTTTAAGGTATACTCATCCCCGTGGGGACGGTCAGGACGCAGAGGAGTAAATTAGTCCCCTCTTGGTGGATCAATCAGGCCATACAGAATCTTTGATATACATTTAATCTGGTGATTTATTACATTGAACCCCTCGTGGGTACTGTTGTTATTGGCATATCTAAATAACAACATCATTATTTTTCACTCATTATTTTTTAATTGAACTTGTGTACCATAAACGACCCAAAGAAGGATCTACACCGCCATACAAACACATATAATGCACTTCAATGCAGTTAAACTGCATTATATGAGTATGACAATGATCATGGTCAGTGTCGACACATATCATGCAATTCAATGCAGTTAAACTGTATTACCATTATATGAGTTTGACAATATCATGCAGTTTCAAACTACATTATATAACAGTCTGGGTGGGGTCTTAGTCAGGTGCCTCGTTCATTTGTACCATTCTGTTCTTTGATCAATTGTCTTCTCTCCCCTCTCCCTGAACACAACACACAGAGTAAAGGGTGTCACTGGAGAAGCTATCTACATAGACTAGAAGGTGATATTTTTAGAATCTCACAAAAAGGGGTTTTCGTGTGAGCATTGACTTGGAGAGCACAGAAATCTTTCCGAGATCAGTTAGCTGTTATCCACACCCAACTTTGTCCATCTCTGGAGATTCTGTATGAATAGAAGGATTTCCTGGAATGAAAGAAGTGGATAAGCATATATTTTATTGTTAATGAATGACTTCCAGCCAGCCACACAACATATATCAGTTGTCCAAAAAAATTATAATTAAATTTATGTTTTCTGCTTCAAGGTTAATTTTGAAAGGTTAATTTGTATATCGTAAGTATGCTTTTGGATTCTTTTCTTCATTTTTTTGATGGGGGAAGGGACCAGATTCACAAAACAAAGACTACTTGCCTGAGCAAATTTGGAGGAAAACAATGATTTTAGAGTGAGCCATCACTTCTCATGATGTAAATATATTTTTCTACATACTGCTCTACTGAAACACTTTTGTAAGACCTTGAAAGAATGGAAAACTTGCTCAACGGAGATTAAATGAGAAAGTGTGCATACAGACAGACCCAGTTAACAAAACTGATGTGTTCCTGGGCATCAATTCTTAAACTGAAAAGTTGGTACCAGAGGCAGAAATAAAATGGAAAGAGTAGAGATAGGTCCTTATACCACACAGGAAAACGTTTTCCCCTTTATTTATTTTTATTCAAAACTAACAACATGCACACATTAAATGAAACAACCAGGTCAGGTAACCTTGCATAAGTAAATGAAAACATTCTAGAAATCATTCTAAAGTTTCTTCTAGAATAGATCCAGGGATAGCTCGACAGAAGTACATGTGAAAAAGATCTTGGAGTCCTTGTGGACAACAAGTTAAAGATGAGCCAACAATGTCATGCTGCAGCAAAAAAAGCCAATGGGATTTTAGCCTGCATAAATAGTATAGTGTCTAGATCAAGGGAAGTCATGCTACCTTTCTATTCTGCCTTGGTTAGACCACACCTGGAATACTGTGCCCAATTCTGGGCACCACAATTGAAGAGAGATATTGACAAGCTGGAATGTGTCCAGAGAAGGGCGACTAAATTAATCAAGGGTCTGGAGAACAAGCCCTATGAGGAGCAGCTTAAAGAGCTGGGCATGTTTAGCCTGCCGAAGAAAAGACTGAGAGGAGACATGATAGCCATGTATAAGTATGTGAAATGAAAACATAGGGAGGAGGGAGCAAGCTTGTTTTCTGCTGCCCTGGACTAGGACGTGGAGCAATGGCTTCAAACTACAGGAAAGGAGATTCCACCTGAACATTAGGAAGAACTTTCTGACTGTGAGCTGTTCAGCAGTGGAAGTCTCTATCCTGAAGTGTGGTGGAGGCTCCTTCTATGGAGGCTTTTAAACAGAGGCTGGATGGCCATCTGTTAGGGGTGCTTTGAATGCGATTTTCCTGCTTCTTGGCAGTGGGTTGGACTCGATGTCCAACTCTAGAATTCTGTGATTCAATGTTCTTTTCTTTCATCACCCTTCACTTTTATTTTTGAAAAAAAATCTAATACTGTATATTGAAAAGATGTATTTCTTCAGTCCTTCTTCACCGTTGTCCTGATGCTGGCCCTGCTAAAAAAACCTTCCAGCTACACAGAGGACAAGGAGAAACTGAAGGAATGGTGTACATGAGAGCACTTCATTAACAGGAATTTCTTTTGGGTGGCTTTGTTAAAAATAGGTATATCTGCATTTCGGTAGCAATGACCCCACTTTCAAACCAATTTCAAACTTTTTAAAAACTCCTCAAAATACTACAGCCTGTTTCCATGTCCTAGCACAGTGCTTAAGGCACATACTTAAATGTTTGGTGCTGCTCACCTATTTCTTCTTGAAAATGTATGACTCATGTCTTTGTGCCTACCACTGTACACAGCATAAAATACTATTTTTGTGTTGGGTACATAGAAAACTGCTTTATCTAGATCATTCTGTTTTCTCTGTCCCATCCACTACTGTCTACCTTGATAACGGGTCTAAAATATCTCATGCACAGATCTTTTCCCTCATCTTTTTACCTAGCTCAGGTAGTTCAGAGGTGGGCAACAATGACAAGACTGAGGCCAATTCTATGGCACTTGGAATTGCATGAACTGCCAAGAATTTCACAAAAATGGGGGACTGGGCCAGGGGTGGGATAGGGGAGAAAATGAGAAATATACTACCGGTTTATAACATTAGCATCTTTTTAAATCAGGGAGTTTCACAACCTCCTTTACAGAATAAATTGCAGCATTTACTGCAATCAATTTTTAAAGAACTGGCTTTTAAAAAAAGAACTGGTGCTGTGTTGTTTTAAAGTGAACAGTTTAAAATTGTTTTTCAAAACTCATATTAAGAATGCTTTAATTCCATTTTAATGTTTGCTTGTTGCATGTTTCTAGATGTATTGTTCATGTTTTAAACTGAAAACCATCTCAAGCCCACACTTTTGCAGAAAAGATGGAGCAATTCTAACGATAAGACAAACTAGTGAATCCCTTATCTAGAATACTGAAACGTGAAATTCTGTAAAATTATCCACATGGGCGGCTGAGATACTCACATCTTGACATTTTGATCATTCCGTGTACACAAACTTTGTTTCATGGAAAAAGTATTAAAATATTAAAATATTGTATAAAATTGCCTTCAGTTAAGATAGTTAAGATTGGAGCCCCCAGTGGCGCAATGGGTTAACCCTTGTGCTGGCAGGACTACTGACAGAAAGGTCAGCAGTTCAAATCGGGAACAAGGTGAGTTCCTGTCTGTCGGCTCCAGCTGCTCATGCAGAGACATGAGAGAAGCCTCCCACAGGATTGTAAAACATCCGGTCGTCCCCTTGCAGACGGCCAATTCTCTCACACCAGAAGAGACTTGCAGTTTCTCGAGTCACTTCTGAAATACACTCACAAAAAGTAAAGAATGGCAGTGAGACAACAGGAAGTGAGAGAAATCTACCCCCTCTGAAGGGAAATTCACCCCTGAAAGAGTCACCAATCTTTGTTTCCACAACAAGCCAAATTTTCAAAATCCAATTATTGCAGGGACTGAAAGTGAAGTGAAATCCTCTGAACAGGGGCCTAGACAGCAAAACAAACACCATAGGAAGGTTAATTCTTCTCTATGCTATCCAAAACTAAAAGATATATAGATTTGATTGGAGTTCTACTTTAAAATGTACCTGTTCCTACTTACATACAAATTCAACTTAAGAATAAACCTACTCAGAAAGTATCTTGTTTGTAACTTGTACATGAAATATAAATGAATTTTTTATTTAGACTTGGGTTCCATCTACAAAATATCTCACTATGTATGTATATGCAACTGCAGGCATTCCAGATTCTTTTTTTTTAACCCTTCAAATCCAAAACATTCCTGGCCCCAAGTATTTTGGATAATAGATACTCAACCTGTAATAATAGTCAGCAATGGCCAGAAAAGAGGCATAGAAGGAAGTATGGGGTGTGGTTAAGGACCACAAAATCAACCCTTGGTTCTACTTTGGCCAAAGGTAAATACAAATGTTTCTACCTCTGGAACTGTTCCATAAAAAAGACCATTTGCAGCCCTTTTTATAAATGGCAGTATGGGAATTAAATAAATGAATGAATAGTAGATAAATACATATGTGACACACAAGAAATATAGCAGGACCACAAAACATCCACATAATTGAACATTGAGACTAACAACAACAATAACTACTACTACTACTTCATTCTTGTATCCTGCCACCATCTCCCAAAACAACATAAAATAGAGCAATTTAAAATGCAATTAAATAAAACACATAAGCACGACACAACAACTAACAATTAAAAACAGTGCTCATTACCAATGGGGAGCAATCGAGTTGGGAATGGGAGAAGTGCATTGCTGTAACCGTGGGAAGAGGGCATGAGATAAAGTGCGAGGCTGCATGACAATTGCATAGGCCATCTAGGGAGCAGGTGCTCTCAAAAAGCTTGTTTAAACAACCAGGTCTTCTGGTTCCTATGAACAACCTCATGTTATGCATTTTACCTTCACGATTCAAGGAACATATACAATTTTGATGGTAACATTCTGAGATTCAGAAAGTGACCTCTGAAAAAGAGATAAAGCAAACAACATCTCCCTTCTTCCAGACTGGGTGTCCTAGCTAGTCAAGAACTGGCTTGGCACAGTTTCACCAAATTATAATCTTGTCCTGATTTGGCCCAGTTTTGCTGTAGCTGGACATTCTGGCAATTGAATCTGTTTATGCAACATTGCAAGGAAGTAATGGAGAAACCATTGTGTGTATTAGGGATCATAGGGAGCTGCCTTACATTATTGTTCTATTGAGCCACAAGACTAAAGGAACTGGCAGCTCCATGGTTTTAACTGAGATCCTTTCCAGCCCTGTGTGGAGATGTCACAGATTGAATTTGAAACCTTTTGAATGCAAAGCAGATGGAATAAACATCAAAATGAAACCTGAACAACATATATTCTGAGACCAGAGAAATCTACAATATCTACAGTATTTTGCTGCCACTCCAAGCCATCCTACAGACTTGTCTGGACTGAATCCTTCGCAGACCTATTAAAAGTCTGTATGCTCAAAATAGTTTCCAGAATCATTGTGTGATGCCATCACTTGGAAGCCAACAGAGGAAAAGAGGTGTTATACATATATACATATAACCATGAGATCTACAACAGCCAAGCAGGTGTTGGGCCGGTTCCCATTTGATTAATCTGCTCAGCAGCTGATGGCTTCCTATTTTAAGGACATTATGAACTGTAATCTTTTTGGAAAGTCCTCGTAGCATCGGACCTTCTGAGGAAAATTGATTAAAGAGATTTGCAGGATAATGAAGGGCCCGAGTGCAAAAAACAAACAAAAAAAACCCCAGCAGGTTTGATCTGTTCTCCATGACTAGTAAGTATAGTATGTGGCAAAAGAAAGAAAAAGAGGCAATATTGTGATGCTGAAGGATCCTTGCTCTGTTTAGGTGCATCTACACTGTATAATTAATACAGTCTGACACTGCTTTAAATGCCAAGGCTCAATGCTATGGAACCATGGAATCTGTAGATTGGTGAGGCACTAGCACTATTATTCAAAAAAGGCTAAAGACCTTGTAAAACTGCAACTCCCATGATTCCATAACACTGATCCATGACAATTAAAGTGGTGTCACTTGTTCCAAAGATATGGACCTTGCAGGTATACAGCAGAAACAGTTTCAGCCCCTGAGAGCTCTGTATACAGCCTTATTTTTTTGTCTTTCTTTCATAATGTTCTTTTCAGTATGTTTGTATCACAAGAAAGGGATACGCAAGGAACTGCTGAGAAGAAAACAGGAGTGGCCCTTTCATGCAAAACAAGAGGTCTTTTCATTACTCTGTTTCTGCAGAGGAAATATCTATGGAGTTTATCCAGGCAGTACAAGTTCGCTATAGTACATGGACAGATCCCAGCAGATTATTCTGAAGTAACTCATACAGAAGCATGTCTTGTAGGACAAACTCTCTTGCTTTGTTACTTATAATAAGAAATGTCAAACTAAGTTTGTACACCTCAAGTACTTTAGCAAAAAAGTAGTGTCTCAACCTGAATTAAGAGTTATGCGGGATTTATTTTTGTTTCGCCTTTGTTTCTTTCTCCTTTTTCTGCTTCTCTGAACTGGAAACAGTCTTGTTTGTTTCTTCTTCATGATAAGGTTACCGAAGATCACAGTTTTCCTGGAAAAGCCACTGTTTGCTAATTCTGTAACTAAGAGGCATTACAACAGAAAAGACATGCAAATTAACTACCAATTTCTACAAACTGCGGTCTCTCCTCCAACTCCTACACTCTTATTGGAAGGTGCTTACATAACACAATGGTATCTGTTATGTAATGCAACTGCAATATCTTGTGATCGAGTCTTATGAGCCCCCATGACAAAAAGTCTCAAAGGATCAGGTGGTAGGGTGGAAGAGAAGTGCTAATAAAAGAACAATTCTCATCAGTCCTTGGGCTCTTCCACACAGGGACATATTTCGGCTCAGAACCAACATGAAAATCCCACTTCTGAGCCGTATTGAAGCCACACAAAGGTGTCCTGAGCTACCTTGACAGCAAAATGCCATGGCCAAAGCCCAGCCATTCTGAAGCCAGTTTGGCAGAGCTGGGCATGGGGCAGAATTCCAATCCTCCAGCACCCCAAGTCACCCCCTCTTCCAAAAAAGAAATCTCCCCAGTGCTGCTTACTCTTCTCTTCCAGTTTCTTTGTCATTCAATGTACAAGGTAGCTTGGGAGGAGTAAGCCCTCTCATCTCCTACAAAGCTGCTGGGCTCACTGAATGATGAAGGAATTGGAAGGGGAAAGCAGTCCATGCCAGTAAGGGGAAATTTCCTTGGTTTTTTTTTCTGGTGAATGAATGGGGTTTCTGGAGGGCAGGAAAGGGCTGTTTCCCACCTTTCAAGGCTGCCTGAATCAAGGGATCATGTGATGTATGTGGGGACATGATCCTGGATCCCTGTCCTGTCATCGCTGCCCCAATACAGGGCAAGGTCTGAATCCTGCTGGTGTTCGACCACATTAAATGGCTTACACCAGATTGAATCGCATAAGGCTGTGTACATTGTATGGCTGTATTAGGATAATGCAATACCCATACTGTATTATATGGCAGTGTAGATGCAGCCTTTGATGGGGCTAAGACCTGATCTCTTAAAAACTGACCACTAGTGCATCATTCTTAAGATTGTTAGGTTAAAATTATAAACACAGCAAGAATAATAACATTTATGTAGCTCTGTGCCCCGTTTGCTTCTTAGTACACTATAAAGGGGAGAGAGAGAGAGAGAGAGAGAGAGAGAGAGAGAGAGAGTCATATTGGTGTGGTGTTTTGAGACTTGGACTCTGACTCTGGGGATCACAGTTCAAATCCCTGCTTGGCCATGGAGACCTACATGGAGGCAAGTCATACTCTTTCAATTTAAGAGGAAGCGAAGGAAATCCTCCCCACCCTCACCCCGCCCCCCAAAAAACTAGCCAAGAAAACAACCTAAAGATTGTCATATGTCAGAAATGAATTTACATACAGCAATGAAACAATAACAACAGTGTAGGGATGTAATTGTTTGCTAGTGTCATTCTGTAAAATTCTGATGAGGAGAAAAATTGAGCTGTAAATATAACACTTATGGTCTGTTCTAGCCCTATAATTCTGTGCAAGAATCTGTGAAACCTGAACTTTATTTCAAGGGTTTCTCCAATGTAGTAAAAGGGTTGAAAAAGTCTGATCTAGAATATATTGGGATGGATGAATTTTATACCCTGATATGTCCGGGAGGAAAATTGAGCAGTTTGTCCAGGGCCGCATCATTATAAACGAAAATTAAATTGAGGAAGTGACTGAATATGCATATCTTGGACAACAAGTTCTGTTGAATAATTTGGCAAATGGTGAATGGAGAAGCAAGACTACTTGGACGGCATTTAATTGAAACCGGACAGTGCTTACAGGTGATAAACTGCGAATAGGAGACCCCAGTGGCGCAGTGGGTTAAACCCCTGTGCCAGCAGGACTAAAGACCAACAAGTCAGAGGTTCAAATCTGGGGAGAGCACAGATGAGCTCCCTCTATCAGCTCCAGCTCCATATGTGGGGACATGAGAGAAGCCTCCTACAAGGATGGTAAAACATCAAAACATCCGGGCATCGCCCGGGCAACGTTCTTGCAGACAGCCAACTTGCAGTTTCTCAAGTCACTCCTGACACAACAAAATAATTAAATAAATAAATAAATAACTGCCAATAAAGATCAGAGAAGATACCTTCAACACCACAGTTTTACTATGAATGTTATATGCATCTGAAACATGGGCAACAACAAAATCTGAGGAGGAAAAACCGACATTGACTCAGAGAGCAATGGAAAGAAGGATGTGTGGTGTGACAATAAGAGATAAAGTCTGCGTCAAAGAACCAGGGTATGTGATGTGGTCAGTGAAATCTATGAGGCAAAAAGAAGATGGGCAGGGTATATAGCACGAACAAAAGACAACCGATGGATACGTCGACTAACGAACTGGATACCAAGAGATTACAAGTGGCCCTTGGGCAGACCTCATATTTGATGGAACGAACCAATGATTAAGCTATTTGGCCTGAAATGGAAAGAAAAAAGCACAGGGATCATATATTTTGGCAAATGGTAGATTTGCGTGAAGCCCAAAGGAGAGGATCGATGACAAATTGGATAGGATAGGATATCCAGTCTCTAGTATAATTTATTTGCATAAATCATAGTTATATAAAAACATATATATTTGGGAAAGGTGCTATAAAGATGCTTGTAAGATAGTAATATTTTCTCAAAATGAGGTCTGAAGAGCAGTGAGTTGGAAAGGGTCACTCAACTCTCAAACATCCATCATTTCACCTTCCACTCTCCATCATTTAGTATTCTAGATATATGCTATTGTGATTTTTCTTCAAACCACTAATCACAACATTGGAAAGTTTTCTGTCTAACTTTTAGAAGTGTTTTTTAAATTATAAAATGCCAAGGCAAAGTCAAAAATGAAAAGAAATTTCAAGTACACATTCTTTAGAAATAATGCTATCTAGAGTAATTTTCTGTCGTATATTATCTACCCAATTCCCACCCACGTGTCTGTCTTTGAAATCTGCCCAGAATTTCATATATTCATTTACTTTTTAAGATACGATTTGTTGCAGCAGTATAGCCCTGATTTATTCATGTTACATGGAGGACTTCAGAAAATCCTAAGAAAATGGATTTCATCACTTTTAGCCAGTTATCTATTCTGCATAGCACCCCAAATGAAATAGAATTGAATGTTAAAGAAAAAAGTAAAAAAGGAAAGAGTACAGAATGGATAGATATTCATTTGTTGTCTTTCTCCTTTGTTATTAAAATGTCTTCCAGAGCCATAAAATTAATGGTCATAAGCACATTGCCAGGCCCAAAAAGTGATGCAGAGCTGTGAAATCTGGATCCATATGAAAACAAAACACAGGCTTCTGTCTGCAATCCAAGTATTTGAGATTCTTGCAGAAGCTGTGTTTTGTTTTGTTTTAAAAAATCAGATTTGTAAAATACAGGTAATATATAATTTCTATAGGGTTAAGAAAGTATAAAGAATTATAAAGAAGCCTAATTATATTTAGTAAACAGAGGGCTGCCAAAATGGGAAAGCATATCTACAAAAAGTGAAAATCAGAAAAGGAAACTGGAGAGCAAAACATAAACTGATTGGCCTACCACATTTTTGGGTTTTGTATTTGTTGATTAAAGTTTTGATTAAAATGTTCTCTCTAAGAATCTCTAGATCCTCTAGTGTATCTCTGTGAGAAAGTTTTCAACATAAAGTTTTCTATAGAATCATGCCTCTCTAAGAATCTATAGGTCCTACAGCTGATGTTGACTATGGAGTTGTGCTGGAGGGCCAAGAGATTCGAGAGTGATGTCCTCTCAGGTGAAAAAGGGGTTTTTATATTCATGATTCCCCCCCCACATGTGAAGGAATCCTGCACTTCTAATCTCAGCAAATGTGGAAGGCCAACAGTACTACCCAGTCTGTTAATTTGCTCATCAAGGATAATCTGTGATAGACAGCTGGATACCACAAAGCAGTTGTATGGAGTAGGCCAAGACATTGCTAAAAACAAGGTGATGCAGAAGCAACAGCAGAATGTTCTACTAAAATACAATTTAAGGAATACGATCTGAAGCGGAACGGTTTTCTTTGAATTTGCTTCCTAGCTCAGCTTAATTGGCTGTGTAGAATCGGCACTTTAACTGAGTTGAGAATTTTTTTTCCTGATTTCTTTCTTTGCTAGGTATTGGGTATAGAGTAAACTAGTGAGTTGTTCAAACTTCTGTCTAACGTGTCAGATACTCTGCTTCAGAGAGCCACTATAATCTCTCCTATAAGAAGCAGACAGGTTTCATGCAGATTGTATCTTCCTCTCAGCTCACCGTCCTCAGTGCTGAGCTCTTTCCCTCTTTTTGACATCTTAAGGAGGAAGAGAGAGTGAGGGACTGGTAGGAGCTATCATTGCATTCTGTTATTTTGTGCAACCTGAATGGAATACTCCCCTTGCCTACATTGGGGGAGGGGGGTATTGAGTCACACTTAATATTGCATTTGTGACATTTTTTTAGATACCGAAACCACAAATTTGTGATTTATATCAGCATCAAATTTACAATTTATTTATTTATTTTCTATATTTATACCTCTTCTCACCCTGAGGGACTCACAGTGGCTTAAAAGATTGGTTACTTCAGTACTACATTGCCATATTTATTTATTACTAGCTTGGGGACCCGGCCCTGCCCGGGTTATTTGAGAAGCGCAGCAGGATGTAGAGTGGGTCATGGGGGCTCTGTGTGCCAAGTTTGGTCTTGATCCATCATTATTGGGAGTTGCAGTGGTATCATGAAATTACTGAAGGTAGTGCAAGTCCCATCATCTCTGTTCCCCCAAAGTGTAGTAGGATGTAGATTGGGTCATGGGGGCTCTGTGTGCTAAGTTTGGTCTGTATTGGTGAATGGATGAGGGGTGCATTGTTTTTCGGAAGTGAGTGAAGGTACTTCAAGTCCCATCATCCGTGGTCCGTCTCACAGTAAACTGCACCAGGCTGTAGAGTGGGTCAGGCTGTATCAGTCATTGGAATAGGTTAGTAGCAGGATTGGGAAGTGAGGAAAGGTACTGCAAGTCCCATCATCCATGTTCTGTCCCCCTCCAAACTTCAGTAGGATGTGGAATGGGTCACTGGAGCTCTGTGTAGCAAGTGTGGTCTTTATCGGTGTTTGTTGGGGGCCGCAGTGGTCTGTGGGAACAGAGAGGTGTGAAAATACTACAAATTCCATCATCCATTGTCAGTCGTCCCCCGAACCTCACCAGGACGTGAAGGCAGTCATGGGGGTTCTGTGTGCCAAGTTTGGTCTCAATCAGTAATTGGATGAGGGTCGCAGCAGACTTGGGAAGTGAGTAGAGGTACTTAAAGTCCCATCATCCATGGTCCACCCTCCTCCAAACTGCACCAGGATGTAGAGTGGGTCATGAGGGCTCTGTGTGGCAAGTTTGGTGTTGATCAATCATAGGATTAGGTTTGTAGCAGTCTTGGAAAGTGAGGGAAGGTACTGCAAGACCCATCATCCATGTTCTGTCCCCCTCCAAACTTCAGCTGAGGACCCGGCGGTGCCCGGGTTATTTGAGGAAGGCATTGTGTGCCAAGGTTGGTCCATATCAGTTGTTCATTTGGCTCGCAGTGGTTTCGGGAAGTGAGTGAAGGATTATGGACCATGGACCATAATCCATGGTCCATAATCCATGGTCCATCCTCCTCCAAATTGCACCAGGATGTAGGGGTTTCTGTGTGGCAAATGTGGTCTTGAACAGTCATTGAATGAGGGTCGCAGCAGTCTCAGGAAGTGAGTGGAGGTACTTCAAGTCCCATCATCCGTGGTCCATCCTCCTGAAAACTGCACCAGGGTGTAAAGTGGGTCATGGGGGCTCTATGGGCCAAGTTTGGCCTTGATCGGTCACTGGAAGAGAGTCGCAGCGGTCTCAGGAAGTGAGTAAAGGTACTGCAAGTCCCATCATCCATAATCCGTCCTCCCACAAACTGCACCAGAATGTTGAGTTGGCCATGGGGGCACTCTTTGCCAAGTTTTGTCTTTATTGGTAATTGGATGAGTGTCGCTGTGGTCTCAGGGAGTGGAGGTACTTCAAGTACCATCATCCATGGTCCATCCTACTCGAAGCTGTACCAGCATGTAGTGTAGGTAATGGGAGCTCTGTGTGCCAAGTTTGGTCTTGATCAGTCATTGGATGAGGGTTGCAGCGGTCTCAGGAAGTGAGTGGAGGTACTTCAAGCCCCATCATCCATGCTCTGCTCTTCTCCAAACTGCACCAGGACATAGAGTGGGGAGGTTATAGAGGGTTATGGGGGCTCTGTGTGCCAAGTTTGATATTTATCGGTCTTTGTTGTGGGCCACAGTGGTCTCTGGGAAGCAAAGCGCTTTGAAGTACTACAAATCCCATAATCAGTGGTTCATCTTTCTCAAACTGTACCAGGACGTAAAGGGCATTATGGGGGTAATGTGTGCCAAGTTTGGTCCAGGTCCGTCACCCGTGCGGGTCAGAGTAAGTGAGTGAAGGTACTGCAAGTCCTTCAAACTTTACCAGAATGTAGAATGGGTCTTGGGGGGGTGTCTGTGTACCAACTGTAATCTTGTTCTGTCATTTTTGGGGGCCTAGTCAGGAAAATAAAGTTAAGTAAGCCTTTCTGTCAATTCAGGCTGAGGCCTAGTTTGTAAAATCAGCTGAAGGAAGCCTTTTTGTAAAGAACTCTGTCTGGCATCTTTGAGATTTGGGATGTTGGAATGCTGGCCTATCCATGGCCCAGCCTCCCTCAAACTGCACCAAGACGTAAAGTGGGTCCTGGGGTTTCTGTGTGCCAAGTTTGGTTTTGTTGTCTCATTGTTGGGGGCTGCAAAGTGTTTTGGACTTAAACTCCCACCATGCCTGACTGCCTCAGGGCTTTTCCTTACCTCCCTCTGGCACTTTAGAGTCTCGGAATGTTCGTGGCTGGCCAATGGGAGTCGTTTATGCAAATAATGCTGCCACATATCCTTCCTGGCCTGTGAAAGTGGCTGCCACATATCTGCCCTTCCGCCCTCCGCACACACACATACCCGCATACACACATACAAACATTCCGTTTTATAAAGGTATACAGATACAGATTTATTACATACATTTCTAACCCGCCCTTCTCCCTATACAAAATATAACACATCAAACAGCAACAGAAACATATGAATACATAGACTGCTAAAAACTGTTAGAACCATATACCTAAAACCAAAGCTTCGCTTCTCTCATTTTGTACATGGGATGGGGGTGGGAGCCAAAACTGGAACAGAAAACAGCACTTTTTTTGTCGAGTCGCACACCTCTAGCTCTTATTCAAGATTAGTAATATACCTTTCTGTATCACCAGATTGGCAAGACCAGAGCCAGAATCTGTGCATTGTACCTGGTGCCCTTCAGGGCCATTATTAGCAGGCCTGGATTCATAAACTTTCATTTTTGTTTTAAAGAATAAACCTACCTGGAAGAAAAGACAGACTACAGAAAAGGAGAGCCTTGTAATATGGGGACGATTGTTTTTGTTAACTAAGTATCAAAAGTTTTCTGGGTAAACTTTGCCATTCATAGTGGAGCAAAACTAGTCTGTGCCATAAGAATTATAAGTATACAAAACACAACACAAAGACATGAGAATCTCTATCGATTTTCCATAAAAAATGTAAGCTGTATTGTATTTTCCTCAGGCTTCTGGAGAGCTAAACTGGATGCTTGCAGATGAAAAGGATATGAGAGAAAGACCAATAGAGGATAGACTGATGGACAGGTCGATCAAAGCTCACTAGAGAAAGGTAGATATTTACTGTGGGTCTTTGGTTTTTCTAAAATAGTTCAAAATAACTAATGAAGTTCTTTTAGAAGGGCTAATTCCACTTTTGAGGTGAGTAGGGGTGCAAGACTGGAGGAATGTATTTTAAGACCTGTTAATAAAATATAGGTGGAATAGGTGTGCCATCCAGTATTGTTCCTTGCTTTGAACTTGTGTATGGGAATTTTTATACAAAGGAAAACAGACTTCAGAAGCCAATGGTGCATCTTCCTTGTAGAATCAATGCAATTTGACACCATTTTAATTGCCATGGCTCAATGCTATGGAATCATGGAAGTTGTAGTTTTGCAAGGTCTTTAGCCTTCTCTACTAAATAGTGCTGGTGCTTCAACAAACAAAAATTGCCACAAGAGCATAGTATTGAGTCATGGCAGTCAAAGTGATGGCAAACTGCACTGATTCTACAAAGGTATTTTTAGTTGTGTTTGTCTTTTGCAGGAAAATGGAAAAGGTGATTTGTTTAGGGGCCTTTCTAGGTCCTCCAGTGCTATTCTATGGCACATTTCTCCACAAGTGTATTCAAAATAGAGGGTTTGTTATTATACATGGGAGGCATTTTGAAACTTATCCCCTGAAGATATAGGGGGGGTATTGTAGTTGTCAATGCGAAAATAGTATTAAACAGGGCTGGAAGTGAGACCAGATTTATTATGTAGCAGAAGGGGAAGTCATATTTAATTAGAGACACTTAAGAAAGCCACTTTCAATAAACTTAAAATGAGATCCCATGATTAGAAATATTAAAAGAGAAGGGAATTGTTAATGGAGGATAATTTCTTAAAAGTGAGATACTAAAGGCAAAATCAGAATGGATGCAGAAGGAAATTTTGGATGAACTGAAACTTAAAATGAGCATAGGGGATATAAGAAATAGAAGTAGCAGGATATCACTAAGAAGGAATACAAACAATTGGGTAATATTTCTAGGAAGAAGGTCAGGAGGGTTAAGAAAGAGGTTTGCAGCAGAGGTTAAAATAATAAAGAGGGTGGATTCTGGCTATATTCAGGAAAATAAAAAGAATAGACTAAAGGAAATGCTTGGTCAACTGCTGTGAAGAATATGGCAAATTGTTAAAGAATGACAGAGAGAAAGTGTGACTTTTCATGCCTAACTTTTCACAATAAAACCAGTGTGTTCTTCTTAATGAAAACAGAATAAATAATGATAAGGTAACACAGCAGCACTTATTTGCTCAGAGGTCTCGCTAAAGGAGATTAAAATAAAAACATTGACAATAAACAAGAATTCTGTCCATTGAATGACATTTCACAATCAGGTTATGTCCTTTGTCCTGTGTTGTTCTAAATTATTCAAAAAAATACATGACTTAATTGATGGAATAGGGGGCATTTGCATCAAATTTAATTCCAAAACGGAAATGTTAGCTTAAACATTGGAAGCCAGAATTCAAGCCCAGTTAAACAGATTTGGGAGTAGTGTCAAATCTGACAACATCGATTTTAATGGGGAACTCAGATGCACAAATAATGAGTAGGTGATAATTTGGTTTGAGATGAACATATATAAGAATATTTTTAGAACCTCGGGGCCTTTTCATGGGGAACTCTCCTGGTAAGTATTCAAAATATCCCTTCATAAACTGCAAATTTGAGGCTTCCATAGGAACTATAGCTGCAAACAAACAAAACAAAAAACAGAAGTCTGTAGTAACCTTTTGGGGTTCTTTCACAGTGTGAGTACTACCACAGAAGATGCTTTCTTTTCTTTCTGCCAGGGCAGAGAAGCCTGAAACTTCCTCCCACTGAACAACATTCTCATCCCATCTTTCCAACATCACAGGTCTTTAACGACTTAAAAAAAAACCCAGCAGACTTCCTCACTTTTTAGAAGTAGGACTTCTTAGGTCTCTTTTTTGTCCAGGACACAAAGCACATATGTTGAACTGCAAAGGAACAGTTCAATTGTTTGGAGAAAACTATTTCCTTGAGAAGCTTGTTAAGATTGCACTTCTGATTCAGATTTTGCTGATCAACCTTGTGCTAACAATATGTAGCTTGACTGAGCTGCTGATACTTCACATATATGCCAAGGCCAGCTCTTCTTTGCTTTATCCTATTCCTTTTCTGTACGTGCAGTTGGTTCTTTCACATAAATTGAGGATCCAACCTCTGTCCTTTCCTAAGAGGATAGAAAGCTGAGAAACGAGCACAGATTGTTTGCTAATTATTAGCGTTAGCTGACATCATTCTTTATTTACTTGCTGTGGTTAACCATTGAGCTTGTATAGGTTCTTAATTTTGACTATAGATAGACTGTCTACTATATGAGGAAGTACATTTTTGAAAGTTGACCTTAATTTTCAGTACAGATTCCTCTCAGAGTCTTTTTAACATTTGAGGAATGTTACCTGTCCTTCATGGAGACTCTGCTGGAGGTCTGGTTCCCAATCCTGTAGTTGAAAGAATGCATATGAAATGGCCTAAAACAAAAACCAGTACAGCAGTTTCAAGTCTGCAATGTTTTTGAAATATCGTCTGAATCCTGCCTCTTCTTTGCGTTTCCTATATTGATAATCTTATATGATGTCCACCTTTTGAAATAACTGATTATACACTATGGCTAGAATTCTGTTCATCAATTATGATGTTGTAAATTAAACTTAGGCTATTGCAACTGCTTTGCATTATTTTCAACCATATCTCTACTGCCATAACAAACAGAGACAGTTGCAAAATAAAAGGATTAGATCTGCCTCACTAAAACAGTGGAAACAATCAGAAGGAGTTAGGATATGTATATCAGATGTGAATATGTGTTCACCTATGTGAACACATAGGTGCAAAGACAAGCTCCCTCTGAATACACCTTGCCAAGAAAACCCCATGATAGGAAATGACTTGAAGGCATGCAATAACAAGTAACAGTATATAACAAATATAACAAATCTTTAAAATAATCCATTATTCTAATTCAAAATAAGCAGTTCCAACTATAGGATTTTACAGCATTGATTATTTTTATTTACATTCAAATTTGATCTCAGTCACAATAAACAATGTTCCAATTTAATAAAAACAGGAAAATAAAAATACAGAAGGAGGACAAATAACCAGTAACTTTCTATAAAAACAGACCAAATGTCTAAGTATAAGTCTTTTTGTACAATTTGTCTATACATTATTCTTTAAATGTTGAATGTTGTCAGATCTTCTACCCAAGACAGGCCATGGTGAATTAATACTTACAGCAGATATGTCCAAAATTATTACAAGATATCAGATATATCTGGTGTTATACAAGATCCATTGACTCCTACCCTTTGAATTGGAACGTGCATCCTTTTCATTGTAATTTTAAAAGGCAGTGACATGCCCTCCCATCTCATAAACAACCTATTTAATTTTTGCAGATTGTTATTGTTGTTGTTAAAAATGCATTTATTTTTTGAGAATTGTTGTTTTTAGAAAGCCTTTATGGTCCAGGAAGACTCAAAGCATTGTTCACATGCCCCCATGTCCTCTAGAGGTCATTTTGGGGCAAAAAAAGGATTTTTCTTTGGAGGAAGTGGGTGTAATAGGAAGAACAGTGTGACTCCCCAAGCTGTTCTGGAGGGCTAACTTGCCTTGTACAGTTGTCCACCTTTGATGTACAACATAAAGCTTTAACAAATCATAAAACACTCTGAATTTAAGTTATTTTGAACCCCAATCAATAGATCATGGGTTTCTTTCAAAATCCAGAGATCTTGCCTTTATATTATTACAGAGCTGTAGATGTAAGAAACCAAAAGGCCTTGACAGCAATGACCTATTGAAGAGCTGTTATATCCACTGTTCAATATGGCATGGTATGTTTTTATCAGAATTGTTTGCTGTACAAAGGAATACATTTATACATTTCAAAAACATTAATTTCATATCAACACAAAATATACATTTATCATAATTACCAAACAGTAAGGAATGAAAACAAACAGTGGATATATCAGATACAGAAATCGATATGCCTTTAGCTAGAGTCCAAAAAGATTACATTTTTAAAGAATACAATGATTGCCCTGGAAGCATGGCCTTCAGCTGAAACAGCCATTTTGAAAGGGGTTTTTTTTTCCAATTTAGTGTGGAAATGGGAGAGAGTGGGGAAAAATACATGGGATAGGGTCTGTCAAATGTGAATCACTTAAGTGTTGAATCACTTAAGTGATGTGGAGTAAAGGGCATTCTTATGACTGATATCCTATGGACATTGACATTTCGCTCCCAGAATGCTGCTTCATAAACCTGGCATGGTCATTTAAAAAATTATTTTAATCATTAGAAATACCAAAATTTCAAGATATCACCACTTTGTTTTACCTGTCATTTCTCCTTCTTAGTAATCTTGGTTTTCAAAATTGCAATACTGCTTGCTTTTTGTTTTGGACTTCTGTGATTGAGAGTAATGAGATTGGGAGGAAAGGAGAACAGTCCAGAGAAAACAGAGAGGGTCTAGTCTCCTTGAGGGTGAGGACATTGGGAGGGAGGACAGAAATTGTGTGGAATTATGGCTTCTGTCTCCCCTAAGCAGATGGTTGAGCTAGGAGAAGGCAATCCTGTGTGATGGGGGAAAGTAAATCCTCCATATTCTTTTCAGGGGGAATACCATGCAAAGAAGATTATTCTAGACACAGAAGACAATTTACCCTGCTTTCCCCAGCTCCGTCTGATGAAGTCATTAGACACATACAATCTTAGAGTTGAAAGGGGCCTCATCTAGTGCAATCTCTTGTCATGCAGGAATACAAGACTAAAGACCTCCAAAGGAGAGTCTACCACTTTTTTCTGATGCTAGTTTTTATTATTTTATCTTAAAAAATAGAAACATATAATATTGTTCACACACATACATAAAAGATAAAAAATAAAAAGGGGTGGAGTTATGGAGCTCTGATTAGTGGTAGATTTGACTTACCATATATAAATATCTGCTGTATCACCAAAAAAGAGGTAGGGGTTTGGGGAGATAAAAGGTGTGTGTGTGTGTGATAATTGTTACATCCATATCTTCCACACAAATATTATTACACCCATAATCTAAAAATTTCCAAATGTCCTCTATAGGAAAGTAGATACCTTCTTTTTATCATCTGACATCAAAACTTGTCATATCTTCTCATATCCAGTACTCTTTCAATAGTCTTTTCTAGTTGTTTGGATATGTTGTTCTAGGATTAATTGCTGCCCTATATATCCATGGAAATCAATCCTCTTTGTTAGTAAATTAGAAAGTTCACTACTTTTGAGGCAATCTATTCCATTGTTTAATAGTAAATAAAGACATTCTTCCTAATGTTTAGATGCAATATCTTTTCTTATAATTTCAATTCATTGATTCTCATTCTAGTCTCTGGAATAGCAGAAAACAAATTCATTCCATCTTCTACATGCATAGCCCGCTGCTGTGTTATTGCCTTACTGCATCTTGCTGTCTCTGTACTCTGTACAGCATATTGCATTTTAATCTGATGTTTTATTGTGTGTTTTTATTGAGTGTTTTATTGATTGTTCTATTTTAATGTGTTTTATTGTATCTTTTACTTGCTGTGAGCCACCCCGAGCCTCCCGGGAGTGGCGGCCTAGAAGCCCAGGAAATAAATAAATAAATAAAATGACATCTTATATTTAAAGATGGTTATCATATCAGCACCCAGTCTTCTCTTTTTTCAAGCTAAATATACCCAGGTAGTTTATTAATTTATTATAAGATTTTATTTCCAGACCCTTCATCATCTTGGTCAGACCAGCAATGGGCTCTGCTTAGCATACTGCACTGGAACCATCATCAGAGGTGACAGTCCTGTTTCAATTTCAGTTTTCTTCTTTGTGTGACAAAATCCTAAATGGTTTGTCATTTTGTTAATATTTTTGTAACTAGCGTACTATCCAGGTGTGGATGAGAAGCATAAGCATGAATATATTCATATCAAGAAAGAGTTTAAAGATATTAACTGAATTTGGAAGGAAATATTTTTACAAGAAGTTATAAATACAGCAACCAATTTTGGTCCAAATACCCAATTCAGCATATTTTGAAGATAATTTGATACAAACTGTTTCAAAGAGTTCTTCCAAAGTGTAAACACTATGAAAATACCTGTTTTCTTAAAAATGTGTAGACATTTGTTTCAAGAGTGAAACGGTTATTAGTATGCCCGAAAACAGTGCCACGTGGCCATGCCATATCAGCAGAAGTGGCAAAGTAATAACGGATAACAATTCGGTTACAGCTCTGGATAATAACTATGGTGAACAACACATATGATTTTTTGTCTTTCTCTTTAATCACATCCTTTCCTCTAGAATTCCAATGCTGAATAATTCAATTAAAATAAAATATCTTGATAATAATAAATAATTTATTTAAAGTTTGTGAGAAATTTTCTTTAGTTATGTTCCCTCAGTCAAACTTTCTTATCTGGCGTCCTCATATATCACACAATTGTAGCAATATGATTTCAGTTTAGCTGCCATGGCTGCATCTGGTGGTTTGAGATTTGGTGCAGGATAAAGCCATATTTCTCCTAAGATGCTAAAAGAGAACCACTGTACTATTATTGTGTAGTATGAAAGGGCCCGTGATTTCTTGTTTGAATCTATTCAATTGTTTTCTTGATAACAACTGCATTTATCAATAGGCATGTCTTTCCTGCAGGTTGGTTTTTCAACAATGTCAGATATGGGAGACATTACTTAGGGGAAACCTCAGCTACATTTACCTGGATTGTCTTAGGAAACATTTTAAGTAACTAATTTTACTTTGTAATAGGCAGGCATGTGTATAATTTGAGACCTACATAGCTGAATAAACACATTTTTCCCCTTCAACTATTTTGCAATAAGATCAGTAGGACCCCAGCATCAATCCTCTCTCCATGTGGTCAAGGAGCCTCAAAGGCTGAGCCTCAGGTTTGAAAAGAGAATTAGCACAAGGCTTACTTGAAATCTCAAGCTCCTGATTGCCTTTGGCCTAAAAGCAAACTGTGTTTGCTGCCAATAATTTTTCTCCAAATATTTATTGAGGTTTTCAATGAATATATTCTGATCAGCTGAATTATGGATGAATACAACAAAAAGAACCCTTCTTCAGGAGCGAAATTTCTTTGTTTCTTAGGCCAAAAATCTTTCAAAAATGTGTATGTTTCTGTTTTCCCTGAACACCCTTCATTCTCCCCAGATTTTCTTCATTCTTACAGTTTTTACCTGGCTTTTGGCACAAATGCAGTTGCAAATACCTACCTGAACCTTTGGTTATAACACCACTGATTTTTCACTAACTTGCAAATACCTGCATGCGAACTTTTTCTGCAACAAAATTTGCACAGGAGATAGTGTCATGAGGTTCAGATGGATCAAATGAATTCCATACATTTTCTAATTGGTAAGACACCACATCCCTGCTGATCTTGGCTAAGAGACAAAAGAATCACCAGGGGGAAAGGTATTCCAAGTGTCTTCTAATCCAGCCCCCTTCTGCTAGTGCAGGGATCCACCACTACAGCATCACTAAAGGATGCCTCCTCTGAATTTCTGCTTCAAGATTCAAGGAAGTCCATCACCCGCAGAAGAACGCACTGCAGGGGAAAGGAGTGGAGAGGGAAGGAGAGACCCCTCTCCATCATGTAGTCCACCATCATTCCCCAACTTGAGCTTCACAGGCATTTCAAGCTACTCAGTGCTCGGTCCAGGGCTGGATGTTGCAGATATGGGACCTCTACATATGTGTGATCCTTCAAGTTGTCTGTCAATTTATGGCTTCCCTGTGAATTTCACAAAGCTTTCTTAGGAATCCCTCAATGTTGCCTTGACAGTTCCTTCCTCTGAAATAGAGCTTACACACCCAAAATTCCTTGGTGGCCTCCCATCCAAGTGCTAACCAGGATTCACCCTGTTTAGCTTCCAATATCAGACCAGATCTGGTGCCTTGAGGGGATTTAGGTCCTTTATGGGGCCTAGATATGGGGTATATAAACATATGAGAGAGCACATGCATGCACCCTATACACACACAGACTTCGGGATCAATCTCCAAGGATGTGATTCCCTCTCCTTACCTAGCTCCCAGGGGTCTATGCCTGCTGTTTGGCATTCCCATCTGCACCTGGAATGGCCCTTCATGTCCAACCCCTCCCTCCCCCCTCCTCCAGCAAGGCTATTAATGGACAGGGTCACCCGTGATTAGTACTTTGAGGGGAGAGTGCCAATGCATACCAGTTGCTGTAGGCTGTATTTGAGAGGAATGAACTGGCAAAAGCATTTCAGAGTATTCTATGCCTAAGAAACCTTTATTTAATTGATGAGGTAATCATAGGTTGCCAGGTGACTTGAAGGCACATACAACCATTTGTAATCTTCTTTTGGATACATATGTTAATGCAGTGAGAAGGTTTGAGTATGTCGGGGAGGTTAATAGTAATAATGCCAGACTAGATTTTATCAAAACCCCAGACTCCTAAAAAGGAGGAGAGTGAAGATACCAGACGCAGGGTGCATCCATCTTCTTCAAGGAGTTACAGCCACTCAGTGGAAGTGAACTAATAGTTCTATTGTTGAAGGTGGCTGAGAAGCTCTAGAAGGGATGCTAATGATTCAACAGTAATGGGAGATGGCAAAGATTCCATGAAAGACAACACCAGTGGTGCCTTAGCTAACTCCTGTTAGTACTGCAAAGAAGGTGGCATTGGTAGATAGCTAGAAATTGTAAAACAAGAAATGGAATATAAATATAGCCGCTCTTGATGTCAGCAAGCTAAATAAGGTGGGTATGGGATAATTCAAGGAGCATAATACATAATCAGACCAAGAAATAGCAATAAGACTGCAGGAAAATCTTCCTGTATAACCATAATACAGGTTTACACTCCAGGTACAAGAGTAGGAGTTAAAGGAATGGAAGCATTTTATGCAGGTGCCCAGGTTTCAGAGTTTCCATCTTCGGTGCTCCAAGTCTTAGTTCTAGGGTTTCTCTTTTTATTTATATTTGAATTTTATTTCCATTTGGAAAAATAATATCTCAATTCTGATTTTCTCTCCAAGTCTTTGTGAATCAGATGAACAAGCACAATATGACTTTTATGAGCCATTCTTTCCTCAAAATTTCCTGTGCTGCCCCACCCCGATCTTCCTCATTGCCATGTCTCAAGCATCCAGTTCTGCAAGCTCTGCATACTGCATCCACCTTCCTTTACTCCAGTTCTTATGCCTTCCACCTCATATTTGTTCCACATACAGCTCTAATCATCTATAGCTTCTTTCTCCACAGTCATCATGGGTCTTCCATCCACCATCCCTTCCACTTCATGTCACCTCCAGTTCCATCTACCTGCTTGTCCCCCTGTTTGCCTCCCAAGTTCCCCTTCTCAGTTCTCCACCACCCTTCTAGCCACCTTCCTTCTCTCCATACACTCAGTTTCCTGTGGTCACAGCTGGCTTCTCCTCTGAGTAGGTATCCTCCTATGGGTAAGTGACTTGGCAGGCTGTCTGCTATCTTGCTGGACTTACCTAGAGCTATACTAGACTTGAATAAGTTACTTTTTTGGACTTTATTTCTCAGAATCCCTGAGCCTGAGCTAGTTCACTGGGAGGTGTTATGGGAACAGCAGTCCAAAAGGTACCGTAATTTTTCCAGCTCTGAATTATTCCCAGGTTTAAGTAGTAGATAATCTGTTGTCTTCAGCCCTACTAAAAATAATGGAATATCTTCTTTGTTCTGCACTTTTGAGGTACTTCTTTGTCCGTACCATATTGTAATGACAGTGATGTTTTCTAAGACAGACCTCTACGATTATTTGTGGTCAGTGACTCCCATGTCACTGGGATACGGATCTGCCACAATTCTTGGTTTTACAGCTTCTCTTTTTCTGCAGTCTCTTTAGATTTGGATTTTATCTCCATGCGGAAAAATAATATTTCAATTTTGATTTGCTCTCCAAGTACTTCTGTGAATCAGATGAATAAGCACAATATGACTTTTATGAGTTCTTTCAGCGAAATTTCCTATGGTCTCTCCCTCCCTCTGTTCTTCTTTATTGCCAAGTCTCCAGTGTCCAGTTCTGCAAGCTTTACATATCCTTCTGCCTAACTATTTGTCCCTTTGTATAATATATACTGCAATTTTTACTAATTATTTTTTATTTTACTTTTATCTCACTTTATTTCATTTTTTATTTTCACTTTATTTCACTGCTTGTTTTTATCCCAAATTTAGTGTTTTAAAAAGTGTTACACAAATTGAATGAGGAAGTGTTTAGTTCTCCTGACAGACACTGACTGTTGCACTCCAGGCCTGGAAACACCTTTGACCACCACACCACACAAGAGTCCAGGAACATATGCAAACAGTTTATGTAAAACACCTTAAACGCATAGAAAAAAAGCAGTAATAAGGAAATACGATATATAATCCAAAAAGGTTTAGCAACAGGTGATAACCAAACAATAACCCAATTGTCTCATACAGTTCCAGAGGTGACAATTTCCAGGAACAGCCAGAAATCACAGATGCAGCAAAGTCCGCAGGCAAGAAGGTTTAACTAATAAAAACTTGAACAGGAATACATGAACAGGAACATAGAAAATTTCCAGGACATTAAAATCCAAAACCAAGGTTTCATATGAACCAAGAACAAGAGAACTAGGCTTAGTTTCTCACTATAATGTAGCATTGCCTGAACTGCCCTTAAGGTGAACAACTTGTTGTTTAATAGACACCCATGAAAGCATTACATCTCCTATGAATTTTCTCTCCAACTTTCCCACATAATCTCTCAGACCAGCATAATATATTTTTGGCTCTGATTTGTAAACAAAGACTTTTGTTGATCTCCGTAGCTACAGGTGGTTTCTCCTTGGAACTATCCTTATCACTCAGTTCTTCACTCGATTTCTTATCTGCTGTTGATACTTCTGACTCCTCTGACTGGCCTTGATCCTCTGCACTTTCTGAGCCAGTTGTCTCACAGACAAAAACATAAATTCCCAGACCTGAATTGTGTGCCACATGAAAGCCCCAAATCCTCTCTAAATTTTCAGTTAAATCTTCAGGCTCTGGCTGATCTAACACACATACAAAGACCAGAGAGATCATGGTGATATTATAGGGGCAAAAGGGAAGGAAAGGGGGCAAGAGAGCCATATACGTGCAATCCAACAGGAGTGCAGGTAGGTGATAAGGTTGGAAGAAATGCTATTTATTGTCTTGCTTGTGTGTGTGGATATACATATATTCACATGAATGTCAGGAATAGGGTGGGGGAATACATTTGCTAGAGTTGTGTGATCTAAAACATTCTGATAAAGTGTGCACGTAGACATAAGTAGAAATGGTCCTTCATATAAATTGGAAAATGTGTGACTTTGAAGACCAACTAGATTTTGGATTAAAAGGATTATGATGTTAATGGGGTCAAACCAGGGCATGATACTATCTCATGAATATTTGGTTCATTTCATTGTTTCAGAGTGAATGATATGAATATCATTATCAACATTAAACATTTAATGATTTTCAGCAGTTTTTTATTTTAAAAGAAAATAAGATTAAATTCTAGAAAGATTATTTGCTGGATAGTTATATTACCAGATATTTTCAGTGCAACAAAGACAGATTGTTTTCTGTATTTTCTTTAGAGATGTAAACCTTGACAAAGAATGAATTAAATCTTTTTACTAAAGATTTCAGTAATGTAGCACTCAGGATTTTGTATCCCACCCCATATGTGAATTATGGTAATTCCCATAGAATTACCCTTTCAGATGTCTTTTATAAGCATTTGCAGGCTAAGATTGCGCAAAGCCCAAACAACCTCTTAAAGTTTTACTCTTGCTGTCCACAAAACTTTCATGTGGCTAACTTAATTTAAAGGCTGGAGAAAGTACAATATGTTCTATGGTGATGCAATCCAGTGGGGCAAATGTGAACTAAGGAAAACACACTGATGATAAAAAAAAATAAAATAAAATTGTACAGTAATTGTGTGTGTGTGTGTTTATGTTTGCTTTATTTGAAATAAAAAAGCTCATACATTTAAGCATGAAGTAGTGGAGAAAATAGGAAAAGGGATCTACTGCTTCACTGAAGTCAGCAGTAGTTTGCTAAAAAAACATTGGGCAGGGAAAGATTTGTGAGCATTTTTCTGTATATTTTACTAAGATGGTTTTATAAATGCGGGTTAAGCATCCCTTATCCGGTTACATCAAAATTGTCCACATTAGAGCCATGATATGTTTTCTGGTGGTTCCATGTATACAAACTTTGTTTCATGTACTATTTCAAAAAACCTATAAAATACCCTTCAGGACAATAGGCTAGTATGGGTGCATGAGATCTTGCGCTTAGACTTGGGTCCCATGTCTGAGATATCAAGTACATATATGTAAATACAGATTATCCAAAATCTAAAAAATCTGAAACCCAAAACACTTGACTATAAGTCGTTTCAGACAACACATACCTGTACTCACCCTGTACACACATTTTGCAAGCAATTTTCCCCATTCCCAACTTAGTCACTTTTGTATGTCAATAGCTGTGTTACAATTTTCATGTAAGTTTAGGCAGCACCAATTAGGAAGGTTTGCATTAATTGCAAACAGGACAAATTCATCTCCCATTTTAAGAGACGGGTATGCTTCTCAAACAGCTCCTTTTACAAAGTCAGAAATAAGTCACATACCCCAATGTTTACATCTGTCGTAATTTTTCTCTTGAAAATTGATGACATGGGGGGAAAGTACAGAGGGAGGACACAAATGAACTAAAGGAAATATGGCAAGCTGCAAGTAGATTACCAAATCTAGAAACAGAAGAGGCAGCGAAGAAATCTAAACTTGTTTAAACCATGGGTATTACAGAATTCTGAAATTCCAGCAACCCTGTAAATTAAGAGTTTGGGAAGCACTCCAAGCCACAATCCACTTCTAGTTATTTTCTCCTCCAACAAGGTAAATATGGGTAACATGGCAAGCTAGAATCACTCCTGCTGCTTTCTTGTCTAAATCCAGGTACCACCAATATGACCACTACCCTCATTTGGAAATAGGGGTGCTGTCATTGCAAATAATTTTTGAAGTTGAATGCTGCATTTTATTTACAATGACTGGGGAAAAAATCCATGTTCATTTTCATGGTTTTGTTCATTTGCATGGTTTCAACGTATACCATGCGGCTGTGGACAAGTCTACATAGGGACCACCAAATACAGCGCCCAAACACGAATCAAGGAACATGAAAGGCACTGCAGACTACTTCAACCTGAGAAGTCAGCCATAGCAGAGCGCCTAATGAACCAACCTGGACACAGCATATTATTTGAGAACACAGAAATGCTGGACCACTCTCACAACCACCATGTCAGACTACACAGAGAAGCCATTGAAATCCTCAGCATGTAGACAATTTCAACAGAAAGGAGGAAACCATGGAAATGAACAAAATCTGGCTATCAGTATTAAAACAACTCTAAAATCAGGACAGTAAATAAGATGAACACTCAAACAACAGGGGAATTCCTGACATTAAACAATCATGGTCAGCTAACACCTACCAACAAAGGATTCCCCCAAGCAGGAAGCAGCCAGGCTTTGGAGCTGCAAGGTTATTCAATGCTAATCAAGGTCGTAAATTGCAACATTCACACTTGCCTCAAACAGATATTTCGCCATCCCTGGATATCATTCCACAGATATATAAATTCCACTTGACTCATTTCCAACAGACCTCACAACCACTGAAGATGTCTGCCATAGATATGGGTGAAAAGTCAGGAGAGAATGCTTCTGAAACATGGCCATACAGCCCGGAAAGCTCACAGCAACCCACTGCACTCTTTTTGGTCTTCATTTACCAACCCACTTTTATTTTTAAATTGCTTCACTCTTCTTTTGTTTAGCTTTTTCTGCTTCTGTGGCTGACAAAAGAATTTGATGTATATCTGTATATGTGAGTATAGTTCAAATTATTATTAATTAATTATAGTTCAAACTTGCTATATCGCCACTCCCCGAGGGCTCGGAGCGGTTTACAGTTTGACATAAAAAATACAGAGCATACAACAAGACAAACAACATCGACAGGGAATGACAAAACTAACGAGCAGGGGAAGCCAAGCTCGGGCCCATGTGGGTTGGAGCTTACTAAGGTCAGCAATCAGGCTCGACCGTCGAATGGGGGAAGCCTGGGAGGGTCCCACAGATCGAACAACGTCCTCAGGGACTCGAGATCCATACGGTAGCGATCGTCGCAAGCCTGTGGCTCTGGGTTCGCCAGCGTCGGATTATCAAGCCTCCTGGGGTGGGGGTTCATCAATGGGGGAACCCGGCGCCTGAGGTTGGTGTTCCTGAAGGTTCCGGGACGGAACCCTCTGGGTGTTGCAGAGCAGGGCTGGGATTTCCTCTGGCCCCGCCCCCTGCCCCACCTTCGGCCCCTCCTCTGTTTCGTCTGAGGTGGCAGAGGGTTCTTCCATTGTTTACTAGTCCTCTCGCCGTATCTCGGACCGTGCCCCGTGGCGGCCACCGGCTGTCCATGGCCTCTAGGCGCTCCATCGGGGCACTGGGGGGGAGGGCCAGCCTCAGGGCCTCCAGAGTTAGCAGTGATCCCGGTCCCAGGGCCACCGGTGACAGCAGGCCCGTCACCAGCCGGTGGCGGTGCAGCCTGTGGGCTGGTCATAACCATGGGGATCGCTGGTAATCGGTCGGCTCGTCGCCAGGGCCGCTCCCCAGGGGCCCTTGCAAGGACCCCTGAGACGTCAAGCACCTCCATCAGGGACCCCATCAGGAACCCCGGGGGCAGCGGTATGGCGGTGCTTGTGGCCTCCAGTGAAAAGGCCGGCGGTGGAAAAGCCGGCAGTGGCGGCCGCTCCAGCATGGAGACCGCAGGGGGCGTGGTCGCAGCCTTTGGGGTGGACGAGGGGGGTGGGCCTAAAGACACCAAACTGATCAGGGTCGGCGCCATGTTGATACAGCCGACCAACGCCCTCTGCATCGGGGTCGGGGGAGCCCGGTGTCCCAATGCCTTCCACGGGCTCCACCACGGCACTGCCACCCGTCCGGCTGATGCTTCACCCCCGGATGGGGGCCCTTCCTCGAGGAGGGGGTCTCCCTCAAGAGGCAGCCAACCATCCTCCAGGAGCCCCTCCCGCGGGGTGCTCCTCGAGGTCTCCGTGCACCTCTCCTCCGCCTGGCTCCTCAGAACCAGGACACTTGGCGGGCCCGAGCGGTGGCCGCACAGGGGGCCAGAAGCAGTCGCCTCACTTGTCTTCCTCTCCACTGGGCCCAGGCGCAGCAGGTCCAGGCATGGCGGGTCCGGCGCTCCGCCGGCCACCACCTCCCCAGTCCCGGGGCGGGGGCCCAGGTGGCGTGGGCCGTCCGCACTGCAGAGGGATGCCAGCATCGGTCTCAGCTCCTCCATCTCCCTTAGCCAGGCGGCCAGCCGCTCGACCAGCCAGCTGAAGCCAAGAAGGAGGTGGGGGAAATCCGGCGCATCCGGGGTGGTGCCCTGGATGGTGTCGGGAGGGCGGTCGCTTGCCTCCCTCTGGGTGAAGTTAGGGGGGTGGGCGTCTCAGCCTCCTCCAAGCCCGGCCAGGGAACAGGGGACCATGGCGAGCAATTCCGGGGGGACACTGTGGTCGCTGCGGTCGCTGTTGGTCCAATAGTCCTCCTGGAGGCCGCAGCGTCCTTCATTCTCGCATGGATCCTGAGAACCGAGGCCGGAGCCTGAGCAACCTCAAGGGCAACCTCGGCCTCGGCTTGCAGAGCCTCGAAGAGAAGCGGGGAACTCGCCGGCGCTTCTAACAACAAGCAGGAGTTCGCCCTAAAGTCCTGCAAGTCGCCCCTTGTGCATGGGGTAACTGGCCTCGTAGGTGGGGGTGCTGTGTAGGAAAGACTACATAGGCCCCGGCGGAGCTCGGCATTCCAGCGTCTGCTCAATGCGGCCATCTTGACTCCAACTGTTCAATTCTAAGGCTTCCCGCCAAAATGGAACTGAGGAGAGTCTACTGAAGAAGCCAGTATCTGCCGCATACCAGTACAGCCATCGGTGTGGGGGTGAGGCAACCAGGACTCCTTCCTTCCCCTGTTCTGGCAGGCAGGGATGATAACAATGGAGCAGCTGGAGGCAGAAGTTTTAAAGGCTCCTGCTCTATTTGCTCCTTCTCTCACCGATGTGGTCTGTTTCTCACATACACATGGCATCTGAGCATCATTAGTTATATTATGTATGGCATTGTTTTATTGTTGCTGGCAAATGCTTTGAGGTCATCTGAGAAATAAATGAAACATAAATCCCACAAACAAATGTAATGACATATGATGGTATTTTCACATAATGTGAAAAAGATGAAACGAGTGGTGGATGATTTTGCCGTTCATTCACTATTCGGCAAAACATATATATTAAATTGTTAATGTATGAACTGCACTGCACTGCTCAAATGACTGATTAAGAAAAACTACCATGGGCTAGAGCTGATAGGTAGAACCTTTAATTTTCTAGAATCTGATGAATGGCCATAGCCACCATTTTGCATTGACCAGTATAGATACCATTGATGGGCAGTGAGATTCAGCAACATCTAGAGAACTACAGTGTTCCCTCACTTATCGCAGGGGTTACATTTCAGGACCACCTAAGATAAGTGAGTAACCACGATACAGGGACGCTATACCGTTTATGAGATTTTTTGATCTATTGTATCTTGCTGTGATTCCATTATTAATTCTCCTTCCTTTTAAAATATTTCTTTATAATTTGGCCATTCATTCCATCCCATACATCTTCTTTGTCCTGCTTCTAATGGGGAAACCCACAATGGTGTATTCTTATATAGTTTCTTTTTATATCTCTCCCATATTTTCAGAATGGACGATCTCATAAAACTGTTTCCAATTTTTTTCTTTTTCTTTTGTCCCTCATACCAAATGTATGAATGCCAAGCCCCCTCTCAACTCTACTCCTTCTAAAATTAATAGTTTATTTTTTATTCAACTTTGCCCAATACTTAGCCCATAACAATGCGCTCGCTTCGAAGTAAAGTCTTAAGTCTGGTGTGGCCAGTCCTCCCTTTTCTTTTCGCTCAATCATATTGTTGTAGACTAAGTGAATTTTAAAACTTAAAAATTGATCTGAGACATCATGCTGTAATGGAACACCTTATATATTACCCCTTGCCCCTGATTAATGTAGTGGGCATTGCTTACCTCCTAAAGAAATTTATTGCATGAATCAAGCAAGCTGGCATTGCAGCTGCATGAATCTTCCTACTGGTTTGCCTCCTCCCCATGATTCTCCTGTCACTAGCTCTGAATAGGCAAAACCCACCAGTAGCTTCCAATCCTGCAACATTCCTGTCACCTACCTTGCTGTGGTGGTCCATTCCTTTTCTGTGCCAGCTTGTCAACCATACAGTGACTTCAGGGAATGGGATTCTCCTTCTCTTCCCCACTCCCCTTTCCCTTTGCTAATCCCAAGTTGAATGTTTTCTTCTTCTTTGTTTCATAGCCATCTTTGCTTTTAGCAAAATTGCAAATGCGATCATTGGGCTAAAAATTAAGAAGAAATAAGGACAATTGGTAGCGTGAGAAGGCGGATTTACAAGAATGTGTGGAAGTACAATTGTGAGATCTCAAATTGGTACATCGGAGCAATTATCGAAGAGAGGTACGATTTCAAAGGGGCTCAGCTCGTATTTACTTTTTTAAAAAATCTTATTGAATGTTTCAAGATAAAATAAGACATTTCTAGATTAACATTTACTACAATTTGAAGTATTTAAAAAGAAAAAGACTTTAAAGATAAGAAATAGAAAAAAGTTAGGAAAAAGAAAAAAAAGACAAAAAAGATTGGGTATGTATTACTATCAGTAATAAGGAATGTAAGTGAAATATTGGATTCATGCAATAAAGTACTGCATTTTCACTGTGTCTTCATGAGTTCTTTTATTTTCCTGGCATGGGGATAATTGTGGAATGTTGATCTGTTCAGTGTCGCCATTCTGCTCGGCCTCAGTGATAAAAGGACTGATGAATTGCAGTCATAAATCAATTGTTTATTTACATTATATACAGCAGCACATAGCACACACGTCCGATTGCTCTGGTAACATCCTCAGAAGAGTAATGGCGATTGCAGTCTCTTGTTGTCCATTCTAGACATGCCTCCAGCATTCCAAAGTGATGACTAAAGTCGGTCTCATATCAGGAAGAAGGAACACATTTTACAGTCCACGCTAAGAACATTGAAACACTCTGTGATCCATCTAACTACATCTATGCTGGACAGCATTTCAAACACACATAGTCACATAGCTATATAGTCAGCTTTAAAATACACAGTATTAAATCTCCTACTAAAATTACATACAGCACCAACATTCAGGAATACGATGTGGAGCTTACCATATCCTAAAATTATCTGGTATAATTTGATCATCAAAACCTCCATGTGTTTATTTACTATTTATTTATTTACTGTATATCTACCCCACTCTATCTCACCCCAGAGAGGACCCCGGGCAGCTTACAGTTTTGGCAATCATTCAATGTTGCTTTACAAAACAAAATATAAATGCAACACATTAACCATTAAAATCAAAATCAAATAAACATATAAATGCAACTAAAAACTATTACAACATAGCACATAGTTCCACAGACATCATTCCTGCTGCCAGGTCCGGATCAGGCCCTTTTGGCACCCTAGGCCAAAGGCTCTGCCCCCGCCCTGGCTCCGTCCTGCCCCGCCCCGGCTCCGCCCCTGGCTCCTCGCCGGCGCGAGGAGGAGGAGGAAGGAAAGCCCCACCCCCTGAGCCAATGCAAGGCCTCCCCACGGCTCCTCCCTCCCTCCCTCCTAAACCCACCATGCCAGCCTGAGAAGCGGCCGAAATCACCCTTTTCAGGCGGGCATGAGTCATGACGGCTTTAGGAGGGAGGGAGGAACCATGGGGAGGCCCCGCATCGGCTCCGGGGGTGGGGCTTTCCTTCCTCCGCCTCGCGCTGGTGAGGAGGTGGGGGCGGAGCTGGGGGTGGAGCTGAGGGCGGGGGCAGAGCCGAGGGGAGCAGAGCAAAGGGGGGCGGCGGCCGTGGATGGTGCTTACGCCACCGCGCACATGTGCCCTTTTTTCGGGGAATTTTTTTTGAATTGTTTTTGGAATTGTTTTTGGAATTGTTTTTGAATTTTTTAAAAACTTTTTGGGGGGGTCCGGACCTGCTGCCCCCCCAAAGGTGCCGCCCTAGGCTATGGCCTAGGATGGCCTTATGGGTAATCCGGGCCTGCATGCTGCTTCATTTATGTCGATTCCTTATTGCATTGTGGCTATGCTACTCCCCTAATGCCTGGTTCCACAGCCAGGGCTTAACTTTTTTTCCTGACCACCAGGAGGGATGGGGGCCTATCTAACATAACTGGGGAGGGAGTTCCATAGCCAAGGGGCAGCACTGATAAGACCCTGTCTGTCATCTCCACCAGTCGAGCCTGCAAAGGAGGTGGGACCAAGAGCAGGGCCTCCCTGACAGATCTTAAAGTTCAAACTGGTTCATAGGGGGAGATACTTTCATACAGGTAAACTGGGCCAGAACACTTTAAGGCTATATAGGCCAAAGCCAGCACTTTGAATTGTGCTTGGTAGCAGACTGGCAGACTGAACACCAGGAGCTGACATAACAGGGGGATGTGTAGTTGAGCCATCTCAACAACCATTGATCAGAAGTACAGGCAGCCCCCAAGTTATGAATAAGTGTGTTCTTAAGTTGAATTTGTTTGTAAGTCAGAACAGATACATTTAAATTGTAACTACAGCCATATATTGTATTATTAGCTTTGGCTAGCATAGGGAAAGGTTAACACCCCTGAGGTATTTATTTTGTTGTCTGTGCCCCTATTCAGAAGATTTCACTTCATATTCTGTCCCTGTGATAAGTAGGTTTTGAAAATTTTGACTTATTGTGGAAACAAGGATTAGTGAGAAAACTTCAGTGGAGACACCTTTTCTCCATGATTCTTTCAGGAGTGGATTTCTCTTCTTAGGAGTAGATTTCTCTCACTTCCTATTGTCCCACCCCCGTTTGTAATTATGAGTCATTTGTAGGTTGGATGTCTGTAATTCAGGGACTGCCTGTATACTAAACAACCAAGGACTAAGAAATATTAAGACAGAATGGTCACAGAGCCATCCCAGGAAAAGTAAAAGTTATCTGTTGTCTATCCTGTGATCCTTTCTTGGATGCAAGCTATACTGTCTACATGGAGAGCATTTCTACAGACACCTTGGGTTTTTAAGAATCTTCATATTTAAGCATATTTTAATGATGATGGATGGGGAAAGCAATTTGCCCTCTCACTTTGGCAGGCAAATACAAAACTTGAAAAATTGCTCCCCCACAGCAGCACCTGAAAAACCAATAACAACCTGCTTGCCAATGTCAAGCGCCTTGCTCCAATAAAAAACACTTACAGAGTCACTGCTTGGTCACTTGAAGCAGAATCTCTGCCCCAGCTCCCTTCTGCTGCTCTCATTGCTTCTGGTTTACTCAGATCTCATCAACCAACTCCAACTCCAAACTGGGTAAAAATGTGCTACACAGAGATAGCAGTCCATCTAAAGTGGCTGCTGATCCAAGTTAGGCATCTCACCGGCTTTTTAAACCACAGTCTGACAGACAAAATGACAAAACTTGAGAAAATTGCTCCCAGACTACTCAGTAATGAAACAAAAACCAATGAAATAATTTTGACTCACCCTTTGTCTTTCCCAGGATATAAATGCCGTTCAGATCTGGGAAAATATGTGGGCTTCTGTGAAAGAATGATCTAAAATCCAAATAGAAATATAGATTAATTTGATATCCACAATGAACCATTTGTTTGTCATGTTTTCAAACTGGAATGACGCTTGACTTGCCAATATGGCAAAACACATATTTTCCTTCATTTGACTTTGAGGTAGTGCAGTTCACTTAAAAATTTAATCTTGATATATCGTAGAGGGTTGCATTACTATGCTTATTATTTTCTTTATTACCCAGGACCTTATTCACTAGAATCCGAGAGTTGGAAGACACCTCGTGGGCCATCCAGTCCAACCCCCTGCCAAGAAGCAGGAAAATTGCATTCAAAGCCCCACCGACAGATGGCCATCCAGCCTCTGCTTAAAAGCCTCCAAGGAAGGAGCCTCCACCACACTCCAGGGCAGAGAGTTCTACTGCTGAACAACTCTCACAGTCTGGAAGTTCTTCCTAATGTTCAGATGGAATCTCCTTTCTTGTAGTTTGAAGCCTATGTTCCATGTCCTAGTCTCCAGGGCAGCAGAAAACAAGCACGCTCCCTCCTCCCTATGACTTCCTCTCACATCTTTATACATGGCTATCATGTCTCCTCTCAGCTTTCTCTTCTGCAGGCTAAACATGCCAAGCTCTTTAAGCCGCTCCTCATAGGGCTTGTTCTCAAGACCCTTGATCATTTTAGTTGCTCTTCTCTGGACACATTACAGCTTGTCAACATCTCCCCTCAATTGTGGTGCCCAGAATTAGACACAGTATCCTAGGTGTGGTCTAACCAAGGCAGAATAGAGGAGTAACATGACTTCCCTGGATCAAGAGTCCATTGGCTTTTTTTTGCTGCCGCATCACATAGTACCTATATGGATCAGAGAAACCAAACAATCCAGTGCTTGGAAAATAGTAGTTTGGTTTTGTAGTTACATTTGTAAATTCTTGACTTTCTGAAAATTCTTTTAGGTACCATATTTGATTATGTATATGCCAATCTCATGTATAAGTCAATGGAAGGATATGGGGTAAAATTATATACAGTATTTTGATATGACCTGTGGATAAGTCAGAGGTCATTCTCTGGAGAAGGCAAAGCATTAATGGCCCTCCAGGGAGCAGCTGCACCTGGTTACCACTGTCACCAGGGGCGGACCTACCTGTTCCCGGGGGTACACTGAAAAAAATTGCGCCCCCCCAGTTGCTCCCGAGGGGAGCCCAGTGCGCATGCGCCAATCTGTGCGCATGCGCATTAGCTCCAGAGCATGCCTCCCACTTTGGAGCCCAGTGTGCATGCGCAAAACTGTGCACAGGCTCCAAAGCGGGAGGTGCGCTCTGGAGCCAGTACACATGCACAGAGCTTTTCGTGCATGTGCAGAAGCTCCTACAGGCGCTGTAGCGCCTGCTGTATATGTATATATGTACAGTATATGTACATATACACACACACACATAGTAACACATAGTAACACCAAGAAGAATGTGACATTATGCTTTGCTAACCTATAATCATGTTACTTAGTTGTGACTTAGGACTTTATTGTACAAAGTTGCTCTTTCACTACAGTCACACTATCATAGACAAAAATTACTGGGCTGAGCACCTTTGATATCGGACCTCTCTTCATTTATGCAATTTTGCCACTTTGACATCCCATGGTCCTGAGATCATACTTCCGGATGCTCTCATACCCATCTTCCTGCACTTCCACTGCATTATAATTTTACTATTTCTAATTTTAGAGCATTTTCACAATTATAACAATGAATAATAAAAACAGGAAAATATAACTATAACGTGTTAAATAAGAACAAAACAGACAGTTTGAGAATAGGCGGAATGAAGAGGAAAATCATAGACCCCTACATTACTTTGCTGTAAGCATGCAGGCACAGAAGCAAAAGGGACCCATCATACAAGCAACATTGCAAATGACTAACATATTCTTTCCATCAACATCAGGGGATGGGTTAATCACAGGAAGGAGACTTCAGTGCCAGTTTGTCTCTCTTGTACTATAAAGTTCTTAGTAATTCCAAAAAGAGAAATGAATTACATATTACAAGGTAAAAGTAAAGGTTTTCCTCTGACATTAAGTCCAGTCATGTCCAATGCTAGGGATTTGTGCTCATCTCCATTTCTAAGCTGAAGAGCTGGCATTGTCCGCAGACATCTCCAAGGTCATGTGGCCGGCATGACTGCATGGAGAGCTGTTACCTTTCCGCCAGAGTGGTACCTATTAACTACTCGCATTTGCATGTTTTCAAATTGCTAGGTTGGCAGAAGCTGGGGCTAACAGTGGGAGCTCACCCCACTCCCCGGATTCAAATTTGCAACCTTTCGTTCATCAAGTTTAGCAGTTCAGTGGTTTAACACACTGAGTCACGAGGGGCTAGTATGTATATATTACGCGTATGTGTAACATACTACTAGTTACACAATAGTAGGCAAGTGTACAACCCTACTCCTGAAGAGCCAAAATATTCACAGGCAAGGCAAGCAGTGTGGGAAACCAACAGCCGGTTACTTAGAAAAAGTAAATGCCTGTCATGTTAGATAATGTGTTCTGAGTCCCCACCACTCACCTTCTGTTCTTGACAGTTCAAGTCTAAAAAATCTTCAAGTGCATCTGACACTTATCTAAATTAGCCAGATGATGTTACAGAAGGTAGGCAGCTTCACGATGTGGGGATTTCCACTGAGTGGAATGTGTTTATGATGATACAAATCTGAACACGTCCTGTCTTGTGTGTATGACTTTCCTCCCATGAAGCGGTACTGTATTGTGTCATTCATATATATTTAAAATGTGGTTTGGGTGGTATTTATAATTGGAGCAATAGTGCCATGATTGTGAATATGGAGTATAGGTGAATACAGAGAGTTACAGATCTGCAACTCGATGAATGTATAACTGCTATACATTTCTGGATGACTGCTATCTTTTGTATATATGTATCTGCATATTCTATGTGAAAATACATGTGAATCACACACACATATGGATTACACATATTTGATTGGTGAAGTTGACTATAGAGTCACCGTGGAGTATGCAGGGATTACTAGAGAGGGGTACTTGTAGTTTTTCCACTTTTGTGGGAGCCTTGTACACCTAACCTTCACAAAAGTGCAGGGTGAACTGCATATGAACCACATACAGTATATATGAAGTCAGTATATAAATATACACTTCATAAGTAGCAATCCATTTTTGAAAAACATAGTTACAGTTATTGGCATTACTATTACATAATTTTAAGTAGCATATCAGGGTTAGTGTTGTTTTGTGTTTTTAATGAAACATTAAAACTGACACAATGCCCATATTAGAAGTAGGAAGGAAATAAATTGTCGCTTGAATGTCACAGATCTATCAAGAATATCAGGGACTAGCAGAAGTTAGTCTGATTCTAAGAAAGGAAAGAGAAAGGAAATTACTAGCAGAGATTCTAACATGTTACAAATGGTGTGCCCACCTGTACTTTTTTAAAGGGCAAAATAGAGTTATATTTCAGAAACAATGCAATGACTGAAGATATAACTATACTGCAAGGGTTCTCAACCTGTGGGTCTCCAGCCAGTTTACCAACTGTTAGCATTTCTGGGAGCTGAAGTCCAAAAACATCTGGGGACCCAGGGGTTAAGAACCACTGCTATACTGGGATATGCTTCATGTGTCAACTTTACTTTTAAAGGACAATGCTCTTATCAATGCTGCATGCTATTATTAATCCCCTTATTTATGAATTCTATATCACCATCCAAAGTTACATACAAAAAGAGAGAGAAAGGAGCTGGTGATATGGTGAGTTACATTTTCAGCACTGTACTACAGAAAGACAATTAATTCATTCCTAAAGCACTGTCATGAATAAAATAAATGAATTGCTTTTAAAAGTAACATATTTTGAGCATCAGGAAAAAACGGAAGACTAGAAAGAAGGAAGGCTCAGGAACCGAAAGACGCATAAAGCACAATACAGCCAAGTCTCTGGGAATGGTACTTCTTTTGTTATATTGTTAGGAGACAGCCAGATTTGTACAGTATCCTTGCCCAGATATACAGATGTATGTCCCAAAATGAAACCCCTTTTGATTGTGTAATCAAGGTCACGGAATAGTGAGCTGAAGAGCCTGATCAAATCTTACAGTCAGCAACTTTTCTGCCTCCATTATCTAACATCAGCAAGTTTGCTTAATTTTCCTGATTGAATAGCCCCAGACACAGTTCTTTCTCTCCCAGAATGCGGCCCTGCAGTTGGCAAACAATGCAGCACTGATAGGAAATGACATTGATAGGAAATATCACTTTTAGGGCAAGGGTGATTGACGTAATGCTGCAGTGTTGCCTGTCTTGGTAAGTGCTTGTTTGAGACATTACCACCTTTTGGCTAAAACAAATATTGGGTAAGGTCTCATGGGAAGCTTTTAAAAGAAGGTTCTCTGTTTTACAGACGTTCTGATGTCATGTTTAAGCCCAAGACACATTAGAAAGAATTCTAAATTCAGAAGAATTCATTCTGGTAATTGGGGTCTACTTGAACCCACAAAGTCCATGATTTTGGCCAGATAATGTTGTTAGCTCATTTCTCTCTCTCTCTCTCAAAATCCTTCTTCTGGCATGTGTACTCAGAACATGAATTCATTAATGGGCTCTGAGGGCATACCTGGTAACTGTGTTATTGTCATGTGTCTTCAACTCATTTACGGCGAACCTAACAAACTTTGTCATGAACCTTTTTGGCAAGTTGTGTTCACAAGGTGGGTACCAGTGCCTTCTTCTGAGGCTGAGAGTGTGACTCACTCAGCCTCATCCAGAGGTTATCCATGGCCAAGCATGGATCTAACTCTGGTCTCCCAGAGTCCTATTCTAGTCTTTATGAGCATCAGCATTAGGAGTATGGTGAAAAAACACAGGCCTTTGATATTGGTTTCCAGTAATATGACCAAAGTAAACCATGACATGAAATAAAACAAGCATGATCTTGGAAAGAGTAGGATTTTGCCCCAGCCATTCCTGCTGTAAACATGTCTGCCTGTACGCAACAGGCAGGATAAGCAGCAGCTGCCCCCAGAAGCCCTTATTAAGTATGTGAAGAGTAAAACAAAGGAGAGCAAATAAGTAGAACCTGATTTTAAAAGCCATTCCTAAATGTATTTTGCAAAAAAAAAAACACCCAACTGTAAGCGATCTCTACAAGGTTCAACATGTTTTTACTTACTTATGCAAGTCCTCCTTGATCTGGTTGCTTTATTTCAAATGTGCAAAGTGTTTACTGAAATATGTAGAAGTGTTATTCTTTTGTGTGGCATGTATTTTTTTCCATGTCATTTTTGTCTCTGTCGCCAAACTTCCTGTCAAAAAATAATGCCCAAAAACACATCCATTTTCTTAACTGAGGTATTTTGTGTGTGTTGGGGCATTTTTCCTCAGTCATTAATCAAAATCAGGATTGCAGTATAGAAACCAGAAAAAGACTAAGACTTGGACACATCATCAGAAGACATGACTCACAAAAAAGACAGCAATGTTTGGCAAAGTTGAAGGCAGTAGGAAAAGAAGAAGAAAGTTCTTGTTTATTACTTCATATTTGGAATATGCATCCTCTGCATTTCAGAAAGCCAGCATAAATATTCCCCAAAGATTCATCCAGAATTTATGTTTTCAACATCTGCTACAATATGAATGCATTCTTCATATTTCAACTTCACCACTGTCCATCCTTTAATAGGAGGTTAGTTATGTAAGGGAAGGACTATTCCCTGTGTATTTAACTACACATGAATCTGTTGCATAATCACTTTTTCTTACAAATCTACACTGGGATAAGTTGGTATTTACAACTCAACAGCTGCCATGGGCCATTCTCCACTATTAGGAAGACTTATGGCACAATTCTAACAGCTACTGTGCCAGCATAAATACTCACAGGACTGCATTAAAGAGTCAAATGGCAAGAAAATAGCCATAGTTTCTGGCCTTTCTGACCTGGCATCAACCTGACTGCAGATGCAATGACAAATAGCAGGGCTCCAAAGACCTCTGATATAGCCAAGTCTTGTTCTTAAGAACGTTGCTTTCAAAATAACAGATAGGGCCTACACACTCATAATATATGCATGAAATATTTCAGGTTTTAGATCCTTTGTGGGGATAATCTGCCTCTTCAGAACTACAGCTCTGCAGCTGAAAACTTTACAGAACCCTCCAAGAATTCAAAATGTCCCTCCTTCATTTTCCCCTGGGAAAAGTTTGAGGTCCACAGCAGGGCCCCAGGTTTGTATTTAATTCAGTGGATTGGATCCAGACCTCTCAGAGAGGAGATTCTTTGAAATGAACAGGTCTGACATTAATAATAATTAACTTTGATGTTGCCTGCCTTTGAGTTGTTTCAGAGTTATGGTTGCCCTAAGGCAAATGTATCACAAGACTTTCTTGGCAAGGCCAATTCAGAGGGGGCTTGTTTTTGCCTTTCTCTGAGGCTTAGATAGTATGATTCCAAAGGCTCTGCTCAAATCTAGCCCTCAACTCCTAAGTAAAGTGGCATCAAACAAACGGTTTTCATTGCCACAATGAGGAAGAAGAAAACTTTCTGTAACCTTTCTTCCAAGACAAATTCCACAGGCCCCAAATCTGCTCCAGAGTGGCCCTAAACCATCCAGGACAGGCACCATCAAACTGCAGCCCTCCAGTTGTTTAGGCCTCCAAATCCCAGAAACCCTAATGAGCTTGTTCAATTGTCAGGAATTCTGAGAGTTGGAGGCTCAAACATCTGGAGAGCTGCAGTTTGAGGATGCATGATCAAAGAACTCTTCACATGGGCCGGGGGAGGTTGCCGTTGCACCAGCAATTGCCAGCAAAACAGAAAGTGTGTGGGGTGCCTTGTGGTGCGCTGCACACCCTTCCTCCTTATCCCATCATATGATGGGGATGGGCAAGGCATATTGGCACCCTGTCCCTATCATATGGGGAAAAGGGCAACAATGCACAGCAACTCTGTTGCCCGCCACCCTTTCTCCCATCAGATGGGGGAAAAGAGAGGAAAGCACAGGTAGTTCCATTGAAGCTATCCGAAAAACACTTTCCTCACCATGGTGGAGGAGGAAACACCTTTTGTTGCTTCCCCTCCGCTTTGGGAGGAATGTGGGCAGGGCCTGCCAAACATCGTCTGATGGCTCTGTGAAGTTCCCATCCAGGCCCCAGCCAAAAGTGGCAATACTGGGCTATTTAGCCCCATGTGATCTCTCATCATGGGGATGGGGGGATTCACACTAAGGATGAGGGAAATAATATACAATACTGTTAACTAAAGTATTTAAGATGCTTTGAGTTGGATTTTGGACATTATGTGAGGTCAGTAAATTAAAAAAAACAGTTTGTGGAGCTTTCTATTTTACATAACAATTTAATATGAGCACTATGCAACTGAATGGGATATGAGTTTAATTTATTTGCATTCAGAGATTGCTATTTGGATCCCTCTGTCCACTCCCCCCATGCAAACTAGACTATTGCTACTGCTCCATGTAGTGTGTTGACAAATTATAGTCTCTTCTTGTTTCTTTTGGCTTCTTCTTCACCTTGCTCCAGTTCTGAGAAGTGGATATCAGATGGATAAAAGAACAAAGTGGAGATAAAAGTGAAATGAGTTATGCAATTTGGCAGGCAGTGGAAAAAAGTATATTGTGTGTGAAAAAGAGGATGGGAGGGAGTAATATTGTCTTCAATACCCCAAAATACAAAAAATATAACATGGAAACTATTTAAAGTAGTACTGTAAAAACCACAGTACAAGTAAAAGCCTTCAGTAGTCTAAAGATCTCAAAATGGATAGATAGACAACATTTTTACAATGGAAGAACGCAAACTTCTGGGAGAATACAAAGATCTTTCCTTGGTGCTGAAAAGATCCCATATACAGTCACCGGGCAAGTGTTTGTGGGTGGCTATTCCTCAATCAGGATATCAATAATAACATTTGGGTCAATTTGATGCCGTCCCATTTCAGTGGTGCAGATCCTTATTAGAGACATTCACGCAGATTATAACTTTTCACTAGGATCACCTATACAATCATATTTTCCGTTTCTGTGTATGATTGTGAAAGCTGGACAGTGAAGAAAACTGATGTGAAGAAAATAAACTTATTTGAAATATAGGGCTGGAGAAGAGATGTATGAGTATCATGGCTGCCAAAGAGACAAATAAATGGATATGGTTGCAAATCAAGCTTGAACACTCACTAGAAGTCAAAATTACTAAATTTGAGCTATTGGACTTTGGTCGTAACTCAGGACAAGGCAATAGTGCTTGTGAATGTGGGACGCTGCAGGAAAAGAGAAGTACTGTGTTACAAATAGAGTAACACTATCAAAGAAGATCTTGAATTTGCAAGATCTGGGCAGGGTTGTAATAACAAGGTGTTGCGTCTATTGCCACGTTTTCAGATGTCTAGTCTCTTCCTGTTTAGTAAAAGGTCCTGTAGGGACCTTTAAAAGGATGGAATGAACCATAAAAATATGGTCAAATGGGCAATACTGCCCCGCCAACCCTTTTAGATTCACAAAAATTGTCCATGGTCTGCATTTTATTCACTCATGATTTAATACTTATCAGCTCTGTTGATTTATAGTTTGTTCAAAAAAATATTGTTGCTCAGTATTAAACCCCTGAAAAGCCCGGGACTAGGATTGCAGAGAGAAAACTGCAGATGGATCCCATATCTTTAATTATAGTGACAGAACAGTACATTTTAGCAGGCATGGTTTGTTACTTGGTTGCATGAGAAGAATTTCTCCTCCTCACGAATTAAAGGTACAGGAGCTGTCATCAGTTTTCAGTCTGACAAACCTACCTGGGGCTAGGATAGTTACATCCTAGCCTGAGTCTCCTTGTTTGATTAGGAACAGAATGTGGAGAGGCAGTGGGGGGAAAAGTATATATGGGCCATAGTATTTAGACAATTCTAAGAGTTGTTGTCCATAAAATAAAAATTTCCAGGCTTTGATTAGCTGGATGGGAAAACTTTCTTCACCCTTGGCACAAAATTCTGTTGCCCAAGAATCCTGCTTGCCTTCCCCATTGGTTATTTTCCACAGGAAAATAAATTTCCAAAACATGCTTGCAATACTAATATAGTATTTTAGTTGGTTGTTCCTTTTTGTGGATAAAGATATTGTTAAGCTTATTATTCATTTGACAATACATTTTCCTTTTTTTTTTTTACCACACTAAGTACTTTTTTACTGAGTATGAAGCTGTACTAGAAGCATAACGATGAATTTAATAAAAAGGGGAAGGAAACCCTTTGGCTCAATGTGATAAGAACTTTGGGGAAAATGCAAATTTCTTCTTAAAATTGGTGGAGATAATTTGGGATTTAAAGAAAAACAAAATCACATGTGGATGAAAGTGAAGATCCGGCCACTTGCCCAAAGATCCTGAGTACTTTCTTTTAAAAATCTGGGTTTGATTCTCTGCATACACTACATGCCAATGCTGAATTTGGTTTGCCTCCTTTTTTCTTGATCTAATTTCTACATGCAGTTACTTTCCAGAGGGGAAAGGACTATTAAAATGGCCCAATAGAGATGTTTGAAAATTTTAGTGAACTTGTGTGTAATGATGTGTGTGTGTGTGTCAGGAGTGACTTGAGAAACTGCAGTGTGTAATGATGACTTTCCAAAATTTGGCACTTTATTCACAGGCTTGGCAGAAAGAATTTGAAATCACCACAACCACCAGCAATAAATCTGGGAGAAAGTCAAACTGACAAATTTATGCATGCTTGATACAAGTTTATAACAACTTTACAACAGTTAATAATTTGGGAAGGAACTAGAGATATATGGAAGAGAAATCTCAATCCCCCTTCTTAAGATATTTCCAAGTGCAGGAATATCATGGCTTTTAGCCAAATACCCAGATCTTCATATGTCTGTATGTCCCTGCAACTGGAAATCACGGGATATTTTATCTGGTTTTGTTCCTGAGTTTTAAATGCTTATTCCTGATTGGTCAGTTTCTAAAAAGGAGGTGACACTTGAGTAAAAGGCAAAAAAATTGTTTGTGTGCCATAAACTTCATGAAATGTGTGGAGGGCACATTTTCTTTGGCCAGGACAAAGTTGTGGCCCCATAATCAATGTTGTACATCTTTTCACAAGAAGAGCAATCAGGGACAGCCATGCATAACCCAGGAACATCATCCTGTTGTTCTATGCCACTAGTATACCACAAAATCTGTCTGAACAGATGGCCAGGCAGCCTGTAAAAAGTGACAATATCTACAAAGTTCTGTTCCTAGCTTGGAAGTGTGTCTACCTGTTCTATTGTGTAGTGCTGACTTGGACAGAACCCAAGTATCCTACCCCCAAAATTTTGTGTGGCAGATACTTTATGAAACATGTAGAGAGCACAGTTTCTCTGGCCTGCACATAAAATGGAACTTTTGCAGATATGCAAATATGCTGTACCTCCAGGGTGTTTTATTACCCACTACAGGCTGAAGGAGGGGTATTGAAATGTTAGAGAGGAATGTAAATACTGAGAGCTAAGGTCACGCAGGTGGCTAATAGGAAACCCAGAAACAGACCCTGTTGTTGGATGCCACAATTACACAACCAAATCTGTCTAGACAGATGGTCAGGCAGCCAGGCTATAAAAATAGTGGATGATGAAGTTCTGTTCCTGATTTAAAGGTGTGTGTTCCTCTTTGTGTACTGCTGACTTAGGCAGTAGTGCTCATACCCCATGAGGTTTGTTTGTGTGGGAAATAGTTCATGAAACAACTTTTGCAGTAATCTTTATATCTGAATCTACACAAGTTTTTTTTTAAACTGGCATTTTCTGGTGGAAGTCTGTCGTGGCCATCTTGGGAACCTCTAAATCTCAGAACAAAGCATGAAGTCTGGACAACAGAGGCAACAATTCCGGGAACAACAGGCCTGTATGTGGACCTCTCCTGAAGTCCCGAGATTTTTTTGCCCCTCATTAAAACCCATGATTTAGTGCTGTCTAGACTAAGAAGTGCTAATGGAGTACTGCCACTCTGAGAGATTTGCCATTGCAGCAGGACTAAACCAGCCTCCAGGAAAAAGCAGCCACACTGGTAAAAGTTCAGTAGAGAGATATAACCACTGGATACCTTGAAGGGTTTCTGTGAGAGGCACTTTGCTTTGATAAACTTTGTGCTTTTGAAACACACTTATATTTTAGTACATCTAACTTTGAATAGCCCCTGTAGATTCCTGAAATGCTGAGCTCTTCTTCAGTCCCCCCCTCCGCTCAAAACATTGAATTAATGTTTCTTTGAACAAAAGTACATGTAGTGCATAAATAAAGTGCACAGTGCACCTGAAGTGTGTGGGAGAGACAAAAAGATGTCTGAAATTGCATTCAAGTCCGCCTGTCAAGCTGGGCTCATCCACAGAAGAAGAAGAAAAATAACAGTATTGCTGTTTTACTATTTCGTTGACACAGCGCCAAATAAAAAGACAGTCAGCAATTAAGATAGTTCTGCATATGGCACATATGTGTGCATACAAGGGAGCTGAGAGACATGTTTTCTCCTCACAGCATTTCTTTCTGATGCATTGCAAAGTCCCGTGGAAATCCAAAGTCTTGTGGAGTTTTAAAAGTTCTCTGTTAAAAACCACTCTGGTGGTTTTGTTAAGCCAGCAAAACTCAAATGAACACAGACAGCTTGTCATACATTTATTGAAATCTGTCTTTCTCTAAATTGTAATTCTTATCCATCAGTTTATTTGTCCATTTATCTGCTACTAGGCTATCAGAAGATCAGTTTGTCTTCTGCAACAAAAATTGCCTTGAAGGGCATATATACTGTATTTTCTGGCATATAGGACTACTTTTTAGCCCAGGAAAATCTTCTCAAAAGTCGGGGGTTGTCTTATATGCTGAGTGTCATCTTATAGGGCAGGTGCTGAAACTTCCGAGCTAAACTGGAGAATCTGAAGTTGCCATATATGTTGGGGAAAACTCAAAAACAGCTGGGTCTGCATCCCTGTAATATGAGGTGACCATATGAAAGCAGCAACAGTGGCGCTGTATAAGTATGGTAGTACAAAATCCACTCACCAGAATTCTTAGAAAGAAGTGACTTAACGCGGTCCCGATTATAAGGTGAGGAAGTGCCTCACTGGGAAGCTATAAGTGAAATCAAAGCAAGCTGCAGGCATCCGGGACACCTGGGGTAACGAAAAAAGAGATAGAGTGGCATTGTGCCCAGAAAAACATGCCTCTTTCATCTGTCTGGCCCACCTTTGTATCCCTATTACCGTACCTCCTTCTCATATCTTGCTCCTGAGGACTGCAGTGAAGTGGCACAGGTACACATGTGCGAGATCTGAGAGGCAGAGAAAGAGGTACGACATCTGAGAGGCAGAGAAAGAGGTACAGTAATAGGAAAATTATCATATTGAAATCAAATCTAATGTTTTTTTAAAAATTTTATTTGGTGTGCATTGGAAGAGGGGCAGTTGTATATCCCAAACTATATTTCAACTGGAAAAGTTGGGGGTCGTCTTATACACCCAGTTGTCCTATATGTTGGAAAATATGGTATATATGCATGCCAGAACACATTCTAGAAGCGCTTTCCAATCTGATCCCAGTATGTAGAACAAGAGGAACGACATTACGCCTAAACAAGGCAGAAGATTGGAGCAAGGAAGAAGGGCATTTCCCATGTTTTCAGAGACCAAATTCTAGAAGCATATCAGTGTTATAGCTAATTTATATATTATACCTTCTACATGCTTCAGATGTTTCCACCAGCCAGTAGCTTTGTACATAGACCATTATGACTGATAGGCATTTGCTATGCAAATATTCCTCATCCCATTCATGAGAACCATTCTGTTCAGCTTTGGCCTAGAACTTCTCCTGGAGTATTGTGGGCATCAGAGATCTAAGAGGATCTTGACAAACTTATACATGATCAGAGGAAAGTGACCAAGATGGTAAGGCAGGAGTGGGAATAATGGGCTTCTGCAGATATTGCTGGTCTGCAACTCCCATTCCTGAACTTTGAAGGGCTACACAATTCCCAATCCTATAGCAAAAGAACTAAAAATTGAGGCCCAAGATAAATGGTTGAGAAAATTGAGTATGTCTCATCTGAAGATGAGAATACTGAAAGGCAACATTATTCCTACCTTTAAATATCTGAGATATCTGAAGGCCATGTGAAAAATAGTATATGCTTGTTTTCAGTTACTGCAGAGAACAGCGCCTAAATTGATGGGTTCATATTACAAGAAAGGAAATTCTTCTTAACAACTGCTGGACACAGTGCCTATTTTGGAAGGTGGTGAACTCTCCTTCCTTTGTGGTTTCATACAGAGGTTTGATGACAACTGCTCAGGAATGCATTAGGTGTGGAATCCTGAACTGTCAGTGGACTGGACCACTGGGATCTTTTCCAACTTGATGGTTCTATGATGTTACTCTCATCTACAACTTTCCTCTTGCCACTTAACCTTGGAAAAGTTGTTATCTAAATGACAGCTCCGAGAATCGCCCAACAGAATTTAGTCAAAAACCTGAGTTCCTAAAAAGTAACTTTTCTAAACTCTGCAACTAACACAGTATACAAAGTATGTAACTGGCTAAAAACCATCAGGTTTTATTTCAAATCAAAATCAGCAAAATAATAGAAGTTGTTATTTTCTTCAAACAGGAAGTTTCTGTTCCAAACTTCTCACAGGCATTGGTAATGCAGCACAAGATTTTCACATTTATAAAAGTACTTGACATAATAAAGGAGATCAAGAATTATCTAAAATTGTGTAATGCAACTGATGAATAGAAAGATGAAAATGAAAACCAACAGAAACTTTTTGTGTACCTTGCCACGGCGGCACGGATAGTCTTCGCAAAACTATGGAAGCAAAATCTCCTCCCAGACAAAGAACAGTGGTTGGAGAAAGTGTTGGAAATCAAGGGAATGGACGAACTAACATACTGGCTTCGCCAGAATAATGGCCAGGGGAACATAATGACAGACTGGACCATGGTTAACGAATATATAAAACTATTGAAAATAGAGTGAAACATTCTGTCAAAACTATACTAAAAAATATAATTAAGAGCATCTTAGGATGCCCAATGCTGAAGAAATAATATAATAATGTAACATGATAAAGTATGGAACTAGAACGGAAGTCAAGATTGCCCCTTACCCTCGCCCTTTCCTTTTCCTTTTGTATTCGTGTATGGTATATTTGTATGTTTTGTAATGTCTATAAAATTTGGAAATCTAATAAAAACCACTTTTTTTAAAAAAAAGAAAGATGACAGCTAGCAACAAAATAATTGGTAGCAAAGTACAACCCAAATTATGTTTCTTCTAATCGGTTTCCTGTGTTATGAGCAGAGAAGCTAACAAATAGCCTTGAAAACAGGACACACGTTTTGTGCATTGAGTGGGACAATTTTATGTGACCGTATGCATATTATCATAAATGCACATTGAGGTAACATCTAAGTGACATTATGCGAAATGAAAGGGGGGGAAATGAAAACTGAAGTTTTGCAAAAAAACAGTCAGAACAATTTGCTGGTCTCACAGAACAGAAGGATGTGCACATGATTTTGTATCTCATGCAGGTTTTACCCCCGGTTTAGTTTTGCAGGATTTGCTAGTAAACCTCTTCAAACACGTTGGAATTGTTGTTAAAGAGGTTATGGAATGCTTTTTCCCATAGAGTGCAATGGACACACACACACACTATTTCCAGATAGCCATGTGAAATGTTTTGGTTCTATTTAAGATATTGTGGTGCAAAAAAAGGTATGGAGAAAAAGTAATCACTTTTTGTGCATGATTTCTGGGTTTTGGCACAGAAAGCAGTAATCTTGCACAATATACACATGTGGCTTTCTGGAAAAATTGCTTTTTGACAAAATGCCATGATTTTCATGCAGCCTTCTCCCTCTGTATATTTCCGTGCTAAATAATTTACTAAAACACCTGGGGATGTACTAATACTGGGCGAGAAGTGTATAGAAATATTTGTTTATTCCCCAGTAGGGACAAAACTGAAAAATATTCACCTCAATTGCAAGGACAAAATAGTCAATATTTACATCCTTACTATTCAGAGTGCTTTTCCACTAAGAAGAGAATTGGCTTTTTTGTTGTGATTGCTTGCCCTTGGATTTATGGCTCCTCTCTTAGGGATTTGAACTCTGGTCTCCAGAGTCGTAGTCCAGTGCTCAAAACAGTACACCTTCCTGGCTCTTGGATCAGCTTTTGAAACTTAGATCCAGGTCTCTGTATAGGTCCTCAAGGTGGCTTAAAGTTGTAATCTGCATCAGGCAATAATTATTGGGGGGGGGCACAAAAAAGGGAGGGCTCTCTTGGGTACTACTGCTATGATTCCTGAGGCAAAGGAAAATGGTGAAAAATAATGTAAAGGATTGCTGCTACTGAGATCCATTGTTTTAAAATGGTAGGGGAAAATTGTGATAAGTTTTCTAAGATTAAGAAGAACAATGGAAGCAAGAAACAGGAAATCCAATGAACACCTTTCATGCTGTATGTACAAACATTGCTAATGCTGAGGACACTTCAGAGTGCAGATGAGTTCCCTCTGTCAGCTCCAGCTCCCCATGTGGGACATGAGAGAAGCCGAAGCCTCCCACAAGAATGATAAAACATCAAAACATCCGGACATCACCTGGGAAACGTCCTTGCAGGCGGCCAATTCTCTCACACCAGAAACGACTTGCAGTTTCTTAGAGTCGCTCTTGACACAGAAAAAAAAGCTACACACACACATGCACAGATCACCAGGCAGCTGGTTTGCCTAGCAGTAGAACCAGTGTTCCAGCAGTCAAAGGATCAGAGATGATAGTGTGTTGTACTTTGGTACTCCATAGCCATACTCAGAACCAACTATAAGCATCTGAGCCAAACCTAAGACATGATGGCTAACATCCTTTGTGCAGACTGCTGTGTGTCACCATGAATGACTTTTTGGTCTTTTTTTTACCCTTTGGTCTCGAACCCCAAATTACTCAGGCAAAATATTAACTATAAAAAGGCCCAAAATGCTGTCGGAAACAATGATATTCAATTCCCCACCACCACCAAAGACCATCCATATGTACTTGAAAAACAACCCCAGCTCAATAAGTAATACAACAGCTTCCCAAGTGGGATGAAAAATGAGCCTCTACCACAGGTGGTCAACTCTGCCTTCAAGTCTTCCTGATGTTGGAGAGACCCTCTCTCTTGAGACAATTGTGATTTCCTAGGAGCTATTTCACATTTGGGGATCCTGTATGCTGACTCACACATCTTCTGCTATTCTAGATACATAATACATAAAATAATTGGAAAACAATACTATATAGAGAGAGAGAGAGCGACAGAGAGAGAGAGAGAGAGAGATAGAGATAATATATCCTGAAATAAAATGATTAGTGACAAAATGCATTGAAAAATAGTTCATAGATAACATACTGTATATGTCAGAATATTCATTCAATATTAGAGAGCTAATGTGGCATAGTGGTTTGAGCGTTGGACTATGACTCAATAATAATAATAATGAATTTATTACCCTCTGACTCGAGGCGGGATACAACATCATTAAAACAGGAGATAAAACACTATTAAAAGACATACAACAAGATAGAGTTAAAATACAAGTTAAAATCTACTGATAAACTGCAGATTAAAATTCACAGATTCCCACTTGGCCATGGAAACCCACTGGGTGACATTGGACAAGTCACACTTTCTCTGATTCAGAGGCACACAGCAAATATTAATTTTGTAACACTATGTCATCTGGATGGCATCCTTGCTTACATCACTAATGACAAGTCTCTGTTTTGGTGCCCTGTGTGTGTGTGCGTGTTGTGCCCCCCCTGCTATTAAGCAGGCATACTCTATTAGGATTAGGAAGACACTACAAATAATTTGATCACAGATTTCACTGTTATGCTGAGATGTATTATATCTGTACTTAAATGGTAATTATTATTTCCAATATTCCAAATGTCCTTCTATAAATACAATGGAGTCTTGCTTATCCAACATAAACGGGCCAGCAAAATGTTGGATAAGCAAAAATGTTGGATAATAAAGAGGGATTAAGGAAAAGTCTATTAAACATCAATTTACTTTATGAAATTAAGCACCAAAACAACATGTTTTACAACAAATTGACAGAAAAAGCAGTTCAATACATAGTAACTTTATGTAGTAATTACTGTATTTACAAATTTTATCCCACCCTGGACATTATTCCAAGCAGGAGCAGACTGCATTGGATAATACATAACATTAGATGAGCAAAGGTTGGATAAGCGAGACTCTACTATATTTCATAACATGCTATGCAAGTCCATTACCTCCTTTGTCCTCTTTTTGGATGAGGCGTTTTGTATTTATCTTTTTTGAAGTGCCATCTCCCATCCTTTATGAAACAGAGGGGTGGGTGAAATATAGGGGACATCCTACACAGCTAAAAAAAATGTCTCTACGAACGAGCATGGTTTACATTTTTTTTGCATTTGGTTCCATTTTCTATTGTTTCCTGTTGAAAGACTCTTTGGGGATCACTCTTGCTCATTTATAATACCATAATTTTGCAGATTTTCCACAATTCAAAAATTATTACTTTCTATAAACTTATTTTATTAGTTGAAAGTAATCCAATTTAATTTTAAGATATGCTTATTATGCCTTTCTTTTTTCGTTGACTTAGACCGAGTCCTTTATTTTCTATTCATGCGTGAGGAAGAGCAGATATTTGAGCATTGTTTTCTCAAAGTCACAATGACATTTTATTCACCACCACTGGACTATTTTATCCTCCTGTGTGTATAATCTAATGATGTGGCTTGCATTTTGGTTTGGACAGCTAAGACAACTCCCGGGCTTTTGGCTCCGTCTTTAATTTTTCTGGCAGACAAGAGCTGGTTAAAGGCGAAAAATTGCAGCTTCCACTCCATTTAACAAAATACAATTTCTGAAGCTTGAAGTTTTAAGAGAAAACAGTTTTGTCCAATTTTGACATATTTTAGATTACAATGAGTATTAGTTGTAGCTTCTTTTAGAGTTTGCAAAACCATACTGGACTGCAAAATTTGAAGAGGTTTCAAAAACAAATTACATTGATTATAGGGACTGACATGTTCCATCTCTGATGAACAGCCTAAAGGTGAATTTTCCAGGACTGCATTATAAATAACAACTTATTTGCAATCAATTTCTGTTTGGAATGATTAAGGCACGGTTGAATTATATCAGGACAGTTCTATTAAGAGGGGTACTTTGTCTCCCTCTATAGCGTAACTAAGGCCCCATCTACACTGCCACATAAAATCTAGATTACCTGCTTTGAACTGGATTACATGGCAGCAGGCCCATAGCCAGGATTTTGATTTTTGGGGGGCTGAGTCTGATTGAGAAAGGCTTTTGTATCATGATACAAACCTTTTGTATCGTTATACCAATACCCCCATGCATATTGAGCATGGTGATAAGATCATGATATGAATAAACATAACAGTTTAAATAATAAATGTCATTAACAAAAATTTTAGAATTCTTTTTGACTTATTTTTTTACTTTACAGAAACAGTCTTCCTTTCTTCTCCCCGGCCATTTTGCCAATTATTTTTTTTGGTTTGATAATGATGTCCTGATGGATGGAAATCATTGCTAACCCACTAAGTCTCTGGTCTGTCATTAAACTTCTAGATACACTTTTCACTCTCTTCATGGTTGAAAGCGATCTTTCCACACTGCATGTTGTTACTGGTAGAGTAGCTAACACAGTCAAAAGGAAATTTATTGTCCGATAGTAGGTTCTGTCACACAGTTCCAACACTTTAAGTACCCCAGTATCTTTCTTAATTGATGATGTGATATTACACCATATTATGTACTCAGCCTTGACGGAAGCAAGTGCTGCGTCATTTTCAAAGTATTCTGACAGTTGTTCCATATGGTGAACTTTGTCTAAACCTGAAAACCCAGGCAGGAGAACCTGGAACCTTGTTACAATGTCGTCATTTGACATGAACCTTGCAGTAATGTTCTGTATGAGTGAATTGACACATGGTATGAACACCGCCACCATGCCTTGTACAAGTAAGGTCTTCTCGTGGACCACCCTGTGAATTTTTGGGGGGGTTGAAGCCCCTCAAGCCCCCGGGCTACATGCCTGTCTTCCAGGCATTGTAAATTTTATCATTTAGTACAGTCAATAACTGAAATATTAACATTCCAGAATATCACAGAAATTACCTTTGTCATGTGCTGCCACAATAATGGAAGTGGGGACAAACAGGCCTACTCAGGCTTTTCGTTTTTTTACAGTGTTTCTCATTATATTTTATGGTGGGGCATGGAAGCAACATCCTTGGCAGCAGTTGAGACTGCTTATTTCTCCTGCTTCAAAATGTCTGTGTGTGTGACCCCAAAATATTTGTTCTAGAATGCATTCATTTGCTCAAGAGAGGGTTTCCCAATAGTCATAGTCAATACTTACAGAGACTTACACATTCGTAAGACGTATTCTTGAGAGATCAGTTGTATATATGGTTCGATACATACTTTCAGAAGAATTGTGAAAATACTGTACATGAAAAAAGTATAAAATCAGGGCATTCTCCTCTGTGTGTGTGTGTGTATGTGGGGGGGTCAGGATGCATTAATATAGCTGCTGTGTATTTCTGTCTTCTAGGGGGGGAGTCTGATCCAACATTACCATGTTGAATATAATGACTGTAATCATGCTTATCAGGACGCTCTGAGCTCCTTTTTGTGCTGGATAGGGTAGCAGTGATTTAGGGGTAAAGAAAACTATTATAATTCTATTGTCATGGATATATCACCTGGTAGGATTCAGACTTTCTGAGACCCAGAACCTCTTCAGGGGTGGGCAATCCATTAATATAGCCCATCTCAGGAAGCATATAGATTCAGATGGATCTTTAGTAGTCTGGGAGATGTTTTTACTGTCTTGGTGCTGATTCTGTTGAAATCCTGGCTCAGTACCGTAGCCAGGATTTTGATTTGGGGGAGGGAGAGGGGCTGAGTTTGATTGGGGGGGAGTGGGAGAGGATCTGCCATAGCAAACATTTTGTATCATTATCCCAATACCCCCATGCATATGGGATATATTGAGCATGATGATCAGATCATGATATGAATACACATAATAGTTTAAATAATGTACCAGTAAGGACTTCTCGCAGAGCACCCCGAGAATTTGGGGGAGGGGGCTGAAGCTCAAGGATGAGATGTCTTTTAAACTACTTGGAGAAAGGCACAGTAAGGATGGAAGAAATAAAAGTGCCATTAAGATATATGAGATTATATAAAGTAAGGATGAGTTCCCTCAATGAACCTGGGACCATTTTTCTCCCCTGACTTTCCACATGCCCTAAAAATGAGAATTCCTTAAATCCCCCCCAAAGTGACAACTTCTGATGGGGGTGGGAATTAATTCCCACCTCAAACAGACACTGTAGCATGAGACCCATGTTTTGCTAAGGAAGGTGAGAATGCCTCTCCTACAGGTTTGCAGGATTTGTTGTTGTTGTTGTGTGCCTTCAAGTCATTTCCAACTTACAGAGTCTCTAAGGTGAGCCTATAATGAAGGGTTCTTTCCAAGACTGTTCCAGAGAGGTTTTGCCCTTGGAAATATGACTTGCTCAACGTCACCCAGTGGGTTTGGGGAAAGGACAATTCAAACAATGGTTTCTAGAGTCCTAGTCCAGTGCTCAAACCTCAAGATTATACTGACTCTTTATTTCAGAATTAGCAGCTCTCAGTTTTGATTGAGAGGGTGGAACAATTCGAAGGGGCTTTGGGGTTAAAAATGGCCTTGAATATTCAATTTGGTCCTCAGCCTGCATGAGTCCCATTCCTGCTTAAAGCAAATACAATTTTGATTCTGCCAGCAACCAAAGAAATTGACTGGGACAATAGAAGAAAGTGTAAATTTGTACCATATGTGACACTGAACATAGTCCCCTTCTGCTTTATATCTTTGTTCAGGAAATTAAATAAAAAGTTATACTGACTAGAATGGAGATTTACTTTTGTGGTTTCAATGGTTTTTGTTTTATGGCGGTTTAATGGCTTTTAAATTTTTGGTATACTGTGAATTTTTAACTACGTTTAACTGTTGTAAGCTGCCTTGAGTCACAAATTGGGGAAAAACAAAAATATAAATCAATATATAAATAATATTGCTCTTGCCTACATTCTGCCTCATGCTAAAAAGTAACTCATTTCGTGTTTTTCAGTTTTCTTAAGAAAATATCCTCTAAAGGACTGCGCCAACATTTCCCTGAAGAAAGCCAGGACACATGTGGCCAAATAATGTCAATGTGTGGTCAAGTAGGCAAAAGGAAAAATACACAAGCTAGAAGACACTGTACCATTTTGCTTTTGCTTGAGCCTAATGAAGAGGGTAAGATTAACTTACTCCTCTTTCCCTGCTGAGTTAATTGAATGTAGAGCTCTTTTGTACTTCCACAGCAGTTGATATAAGCCAAGGAGAAAGGGGGAGAGTGCGGGAGAAGAAATTGGAACATTTTGAGAACAATTTTAAAATTGGGATGACAGAGAATTAATTGGCACTATCACTTCCAAATCAAAGTAATTGGAGTATATGGGAATGCTATGCCTGTCACCATCAAAACTGGCCATGCTAGCTAATGCTGTGATAGGAATTGGATTTTAACACTTTCTGGAAGGACATAGAGTTGTTCATCTCTGTCTTGTTGAATGAGAGACAAGAGGGGATAAGGACTATAAAGCTGCATGGTGGTAAATCTCTTTTTGAAAGAAACAGAAGAGTGAGAGCAGTTTCTTCTTTCTTCCCTTTAAAAAGGGCAGAATCGAGATTCTTGGTTGATCCAGACGTTGGCTCCATTTACAATGTTATACTTCCAATCTAACTACCATGGGTCCATCCTGTGGAATCCTGGGCTTGGTAATTTGGTGAGCAACAGCTGAGCTCTCTGGCTAAGAATACTACGTGCCTCATCCCACCTGAAATGACAACCCCAGGATTCCATAAACGTTGATGCAGTATTTGAAATGGAATATAGCACTATAATTGTGTAGTATGAATGAACCCACTGTTTCTGACATTATTCTGATGGACATTTTTATTTTATTTTATTTTATTTATTCAGTTTTGTATGCCGTCCTTCCCTGAGGGCTCAGGGCGGCTCACAGGGAATATAAAAAACACACTTTAAAACAACAGAAAAAAATTAAACTCTTAAACAAAAAACTATAAAACTATTTACAGCTGATTCACCAGATTCAGACCCTGAAAGCCTGTTGGAATAAAAAAATCTTGCAGATTCTCAGCTTATCATTTTCATTGGTGTGGTTGCATCGCCACCATCCAATGAGCAGAGTTTGGAATTATTAATTTTTTGGACTACAATTTCTATAACCCCCTTGGCATCATAACTTGAACTATATTGCCTCAAAGAATGCAGCCCAAAAGTGCCTGGCTTCTGGGGTCTCCATGCCAAAACCTGAGACCTAGAGATAGCCCCTGCAATATTAATAAGGAAAAGGTCAAGGTTTCCGCTGGACATTAAGTCTAGTCGTGTCTGACTCTGGGGAGTGGTGCTCATCTCCATTTCTAATCTGAAGAGCCGGCATTGTCCATAGACATCTCCAAGGTCATGTGGCCGGCACTACATGAAGTGCCATTACCTCCTGCCAGAGCGGTACCTATTGATCTACTCACATTTGCATGTTTTTGAACTGCTAGGTTGGCAGAAGCTGGAGCTAACAGTGGGAGCTCAACCTGCTCCCCAGATTCAGCAGTTTAGTAGTTTAATCCACTGTGCCATCGGGGGCTCCTTCCTGCAATATTATCAGGTGATATTATAGGTTTTTGCCAGATCAAGATGAATGTGGTGTTATTTCATCTCACTTATTTAGGGGTACAGGATAAGCAATATTTAATATTTCCTACTTCCTTGTAGCCAAAAAGTGGACGCAGAGCTCAATGGGAAGGTCAGCCTTGATACTATAGTGCCAAGAAGAGAAAGAAGAAGCTGCTTTTGCAGCTAACCTGGAGAATTGCACACAATCCCTTTCTCTTGGCTGGAGCCGAGTCACCCAAAACTTGATAATTTGCATCCCCATCGGCAGCCTGGAGATGATACATGAAAACCAGAGATGCAGGGCCAAGCCCTGAGATCTGGACATCCTAAAGAGTAACTTTTCTTCCGGTGATGAATGGCATTAAGGGTTACTGAAACAAAACTGAGCAGGCCCGGTTTCACCTAGCAGGCCCAAGTATTCTGAACCTTTTGAAGAGAAATCCTTTCTTTCTTTCCCTCTTTCCCTCCCTCTTCTCCTTCCCATCCTGTTTTTCTGGTACCCAGTGGCTGAAAATCATTCCCTCGTGGTCTATATGCCTGTGGTGTGGCTGATGCATCCAGTTTGATTTAAAAGACAACAAAGCTCCAGATTTTGTTCTTGTTCTTTCCCATTTTATTTTGGGACTCCATAAAGAATATTTTCTGCATGGGACAGTCAGAGATCTTTACACCAGCTTCCCGGGACAGTTTATTTTAGCCCAATATAAACTTGGAAAAAGCAAGAGCAAAATCTGGGACTTTTCAATCTGTTTGATGTGCAGCAGATTGAAGGGGGGATCTGGAGGGAGGGGAGAGAAGATATTCTGTACTCAGGTTTCTCCCTCTCCCACCACTTTGTGCTTTGAATTCAAGGCAACCCACAATCCCTTCAAGCCGAACACTGTAATGCACATATAGAGCCCAAAAGAGGATACAGAAGAAAGCTGGTTTGTGCAGCAGCAGCAACAGCAGCTGCGGCTTATTTTCAGGCCACATCGCATAAGAGCTTCTCACACATTCCCTTTCTCCCACCTCTCCCCAAATGTTCTGCCTGCTGTGTGCAAGCTTGGTGTTTACAGTTCAGGGTTATGGAGGAGGAGGAAATATTTTGCCTATTGTTCAGTGACGTCAATGGCTTCGCTCCCAGTCACTTGAGGGACTCTGGTGCTTAGCAAATGTCAGAACAGTGCTGCTACAGGCATGTGCCTCCAAAAAACGGCTGCTTGTTACAGCATATCTTTCTAAGGCCTGAGTCTGGATAGAGCTGGCGTGTGTGAGGGAAAAGGTATGGAAATGGCAAATATTAAGTTTGTTACCTATGGAACAGCTATTATTTCCTGACATATTGGGGTGGGGGTGGGGGGCAAGGGGGGATGATTATAAGCAGATATTTGTCCAACACCTTCATATCACTCTTTCCAGTATGATTTCATTTGGCATTATTCTAAAATGGGAAAAGTGCATTTAAGAATTAGAACTATCTACTTTAAAAGTGGAAGTATCTTAATTGTTTTCTAGTGGCAGAACACTGTTTGCCACAATGTGGCTGTGACCTTCCTTGCTCTCCCCACCCCTCTACTTCCCACTCCCTGGCTCAGACCTGAAATATGGAATTGGAAATATACTTGCATGTAAATTTAATAATGTTATTGACGTTTGTGCTCAGCAGTCATCGAAGAAGATGTAACATTTCATGCCAGGCTTCAGCCATTATTGCAGTTATTTATCACAGGAAAAAAATTGCCAAAAAAGGGAGGGGGGAGTCTTTCTGCAAACAGTCTGCAGAAGTAACATCTGAATACGCATTCCCAATGATGGACCCCAGAAGGAAATGGGTTTTGTAGGTGGAGGTTCCCAGAATGTTCTCTCGGGTCACTGTCAAGTGGGCTGTGCTTAAGGCTGGGATACCAGTCATGCTGGCTTGGATTTAGGCTCCCAAAATCGGTGAGATTTCATTTTCAAGTAAATATGGCTATTAGGACTGGTTTTGGCGGGAGCTGATTAAAATATAAATGTGATCACTGAGAGGAATGCTCATCAAGGTCAGAGGACCTCATGAAAATCCTTTCCATGTTGTCCACATCACAGGTAAGCCATAACACTTTTGGTACTTCTGTGTTTATATTATTAGATGCTTCACTTGTCTCAAGAATTTTGGGAGGAGTGGGGGGGGGGCTAGCCTGAATGTGAGACATTACGAGGCAAAGGCATATGCCTCAGGTGGCCGATTTGGGCACAATGAATTACCTGTTATTTCATGTATTGTGGTATCTCTACAGTGGGTGGTGATGGTAGATTTTCATTCTGGGGTGCTAATTTTTGAAAAGATGCAGATTCAAAATGATACACTGCAAATGTTTAAACTCTGTCTCATATTATCTGTCAGGGCAGCAAGCTTTGCCTCAGTTAGAATGGACATTACCTTTCAGTTTCACTGAAAACAAACTAACATTTGTATCAAAGTAGAAAAGGAACTTGGCTAGACAAGTGATTTCACAGGGTTTTTTTTTACTAATTATCTTGCCTTTGTGCAGGGTAGAAAAGGAAGTCAGTTGGGGTCACTATGTTAGTGAGCTCTCCAGAGCATCATCAAAATCTGTTGTGCAGATAAAGAATATAAGGAGTGTGCTGAGATGCAGCAATCGAAAAGAGGACCAGAGATAAATATTTTTCATGTTTATTTTATTTAGTAAAATATTTATCGCCAGTCTTCCTGAGCAAACAGGGCCCAAGGACAAAAAGGAGAGCATTAAAACAACAACAACAACAACTGGCCAAGCTATCATTGAAACCATATCAAAATCAAGGCCATGTCAACATTACTACAAGCCAAATGGAACATCATCACTATCTTGCAAAGACTGTATGAAGTTGAATCCAGTCTCATTGCCCTGGAAAAGGAATTCCACAATTTGGGTGCTACCACAGATAAAGCCCTGTTGTTTGTTTCCACTAATTTAGACTGTTTTGGTGAAAGAGCATACAACAGGGGCTCTGAGGAATACTGCAGAACATAAGAATATTCTTTGGGGGGGTGTTTCAAATATTCTGTGCCTAAATAAGATTTGACTTCCACTTAAAAAATACCCATAGCAGCTTAATAGATTTGAAAAATATTATAGGAAAGAATTCCTCTACATTTTGATCAGTTCATGTGTGGGCATAATATTGCACAGAATAATTTTATCCTCGCATCCTGTGGGTGTCCACACACACATGTCTTGAAGTCACCTCTTTATGATGATTCCATACATTTCATAAGATTTTCCTACGCAAAGAATAAGAGGTAGTTATGCCAGTTCCGATCTCTAAAGCCTATAGCACCTGATATTCATTTGCATTTTTTCATCCAGGTACTAACCAGAGCTGACCCTGGTTAGCTTCCAAAATCAGGATTTTTTAAAAGTTATCCTGCATTGAATTAGGTTTCCATAATCTTCGGCTATGTTTTGGGTTACAATGATTTCATAATACTGAAATACAATATTACTCAGCCATATAGAGATGGGTGAGATGCAAAGTCCTTGAATATTTCAGACATACCTGTTGCTTCTTATCTGGGAAAATGAGACCATTTCTACTTGCCTCAGTTGGGTTTAGCACATTCTTGCATTTTGTTTTTTTTATTTATTTTCAGCTAAATTGGTGATGTTTTCAGCCACTGGTCTTGGAAAACAGCAGCAGAGCTGAATCCATTTTGGTCTTGGTTTCTGCCTAAGTTAGGCTTCCCTAAATAAATCTATTATTCCAGAACTGCTGATTGACTTATGCATCTTGGTATAAGATGCCATACAGTTGTGCAACTAGGGAGAGAATTTGTCCCTTCCAAAATTAGCATTATCACTGTGAACAAATCCCTCTATGTGCATTGGGGTGGAAAGCATTTTGCTCTCTAGGGTAACTTCTCGGGGAGCACAGGTCTGTAGGGAATGAGATAGGGGCCAAAAACAGGCAAGCCCACTCCTCTTCTCTTGCATTTTGTCATTCTCCTGTCTTTCCCTTCTCCTTCCTCTGACTCCCTGTCTTTTCTGTCCTTCCCTTTCTCCCTTTCTTTTCCATTTAATGATCTGCTGTGGAGAGACCATGTTGCTGTTTGCATGGACCTAAACTGATTACTCATGAAGGTTATTTGAAATTGGGCTGAAGGCCACATGTGGCTCTAAGGCACAGGTTGCTCATCTCAGTGTGCATTCTCAGTAACACCATCCATTAGCATTTGCATATGTGGTGTATGTGTTCCATCTCATGCTATTGTTGTGTTCTTATGTGATATAAATAGGGCAACAGAGGAGTTGTATCAAATAAAATACTTTGAGGTTTCCTAATTAGTTCTAAGCATTCCACCCAGCATGGTATAGAATCATATAGTTGGAAGAGACCACAACAGCCATCCAGTTCACCTCCAATGTGGGCCTCCCCGTGATGAGGAAACTGTGAGAGGGAGCTGTGTGTGGGGTGACAGATTTGCCCCACTGCTCCTCTTTTCCTCTTTCTAAAGCAGGACACTTCCCCTGGCCTTTCTGATAAGGTAGTTAGTCTTAAATGCTAAACTACTGGGAAGATTTCCAGACAATAGCCAAGATCCTTCATCAAGTAGATGATGCATAATGCTTCACCAATACAGCCCCGTGTCTTCTCCCCAGCTACAGAAGAGGACTGTCACTGTTAGTCATTCATGAGGATGAGAGAGAGGAAGAATTAATTCAGAGGTGGTGATAAAACAAGGTCTCAGCTCAGTGGAGGGAGGAAAGAAGAGTAAACTCATAAATGGATGGCATCCTGTTTTTCCTTCCCTTCAGGGCCTAGACTAGCTGCATCATCGTAGTCTGAATTTTATCTCCCCAGCTTTAGGCAACAGGAGCACCCATATCTGGGCTACTGGGAGGAAGGTTTTGGATGGGAAGAAAAGGGGGAATAGCCCTTTGTATCCTTGTGCATAGATATATGCATGCACAAGCCACAGCTACACTTAAGGATGTCACCAGCAGAATGCCGAACTGTACATTGTATACCTGTCCACAAATATCCCATCTAGGGATACCTGTTAACAGTCAATAGGCAGGATTTAGTGCAGTAAGGAAGCTATGCTTTGTAGTCAGGAGCTTTTCCATAGCAATGATATTTACAAATTTCTACAAGGCCACCATTTACATTAACATTAATGTACGTGTATCAGGAATATCCTGAGGAGAGAGCTAAGTCTCTATTGTATGGTAGGAGCAAAAACAAAAACACCCAGCAAGAATGTATTCCCAATGTCTATTTTTGGTTAATCGAATCCAGCAAAAAGATTAAAATCAGGCAGAGAATTGCCATTGCATGTTGGAGAATTATTATTACATTAAGTCAATTTTGCAACTGATCTTTATCTGAGACATTGAAACAGAGTTCCCAATAAAATTGCAGGAGATGCCAGATCAGCCATTAAGAAACAAGGCCTCATACTTCCTTATCTCATAGATCAGAGGTAGGCAGCTGTGGAGAGCAGGTGCCAATTCAATCCCTCTCCTCAAACAGTCCTCATAGAGTATCTCTGTCAAACCAGAAGGGAAATCATGTCCTTTCCAGTTTCATCTTTGTCTAAAACCCAAAAGTTTGAAGGTTTGAAAAATGTTTTGGATGTTCCTGGGGATCAAGAGGGAAATCACCACATTTAAAAATCCATTTTGCAGTAGTTTAAGTATTTATACGAGGATTTTACACCCCCTAAATTTGAAATGGGGGGGGGAGAGCAGGGCCTTGGGGTGAACTTTCTAGCTCCTTTAAAGTTCAGACAGAGATGTCAAGCAAATTCATAGACCTAATGACATGGAAGCTATTCATCACCCTTACAGTCCATATAGACAGATTTTGCACCATCCACAACTTGAAATATTAAAAACAAATCCAAAAAGCAAGTTTTGACTTCACTATTTTAAATAAGGGACACCATTTTACTATGTCACTGAATGTCTATGAATTTTGGTATCCATTGGAGGTACTGGAACCAAGCCCCTGTATTTACTTATGTCAGAAGTGAGTTGAGGGTACCATTAACATGTATGTGAAAACACAAACAAAATTTAAGAACTTGGCATTATGCTAAATGTCTTTTGACCAGAAACTGGCCACTTGGAGTGCCTCTGGTTTCACTGTGAGAAGGTCCTCCATTGTGCATGTGGCAGGGTTCAGGTTGCATTGTACTAGGTTTGCTCTTCTCCACACTCACATATCATGACTTACAGCATGCAACCAAACTGTGATGGATACCAAGCAGTCACCGTTTACAGTCTGCACATGTGCAAATGAGATTTGTTCAATAAAGGGGGGCAGTATCACTGCAGAGATCTCAAAGTGGACCTCAGCTAGACTAATGAGTTTTTCCTAATGCTGCCTCTGTGCTGTATCCAGCAATATGCAGGCTACAAAGCACTGCATGTTGTTGGATATGGGTTTTAGACTTTTCAGCCCTTCCAACCTTAAGCATTGTGCTGCACAATAATTCATGGGAGACATGCAGGGTATGGATCATTCACAGCTCCAAAAGGATGCCATGCTTTTTGTCAATCTTTCTACATCCAGAGGATCATCAGGTCTCTTCATTTCCTCTTTTTGACTATTTAGTGTTCTGGTTAAATATACATCAAATATTAGTCAGAGTTTAAATATAAGTGCGCAGGAAGGAAGCTTGTCATCCTTCATACAGGGAAGAAAGGAATTGCACCCAGTTGCCTGATAACAGCCCACTCTTCACATAATATAAATAAGTAGAGACACTTGGCTCCTCTTTCAGAATTTACAAAGACAGGGATGTGTTTGAAATCTGTCAGTGTTAAGGATGATTGACTGTGGGAAGCCGGTGAATAAAACGATGGTGTAGTTTATTCTGAGAAGATTTGGAACCATGACATTGCTGGTCAAAATGAACTGGAGGTTATAGCATACTGTAACAACTTTTATTGTCCCCTGTTTTGTTGGTTGTACTTAAATAAGAAGCAACAGGAAGGATGGTGCATTTGACTGGAAGCATATATCCATCTAATTATTTCAAATATCTCAGTTGTCCTTAGTATCCCAATGTAAACTCTTAGAATGTTCTATGTATTTTCAAAAAAGAATGTCAGCTAGAAATATTTGCAAAAGCTAGAAAGGATGAATGGAAAAACTACACAAAAAGGAAGCTTCAGCTCATTATTGACAACAAATAAATGATTTCAAGAAAATCCACATGTAGCATCTAGATAGATATAGTCATTATTCACAGCATAGTATTGTAATAGAAACAGGTGTCATATTTTCACTGAAGATCATTGAAAATTTCACCCAAGGTTGGTTCAAAGATACAATTTTTAGAAGGCAGAGCCTGGCTCATCTACACCAATCCTCAGGGCTAAAGGGGACATTGAAATTTTTTTGTATATAGTACAATCAACAAGACATACAAGTCCGCTATTACCAAAGTAGAACAATACCAAGCATATATTTCACAGCTTGTACAAGATACAATAAGCAAAAATTTACAATAAACACGAGTATGTTATGTTCATAATACTGATTATAGTCCTTTGAAGAAAAAATGATATCAATTATGAAGAGCTTCTGTTTCCTTATTGAGATCTTCTACAAGATACAACCAATAATGAGGCATAGATTCCTTGCATTCAGAGTGCCAGATAGTAAATCTACTTTGGTAATAGTGGACCTGTGTGTCTTGTTGGTTTTAGGGAACCCATTTCTTTTTCTATAGTATAATCTCCAGGGGATGTCTTCCCAGACTTTTTATGATATGTGAAATTGCAGATAATTTATTATTTATTTACGTCATTTATATTCCGCCCTTCTCACCCCGCAGGGGACTCGGGGCGGATCACAATGCACATACAGTATACAGGCAAACATTCAATGCCATTGACATAAAATATATATAGACAGACATAGAGGCAATTTAACATTCCAGAAATCAGTTAAATTTAGCCTCCCCACAAAGTGGTACCTAAATTACCTACTTGACAGATGCAACTCTCTTTCGGGCTGCAAAGGTTGACAACAAGCTACACAAATTGGTCAAGAGCTCCCCCCGACCTGGGCAGGGCTTGAACTCATGACCTTCTGGTCAGTAGAGATCTTCTGCAGCTGACACCCAGCCCGCTGCGCCACATTCCCAGTGCTCACATCAAAGTCTACTGAACATCAAAGTCTACTGAAATGAAGGACTTCCAGTCCAAGAATGTCACTGAGTCACACTGCAGGACCTAGAGTTGGGGGCCCACAGAGGAGAAGGCCCTGTCCCTTGTGCCCATCAGGCGACTCTGTGAGACTGGCAGGGGCGACAAGAGGGCCTCCCCTGAGGAGCGGAGGGTTCGAGCTGGTTCATGGAGGGAAATCCAGTCATGAAGGTAGGCGGGTCCCGAAACCAGAAGGTGCCCAGAAATATTTTATCTGTTATGAATAAATGAAGCCATGGATACTGGGGCATCTGGATATGGGGGGTCATATTATCTCTACATTTTCCTTATTTGTTAGAGTTGGTGTTTTTTATCCAACATTTTACACAAAGTGTCTGAGAACATTATCACCCAATTTATTTATTTATTTATTTTATTTGTCACGTTTCTATACCGCCCCTCTCAGCCCGAAGGCAACTCGGGATGGTTTACACAAAGCAGTCTCTGCCCTCAATACAACACAAGCAAACAAACAAACAAACAAAACCATATAACAACAAATTACCCAAGGCTTGTAATGCAAGTTGCAGTTTCTCCAACTACAAGCAGAAGCACTTATCTTCACATATGTCATCCTGTTCATTCCAAACCAGGGCTCAGCTCATTTTTTAAAAGGAAACTTTCATTTTAGGCAGCTGGTAGTGACTTTGAGTTCATGCGACCTACCAGCCATCAAACTGATTTGACCAGCAGCAGGGAGTTCCAACATTCCTGCATGCTCCGTTGGCATAACATTATTCGGGAGAAGGGCCAAGATAATGACTCAGGAAGATTTCAGCCTCTTCTCTTCCCCTCTTTTCCTGAGTCCAAACCTACAGTAACTTTGTAGCAAGCCCCTCTTAAATGAAATTACCATTCACAACATTTTTCTCTTCCGCATAGATACAATGTATCCCTTACAGCTCTCTCTCCCTTATCCATGAATAACTGTCTCCCACAGGCTGCAGAACTCTGCTGGCCTGCCCGGGATGCCTTTCTGGTGTCCCGGGGAGGCCGAAACTGCGTTCCTTAAAACCATGGATATGGAGTCCTCCAAAATCCACCATTATCCCTCTGTATCCGCAAAACCATAAGGTTGTCCAATTGGCTCCGTTTTAATGCCATATTTTTCTTTGGCTTATTCTATGACTTTCTGCCATTTTTTCTTCCTTTGAGCTCCTCTGCCTCTGCCATAACCTTTTTAGTTTTAAAGAATATAAGAACATAAGAAGAGCCATGCTGAATCGGACCTCAGCCCATCTAGTCCAGCATTCTGTATCACATAGTGGCCCACCAGTTGTACACGGGGATCTCGAGCAGAAGGGAGGGCAAAACCCTGACCTGCTCCCGACCCCCCACAACCAGTACCCAGGGAAATCCTGCCTACCTCAACCAACTCCGAGGTGGCACTTGAATGTCCTGTTCAGTAACTACCGATACACTTGGTATCCATGAATCTCTCTAATCCTGCCTTGAAGTTGTTCAGGCTGACAGCTGTCACAACCTCTTCTGGAAGTGAGTTCCATAACCCAATGACCCTCTGGGTGAAGAAATATTTCCCTTTATTAGTCCTAATTTTCCTACCTTGGAGCTTCAGGGAGTGCCCTCTAGTGTTTTGTGACAAAGAAAATAATTTTTCTTTATTCACCTTTTCTATCCCATGCATGATTTTATACACTTCGATCAAGTCACCTCTTAAACGCCGTCTTTCAAGGCTGAAAAGACCAAGGCATTGCAACCTGGTTTCATAAGGGAGCCGCTCCATCCCTTGGATCATTCTTGTTGCCCTTTTCTGTACCTTTTCCAGTTCCGTTATATCCTTCTTAAGGTGCAGAGACCAGAATTGTACACAGTACTCCAAATGTGGCCTTACCATCGATTTGTAGAGAGGTAATACAACATTTGCTGACCTATTTTCGATTCCCTTTCTGATCATGCCTAGCATAGAATTTGCTTTTTTCACTGCTGCTGCGCACTGGGTTGACATCTTCATTGAGCTGTCCACCAAGACCCCAAGATCCCTTTCCTGGTTTGTCTCGGAAAGCTTTGACCCCATCAATTTGTAGGTGTAGTTGGGGTTCTTTGCCCCGATGTGCATGACTTTACACTTGTTTAGGTTAAAATGCATTTGCCACTTTGTTGCCCATTCACTCAATTTCGAGAGATCTTTCTGGAGCTCTTTACAATCAGTTTCATTTTTAACTACCCTGAACAGGTATATATTTTTCAAAAGCCAGCTGACTGCCAAAACTTGCCAGTTCCACAAAACATTTGTTCCCGCCACCGTCAAAGGGTCCCATGGAGGTTCTGAAGCCGTGGACTCCCTGTGTGCGTCCGCTGGGAGTTGCATGAAAACAGGTCAAAGTTTGGGAAGCCCTGAACAGCTTAGGAGACATAGTTTTCAAAAGGTTTTATTATACTAGATCTCTCTTTGATGCTAATTTCAGGAAGAGAGACTTTTTCTTTTAAATTCCCCAAAGACTGAACGTATGAATTCCCTTCTGGCTGATATGAATTGCCCATCATGATTTTCCCAGGATATATGAGCTACTATCATGAGTTTCCACCTATGAACTGTTGGATTTTATTCTTTTTCTATTTCACCCTATATGATGATGTTGAATAGAGATTATTAAATATGAGAATGGTAGTGGTGTAAATATTCCCTGATATTTCTAATGTATTCCCTTTCCCTTTGAATGATTCCCTTCCCATGTATCTTAAAAATATATATGACATTATGCCGTGTCCTTTGTGTTATCAGCAACTAAGATCATCAGCATTCCAAGCCGCACCTTTTAATTAACCCATCAATAGCTCTTGCATGAAAGATAACAGGGGTTTTCGGGTTTGGAAGGGAGTCTGTCCTCCCTTCCCAATGAAGACCCCTTTTGGCATCATAACCAGGGGGCCAACGAACTTTCGTTCTGCCCTCTAGCTAGGGGCACCCAGCATATTGTTTTTCATTTATCACAAAGGCTGCTATCTCTGGCCTCAAACTCCAGAGATTTCAGAAATCTGGAAAATCTTTTTATCCATTCATCCCCCGAAACTTCCCAGCAAAGATCCGTATCTGTCTTTTGTGGACAGGAAAAGACAGCTTTGGCCAGCCACCCATTTCCCTTGGTAAACAAAAGATTTCCTCAGCTTGAAAGGCTCAGGGTTTCGACTCTTTATTTGCATAAGGTCTAATTTAATCAAGGAACCTCCGGACCTATTGTTTCCTCCAAACTCCTGCCTCCTGCTTCCCATTGGCTGGGCCCGGAAGCGAAGATATCTCCTGATTGGCTGAGATGGAAGTGGTGCTGCCTTGCGATTGGCTCGCCTCCAGCTGGTCTCAACGTTCTATCCAATCAGTGCAGAGCCAGCCGGCATGGGGAGGACGGGAATTTGAATTTTGACAGCTCTGTAGAACTATAAATATGGCATGTATTTTGAATGTAACTTTATGACTGCCTTGCAACAAGGAAATTGCGGCTTTCATCCTTCTCAGCTGATAAGAAATTAAAGATCTCGGTGGCTTTTTCTTTGACTTTGGTAAGATTCATTGGGAAACTTTGAGGTGGGATTCTTTGCATCCTGCTTTGCTCACCAAGGGTAATGATCCCTCTTTTTGGGCACTAGGGCTTATGCCCCTTCTGGGCAGAGCCAACCCAAATTCTGTTCGATAACAGTAGTGCTCTGAATTTGTGTTTAAAGTGTTTTCAGGTGTTCAGTAGATATAAAGTGAGTTTGGGGACTGTGATGTACCATTGTGGGAATGTTGGGGGAGTAACTGCTCCTCTTCCCCATGGCCAGAGTGCTAGTCCTGTTATTTCCAGTGATCAAAACAAGAGGAGCTGTGGCCTCACTCATCCTGTTTGCATCCCTTAACACAAATTAATTTCACTGCTAATTCCAGGCATGTAAAGGGATTTCCATTTTTCTGTTTCCTAACTTTCCTTTATTCTTTTGCAAATTTTCAAACAATGTGTGCAAACACTGCAGCCTAAGCTAGTTTGTCAAAGAGAAGTAGCCATCTCCCTTGCAGAACACACAAACCAAGGAAAGGTTTCACATTGGAAAACACATATTTTTTATTTTTTTTAAAATGAAACAATTCATTTTGTAAAACAAGTAGGTCTAGCAAATCAGCAACCTGTGCAGGTTTGGTAACAATAAGTAGCTTTGTAGAATATACTAAGCAGGGAAAGACTGGTGATTTCAAAATGCCTATTTCCTTTTTAAATTGATACTTGCTATTGAAAAGAATAGTGCTTGTGAACTTGCAAAACATTTAATTGTAAATCCACAGTGTCTCAAGCTTTTAAACATATAGGTTGCACAATTCTTCTGTGGGAAAAAATGGGGTCTGGACAAATGGGCAATGAATAAATTGGGAGGAGATAAGTCCCAACAGTTGTGACAATCCAATGAGGAATTGCTTGGGGAATTGAATTGTGCAATAAGAAAGGAGGCTGCCCTGGTGTGCCCCAACCTAAACCTGAGATAGGATTGCAAGCAGCCTGTTTTTACAATGTGTAATATACTATGTTTGCTAACATCATCAAACCCACATCTTGTGACATTAGGTCCTTAAGGTTCAGATCTTTGGCTCTGAAATCTCAGAGTGGAAAATAGTCTTGACCTGGCAAGACTACTAGAAGAAACATGACATGTCTGATAATAGATGATGGTAATGATGATGGGATCAATATGATTAGAACAGGTAACTACTCGGGGACAGATTCCCCTCATGACACTGAGGCTTTGAGTGGGTCTGAATCAGGTATTAACATCTTAGTTCAGATGTTTTCAAACATCTGAATGAAGTCTGTTTTCCTCATCTTTGATTCTTGCTACTTACTGCTGTGGACAAAACTGGAACAAATATTGCACTTCAAACAACAAGGGCCAACATAAACCAAAATCTACCCATGAATCCAGCACTGTCTCCTTCGGCTTATTTTGTCCTTATTTAGACAAGTATAGAGCACAGAGACTGCCCCGTTTTCCTGTGTTTTGTATTTGTACTTATTTTGATCTTTTCAAGATGCTAGCTTGGGAAAAGGTGGGATTTTCTATGTATTTTCAAAATGATCAGATCTGAACACACTGGCACACTGGCACACACCCCTCCAATTTTGAATTTAATAAGGTGCATAGAAGAGGGGACGCCCAATAAATGTTAAAATAACACTAAGAGCCACATGGCTAGAAAGAAATCAGAACTGACCCAGACTAGAAGCTGTTCCTCTTCCTTTTCCACTGCCTGCTTATAAAGCCACAATCAAAACTCTGTAGTTAAGGTGGGGCAAAAGTCTGGTATTTCACCATTTTAAGCATGAACATTCTGATTCTTGGGAAATTGGTATGTTCTGTTCTGCCTCTCTGAAATTTGGTATGACGATTCTTCTTAGAAGACATTGGATAACAAAATTCCAACCTACAGCAATGTAAACAGAAAATAATGAAGAAGGCTGGCTGCACTATGAAGGCCTCTTGTTATAGCACAGAGACGCAAGCAGCCAAGCCCAAGAGTAAAAGGGTAACAAAAGTTTATTAGAACAATAAATGGGAAGAGGATGAACAAAAAAGTAGCCCAAAATCCGGCTTTTAAAACCCACAAAAATCCCAGGAATGCCCAAAAAAGAATGCTGTGGAGAAAAACCAAAACAAACACGAGATGTCCGTCTGCATCGTCCAATAGAGGGTATTCATGAAGAGAAGTCCAAAGCCAGTCCAAAAGTCGTAAGGTAGGAGAAAGACAGATGAAAAAGGAGGAGACTTTCCAAGGTCATCAGGAGAGCAAGAAGTACACGACAGCAAGAGTAACTGGAACCAGAATCAAAGGTACATGAAGTCAGGAACACAGGAACAAGAACCAGATAGCAACTCTGACCACCGCAAGAGCCAAGTCAAATGCTCACTTTTATAACACTAAACATCAGAATCATCTGAAGACCCACCCTGTTCCAGAGCAACAGCTGCTTCATTCCTTACAGCTGCTGAACTATGCACAGACCTCCAAGTTCTCCAACGATCTTGCTGACTTAAAGTGTCCCACTCAACTTTAACTGAATGTTTGTGTTCAATCCTGATCCGTATCAAAACCCCCGAGGAAGGTACTATCAAATCAGAATCTGCATTACATACATCTCTCACTTCCTGAACTAATGACTGATCTAAGTCAGTATTACTCTCTTCTGACTGTATTTCTGCATCCCCAGGAAACCCTTCAAAAGTGTCTGAATTGGAAGGATCCCCAAGTATGTGCTGGATCTTTCTCCTCTGTTCTCTGCCTTCCAGACTTGAGTCACTAGCAGCCCTTTTGATCCCAGCTGCAGGAGCCTGATCATCCAGAGCCTCGCCCAAATCCATGCTACTGTTTGATGCTATTGACTCAGCATCTTCCCCAATACTACTCGCCGTAGTAGCTGAAGGCTCAATCACAACATTCCCCCCCCCCCCAAACCTATTTACTGACAGAAAATAGCCTTGAATAATATATTTCTTTGAAATTACATTAAAATTTCAGAGGTGAGTCTCACCTTTCATTTGTTTGGCTTATGTGAAAAATCCTAACCTTTCATAGATGAAAACTAGAACACAGAGTTATGTTCAAGATGGCAAAAGCTACTATTTTTTTGAGTTAAACGTTTTCTTTATTAAGGGAAATATATAGAGTTACAAAAAGAAACACATCATTCAGTCATAAAGGTTACTAATTGTTAAGGACATACAAGTTAGAAGAGGCTGCAGCAGTTTGCTTTTGCCTGAGATGACTGGGACATGGCCGGGACATGGTACTGAAACAGCCTTGGTCGCCTTGGTAGATGATCTACGCCGGGAACTCGACAGGGGGAGTGTGTCCCTGTTGGTTCTGCTGGACCTCTCAGCGGCTTTCGATACCGTTGACCACGGTATCCTTCTGGGTCGCCTTGCAGACATGGGGCTTGGCGGTACTGCTCTGCAGTGGCTCCAATCCTTCCTGGAAGGTCGTACCCAGAAGGTGTCATTGGGTGACACCTGTTCGGCTCCACAGCCGTTGTCCTGTGGAGTCCCTCAGGGTTCAGTTCTGTCCCCGATGTTATTCAACATCTACATGAAACCGCTGGGAGAGATCATTCGGAGTTTCGGAGTAAGGTGTTATCTGTACGCAGATGACGTCCAGATCTGTCACTCCTTCCCACCTGTCACCAAGGAGGCTGTCCAGACCTTGAACCGGTGCCTGGCCGCTGTGTCGGACTGGATGAGGGCTAGCAAATTGAAACTAAATCCAGACAAGACAGAGGTCCTCCTGGTCAGTCGCAAGGCCGAACAGGGCATAGGGTTACAGCCTGTGTTGGATGGGGTTACACTCCCCCTGAAGACGCAGGTTCGCAGCTTGGGAGTGATCCTGGATTCATCGCTGAGCCTGGAACCCCAGGTCTCAGCGGTGGCCGGGGGAGCTTTTGCACAGTTAAGACTCGTGCGCCCGCACCTTGGGAAGTCTGATCTGGCTACGGTCGTCCACGCTCTGGTCACATCCCGAATAGATTACTGCAACGCACTCTACGTGGGGCTGCCTTTGAAGACAGTTCGGAAATTGCAATTAGTCCAGCGGGCGGCAGCCAGATTGCTAACGGGAGCTACATACAGGGAGCATACCACCCCCCTGTTGTGTCAGCTCCACTGGCTGCCTGTCCAATTCCGGGCTGAATTCAAAGTGCTGGTTTTGACCTTTAAAGCTTTATACGGTTCTGGCCCAGCTTACTTGTCCGAACGCATCAGCTGCTATGTCCCACCTCGTAATCTAAGATCATCCGGGAGGCCCTGCTCTCGCTCCCGCCTCGTCTCAGATGAGGCTGGTGGGGACGAGGATAGGGCCTTCTCAGTGGTGGCTCCCGCCTGTGGAATGCGCTTCCTATTGATGTACGATCCACCACATCCCTCCTGGCCTTCAGGAAAAAAGTAAAATCCTGGCTGTGGGACCAGGCATTCGTACACCAGCACAAGGCAGCATTTTAGATTGGTTTTTAATGAAAGTGGGTGATTATGGCCAATGTTTTTATGGACTGAACATTGTTTTAATCCAGAGTGAATGTGTATGGTGCTAATGTAGTTGTATTTTAATGTATTTTTAATGTATTTTAATTGTTGAAGTGTTTTGGGGTTTATATTGTTATTATGTGGGCATCGAATTGTGCCGTACTGTAAGCCGCTCTGAGTCCCCCCCTTGGGGGTTGAGAAGAGCGGGGTAAAATCCCGAAATAAATAAATAAATATAAAAAGCAAGATTCCACTTCCTGCTCTTTTCTTCCTCTTGCTTAGCTATCTTGCACTTTGGACTCAGTTTGTAGCAACTGAAGTAAGCAGAGGACAAAGGGGGAAAGTGGGAGGAGAAGAAACTGAGACATTTTAAAAGCAATTGAAAAATTGGGGTGAAAGAGGATTAATCAGGACTGTTCCTGTCAAATTTGGACTGTCCTTGCCAAATCAAGACAGTTGCAGAGCATCAGAGCATACAAGTGTATTTTCAGTCAACATAGGTTGTTTCTGTAATTTTCCACAAGTGCTGCAACATGGTCAAGCAAAATTATAAATAGTAGTACCAGGCAGATCAGGGAGAAATGTCTCCATGATGATACCTTCCTGGCTTCTTGTACAGTGAGGGTAGGGAGAAAAAACTCTGAGAAAAATAGATGGAAATTGGCCCATTCCTAGTTTAAATTATCCACCTTACTTCAGAGCAGAGGTTTCAGGATGTTATTCTTCAGAGCAAAGTGAGATGTGTTCTTGGTTGCTGCTTCTTAAACTGTAGGTCCTGACCCCAAATGGGATCCCCTTTGCTCAGTGTTGGTGTCCAGAAAAATTTGGCAAAGTTTTCTGAACATCCCTTGTTGCTGTTTATTCGTTCAGTCGCTTCCGACTCTTCGTGACCTTATGGTCCAGTCCGTAGTGGCTGCTTTAGACACTAATGAATCTGCTGTGCAGTGTTTCCACTGGACTCTGTGGAAGATGCTTCAGTTGCACTTCACAAAAAGGGAAATCAACCCCTTTAGCAAGCTTTGAAAATTCTGATTTGTTACCAGTAAACTTTTCATTTTTATACCTATTTCATATACCTACGTATATACCCAGGTCATGCAAATTTCTCAAGTTGAAAGGCATCACAAGCAGAAAAGTCTACTTCTAGGCAACCAGTACAAAAACCATCAAGCTATATGGGCCTCCTCAGTGATTTTGGTGATTGAAGAAGTTGCTTGACAGGTATTCTTGCCTCTATGAAGTGCCACCACTTCCTGCTGTTCAGAGATCGTTTCTGATCCTAGATCCCAGTTTGCCAAGAGGGTAAAATAACACAGTCCAAACTAGAGGGATATAACATCTACAAGACAGAAACTTCCCTTGAACAGAAGGATGTTATAAATAGAAAAAAATCATACAAATAAAACCCAATCTTCCATGGCAGCCTTCTAGGGTGTCATTGTTCAGTGGTTTGTGGACTATTTCAGTCACACCTGGGCGTGAGGTGAAGTGATAGTCGGTGAGTGAGCAGGTGAATCTTCCCTGGGTTTTAGTTTGAACTAAAGCAGCTGTCCAAGGTATTTGACTATTTTGGAGAAATAAGGTTCAGCTCCCTTGGAAGTTCAGACTAAAACCTGAGCAAATTCACCACCCCACTGACATATAGGCCACCAGCCTCAACTGAGAAGCTGGGATTCAAACCAGAAGCATGAAAAGAGCACATTGTCTTCCTGCATCACAGTATGACCCCACATATCAACATTGGCACAGGCAGTCCATTGTTGCTTCATAGCTTTTGGTATTTCCTTGATAAGCCTCAATGACAAGCAGTGCTCCATCTTTTTCTTTCTTTTTTCTTTTTTGGTACCTCAGTCCTTGCCCATCCTCTTTCTGTCTTACTGCTCTCTGTCTATAGATTTGTATTACCATCTTTTCCTTTCTATGGGTTTTTGCCATAGAACCCGAGCCTGCTTGAGCTCTAATCCCTTCCGTCTTGCCTCAGGCCATTCCACACAGCCATATAACCCAGAACACCAAGGCAGAAAATCCCACAATATCTGTGTTGAACTGGGTTATCTCATTCCACACTGCCATATATTCCAGTTGAAATAATGTGGGATTTTATTCAGCTGTGTGGAAGGGGCCTCGGTTTTGTTTGGTGGGAACAAGGGAAGCCTTGGCAGCTGCTCCCAAACTCTGCAAAACCTCATTGCTTTCCTTTCACAAGCAAGTGAAAAGTTTCCTACTTAGTCAGGAATTGATTGTGATGTGTTTTAATGACGTGGTTTGTTATATTATTTTAAATATTGCTTTTTAACAATTTTAATACTGTTTTAACTCTATAAATTGTTTGCTTTAAACATTGTGTCTTTGTGTGACATAGTGTACTTCACTATAGGAGGCAGCTGGGTGGCTAGGGAAGATCCTACAGTAATATAAATTCCAGGATTAAGTTATCATGATCAACATTATGAATTCAACTGCTGGGTTCAGCCTCCCTTACTCCTTATTTTCCTGGCAGCTTTTTTCCAGGTTAAGGGAAAGGGAAAGCAAGCACGACTATTTTTAAATGTTTTTAAAACATTTCCTCCTTTAAATATATAGAACACTGGGGATGATTAATTTTGGCAACCTTAGGTTACATTTAAAGGTGGCAAGAAGACTTATCTGTTAACTTCCCCCTCCACCAAGAGAAAGATAAAAGATGAGAGACTATGAGATGGAGACCATTCGCAAGAGCCCATGAGCACACAAGCCCTGACACACACATACATCACAGCAAGAAAATACTGCTGAGCCATCAGGATGGTACAAGTTGAGTGCCCCAAAGTTTCCAGATTTCTTTGGCTGGTTTTTCTCAAGAAGTGGCCCAAGAAAGCAGTTTCCCAAGACTGGAATATCAGATTGTGTCACGGATCAGGATGAGGGGGGTCCAAGTGCAACGCTGTGTGTGGGAAGCTGACAAGAAAGAGAGAGTGTACTTTCTTTCAGGGTGCCAAACTGCCAGCACTCTTTTGAAAGCATTAAGTTCTTTTAGTTAAAATATGCATATAAGGCATAATATATATTTCCAAGTTGAATTTTCTTGGCATCTGTTGCACCTCTAACACTTTGAATAATTTCAGCAAGTCTATGGAAATTACTGGGAGCATCGAAGTAGCACATTTTGTTTGTAGGGGAAAGGATTTGCTGTTCTCTGCTTCTTTTGGACTAGAAACACTCCACACCGAAGATGAACTCTGTCTTGAAAAAAGAAAGAAAACATTTTCAGAAGTTACAAAGCTTCTGTTCCTGTTTAGAGGAGGGTAAAACAATAACTGCATTGGCAGCAGCTGAATAAATGCTATTAAACTCCAGTAAAGACTAAAAGAGGTCATTTCTCAATTTTGTTTCTCTTGCTCTTTAGCTTATTCAGTATACATATCCAGTATATTCACACCATATATATTAAATGCAGAGTAACATATTCCTAATTTCTGGTAGAATTTGCCCCCTACTCATCTGAGGATTATGCAGTTGTGGTAAAGGGGGAGGGGTCTCCACTTGTCAATTTTGTTGTGCGAATGAGAAATTCCTGATGACCAAAACTAATATGTACCCCCCCCCCCCCCTTAAGATTGTTCTTGTATATGAAAGGTAAAGACCCATAACTTTGGAGGCCATAATGATAAAAGAATCTCCAAGCCCTGATATTTGGAGATTCTAATTACAAGCCAGACTCAAGAAGAATACATTTTGATGACTAGGTAGGCAGCCAAATGTGCCCAGTAGGCAGACCACATGTCACTGTTCCAGCCAAGTTTTGCATCCAGTATGGCATTTTTTCACTATGTTTGTTACTGTGAAGACAGTTATGCATGATAATCTTTAGTTTTTAGCCCCTCTCCGAATATGTTATCGTGTTTCCCATTCCTCCGTATGGTTGTGAAAAGTGGACAAAGAATCATAGAATAATAGAGTTAGAAGAGACCTCATGGGCCATCCAGTCCAACCCCTGCCAAGAAGCAGGAAAATCACCTTCAAAGCACACCTGACAGATGGCCAACCAGTCTCTGTTTAAAAGCTTCCAAAGAAGGAGCCTCCACCACACTCCGGGGCAGAGAGTGCCACTGCTGATAAGAAGAAAGTCAGAAGAATGCTGATAAGAAGAAAATCAGCTCATTGGAAATGTGGTGCTGGAGAAGAGTTGGAAATACTGTGGACTGCTAAAAAGACAAACAAATGGTTATTAGAGCAAATCAAACCCAAGCTCTCCCTAGAAGACAAGATTACTAAACCAAGACTGTTGTAATTTGGACATATGAGAAAAAATAACTCACTAGCAAAGACAGTGATGCTTGGAAAGGTAGAAGGCAGAAGGAAAGGAGGCATTTCAGAGGCATAGACTTAATAAAGGAAGCCATGGTCCTGAATCAGCAAAACCTGAGCAAGGCTGTTGATGATATGGTAAGTTGAAGACTTCTTTTTCATAAGGTCTTTTAGAAAGCTCTCTGCAAGACCTCAGGGGTTGGAGTTGGCTTGACAGACGTTAATAACAACAACTATTTCGGGTGGCCAAATACATTTTGTTCCTAGGACTTAGATGTGCCTTTCTACCTTCCTGGACACCTAGTAGCACCCCTTTTCATCCCATTCCAAACTCACCCAAGTAGCACCCCTTTTCATCCCAGAAATTCCTGGTAAACTTGCAGGGATTTCTGGGAGTTGTAGGCCAAAAACATCTGGGGACAAACTGGTCTAATGAGATGTAAATTTACCCTATTACATTTTTGCAGGACACTATTGATATTAGTTCACTGAAGAGCTGTCTGTGTATTCCCCACAAAGCTGTAGCAGTATCATTACAAAATAAGGTGCAGTTCAGATGAGAGCAATGTCAGGGCAAATTATACATCCTTTTACTACCCTCCATTTCCCATTTTTCTGACACTCATGCTTTCCAAAGAGTTGAAGACCTTTATGCTACCTTTGCAAATAGACGATTGAAATACCGGAGGCCCTTTCACACTACACGATTGCAACACTATGATTCCACTAACTGTCATGGTTCTGTTCTAGGAACTCCTAAAATTGGCAGTTTGGGGAAGGGGCATTTATAAATCTCAGATAATTCCTCTATTGCCAAGGAATGCAGCCAAGGAAATCACAGTGCTATAACTAAGTAGTGATTCCTGGTTATACAGTGGGAAGGAACATAGGGAACTGATTTAAATTGAGAAATGAGTGCTGTTTGTTGTCTAGTCTAATTTTTCTTTTCAGTGTGTCCCGTTTTAAGATAAAATTGGTTTCTTCCAAGCACCTGCATGCAATGCACCTTTTTCAGATGACAGTGTGGGACAAGCTCCTGCAAAGAAAGGAAATTCCATATAGCATGGCTGTCCAACTGCCGGCTCTGCAGGTGTTTTGGACTTCAACTCCCAGAAATCCTAGCCAGTTTACCAGCTGTTAGGATTTCTGGGATTTGAAGTCCAAAACACCTGCAGGGCCGGCAGTTGGACAGCCCTGCCATATAGCATATAATACACAACATACAATGCTTAACAGAAATGCACATGCCTGTATGTGTGTGTTGTTATGATACCTGAGGTGATGTTACGGACACAGGAGTGCATCTGTCCTTATTGATCTTTCATTTTGAAAGTATAGACTCTCCCATTAATTAAGTACAGTGCAACCCCTGTATCCACAGGGGATATGTTCTAAGATACCTGAAGCTGTGGATAATAGTGAACTCTATATTTTGACCATACATGGGCTAGAACATGCTATATAGAATTGCATTGGAGGAGTTACAGAGGCCCACAAACACTTCTGGGGGGCAAGAGTTTTGAAGTATAAGAGAAGTCATGGATGTATTAATTTATTTACACTATTTATATACCACTTTTCTCACCCCTGGGGAGACTCAAACCCATTTACACAGAAATAGTGACAAAATTTAATGTCTTACAAACGTACATCAAGTTGCAATCAACACCATAACAAAGTATAAAATCAATGGGACAATTCATCCTAAGATATAATAAGACATTTAAAACATGAAATATAAGAATCAAAACACCTAATAGCAACATGAAAATCATGTGATCCAAGTATGTAGACCGGGCCATTCTAAATGTTGACTGCAGATATTCCATATTTGCTTCTTGTACTGCATTACTTCACTCCCCTTTCACTACCAAATCTTCCTTCAAGTCCACTTTTTTCATCTTGGTTAAACAAGAATAATGACATTTGGATTTTTTCTAACCACTAAAGCCAACCTGGTGTTCATATCACCATGACAACTCTGAGAGCACAACTGCACATCATGACTTCAGTGCGGAAGAAATATAATGGTGAACTGGACTGGAAGGCTGGAGGGTCCTTATTTGAACCCTGAGATTTAGAGTGCCACCAGAGCAGTTGAAAAGCCTTCAACACCATAACACAGCTGTATGTTTCTTTTCCAAGAAAAATGAGAATTTAAAATCCTTTAATCCCTCATTTTTTTTAAAAAAAATTCCCTTGTTGTTATTCCCAGTATACCACTGCTGGGATCAACAATGTTTTGAGAAGGAGTAGCCTAAGGCAGAATAGTAGATGGTTTCCTTCACCCGCAGTGCAGCACATAGTGGCTAAAGCCAGCCATTTTATTTGCCACTGCAGTGCACTGAATTCTCTAGCTATTATGGACACTGGCCCTGCTTGTGGGATGATTCATTTAAATATAGGGTTTCTTTTTAAAGGAAACTCTTCTAAAGCCAACACTTACCAGGAAAATCTCTCCCCAACACTAGCAGTAAAAGTCAAGACAGGGTAGATAACTAACAATGTTTTGTTTATTTAAGACTTCAAAGGTCTATTAATCAGAGCTTAACAGCAAGGCTGTCAATTGATTTAGACTATCCCTAAATGATTAAATCCTGGATGTGTTCTACTATTTTCTGCTTAATGTTACATATCAATTAAATACTATGGTTTTATGTTTACTTTGTGGAGAGTTGATTGCTGCCACTACTTGGGCTCTTTATATCACTCTCTCTCTCCCTCCCCCTCTTATCTCTTTTCAAAGCAAATTAGAAAACCAGGTGTGTGGGATGGCTGCGAGGTGTGTGTGTGTGTATGTGTTCCCACTGTTGATCTTTGATTTAATTATTCTTTAAAAGAAACCCCTTTCCCTCATCACAAAATATCTACCGTACCTTTTAGTGGATTTGTGGATCATTAAATAAATGTTTTGGGAACTGTTTGCATTTTACAAATGCAGTGATACTATTATGATGGTGATGATGTCTGTTCTGAATGTTTTATATGTCAGATGCCAATAAAGTATATTAAATTGAACCATGCCTGTGCCAGTAGCATCATTGGGAATGGTGCCACCTAATGTGGTCATTCATGGTGTCACCTTCATGGACAACTTCTTGTATCAAACCATACTACAATGTTATAGCTAAAATATCAGAAAATTGGGTAAAAATCGGGAACTATAATAAAAACTACCAGCAATAGTGTGTATTTGTAGCTTGTGTGTGTGTGTATATATATATATATATCTCAGTCATTACAGTCATTTTTGTGCCCCCCCCCCAAACACCCCCTTTAGGCAAAAAGCACAGACAAATGAGTTTGTGACTCATTTGTTACCAATACGGACAATTTTGAATTTTGGAATATTTTGGATTTGACAAGTCCAGCTACATGATGATCAATCTGTAATAGTATTGAGAAATGTATTTTTTCTGACCTAGGTATATGATGGTCAAAGGCTTTTATTTGACCATCATATATATATATATATATATATATATATATATATATATGAATGATGGTCAAATAAAAGCCTTTGACAGATATCTTTAGGTTTTAAGGCAGCCAAGGATAATGTGCAGCCTTCAAATGTTGCTCCCTGCATTTCCCACAGTTAACTACATTGACTTGGAGTGCTGGGAGCTGTAACCCAACAACACTGGGAGGACTGGGTATTGCCCAACCTGTTCTAAGGCAATAAGGGGGCAAATCCTGCTAGAGCAGTGGTTGCCAACCTTTGATCCTCCAGGTGTTTTGGGACTTCAGCTCCCACAATTCCTAACAGCTGGTTAGCTGGCTGTAATTTCTGGGAGTTGAAATCCAAAACACCTGGAGGACCAAAGATTGGCAACCACTGTGTAAGTCTGTAGACTAAAACTGACTAACAACAGCAAGTGAGATAAGGATGAGATGTAATTCTGAAGCTGTCTAAATAAATACATACAACTGCATAGCAAGACAGGTGTATTTCCAAAGATAAAGACAAATAAAACATTAAATGTAATAAAATTGTAAGAGCAATGATGGGATTCACATGCAGGAAAGAAGAGATGTTACTTATACAGCATCACATATCAATGACATTGATCTCACAGATCGCAGCTTTGGTACTCAGGATGAAGCCTAGAGCTCAGTTCTTATACTCCAGGAAATTCCAGTCTATGGCAAATAGTAAAAGCATTCCAGCCTTTGGTGTGTATGTGCTGATTTGCACCAGAACCAGCCAGAGACAATTACTCTAATTAGAAAATGTCTACTTGGTTGCCCTTTTTCTATAATATCCTTATCCTTCTTCAGCACATTTACTTTTATATTATAGGACAGTGAAGCCTATGTACGGTAGTTAAAATGTGTCATCCAGAACTTTACACATGCAAAAAATACATAGACATTAGTCTTGGTAATATGCCTACTTGCATTGGACATGGGAACAAAATTGACATTCCAGGGACAAGAGGGGGAAGACTATAACCTTTTATAATTGATTAACGCAGTAGGGTCCCAAGCGCGCACGCGCCTGACGCTGACGCTGGCACGCTGACGCAGGCACGCCTGGCGCACCTGCGCCAGACGTCAGACGCACCAGACGCGCTGGGACCTACTGACATCGGGCGGCGCAGGGAGGCGGCGGTAAGTGGCGGAGGCGGGCGGGGGCGGCGCGCTAAAGCGGCGGAAAGGGGCGAAAAGCGGCGGACAGGGGCGGAACGCGGCGGAAAGGGGCGGAAAGGGGCGGAAAGCGGCGGAGGCGGCGGTAAGCGGCGGAGGCGGCGGGCGGCGGCGGTGGCAGAGGCAGAGGAGGCGGAGGAGGCGGGATCGAGGAGGAGGCCAAAGGGAAAGGCTTAGGATGGCGGAGGGCGCGAGGAGGGTCCACCCTTCCAGAAGAAAATTGGAAAAAAATATTTTGGGCCAAAAGTGGGCCCCGGCGCTGGAAGCACTTTTTGGCCCAAAATATTTTTTCCCAATACAGATTGTAAATGTGTAGGTGCGTTCAATCATCCGCCTGTGTCTGGTATAGAGTAATATATATCATACTTTGACACAGATAATTGTTTGATGATTCCACACATGTCATTCCCTCCCCTAAACAATTAAATTGGATCCAATTGACTGTGCAGATGGGACACCAGTGCGATCACCCTTTCCCTGTTTTCTTCATGAATAGTCCTCATGCCACTGCTCCCAGGCAGACACAGAACTAGGAGTGAGCCCCTGGCCATCATGGGTGCACCATTATCACATCAACAGAATCAAGGAGAAAAGGTCTGATACTCTTTCTTTCTCATCATGTGGTCACCTCTGCTGATGTCAGAATGTGATGTCCAGGAGCTCACATGGAGGTTTATGTCTGCCTGGGAGCACTGATGCTGTCGTTGGGTTAATGGAGGGTGAGGTAATGATCTAGCCGAACTGATGTGATCTCAACCTGACTATGGACTATGTGGACCCCAATGTGGCACCACAGCTGGTTGGATTAGGTGTGGCTTGGCTACCTCTTGGGCCAGTCCTTAGTGACCACGGGAGACATCTTGAAGTACTTTTTGCCTAGGGATGGGGAAATTACTACTACTACTACTACTACTACTACTACTACTACTACTACTACTACTCTATCTCTCCAAAGGGGACTCAGGACAGTTTCCAAATAACATCACCAAAACATAGAGTAAACAGCATAACATAAAATTAACAAAACAACATAAGCATAAAATTATCACAATAACACATATATATTCAAAATAATCCTGCCTGTTCAGAGCAATTAAAAGGCCGGGCTGAAGCTAGTACAAACTCAAAAAAATGGGGGGGATTAAGTACAGTGCTATAACAGGGCAACAGCAATAGCAGGTATGGGTCTGTGGCTGCTCATTTTCAAGGCCTATTAGAGGGATGACCGAGGTAATAGGTAGAAAGTATAAGGCCATATTCAACAATCTTTGAGGCTGGGCTAGAACTGGTCCTTATCAAAGGCTTGTTGAAACCACCAGGTCTTCAAGCTCTTATGAAAGGAGGGGAGGGAGGGGCCTGTCTTATTTCCCTTGGGGGGGGGGTATAATTTCCAAAAGCCCCATCAGCCCTATAAGGGATTCTGAGAACTGCAGTCCAAAAAAAGAAAAAAATGTTCTACATATAATATCTGGTACATCTCATTATCATTAGTCAGCATCTTTACAACAGTTAGCCATGTTTTTATCGTCCTGGAAATATCCTGGCTTACTAAAAGGTAGACCTCATATTCCAGATTCACAGTTCAAAAAGTGAATTGTGGCAATCGGATATTAAGACTGTCACCTGTAGGTCAGCATCCTTGAGAAGCTGGAGTTTGTCGTATCTTTCCCTTTTTTCCCTTTTCTGGAACAATCAATTTTGTTCCTAGATATTGTGATACAGAAGGCCCCTGCCTGCCCTATCATTTAAGGCTTCCTTGTCCAAAAAAGAATTAATTTTGTTCTTACTCTATATTTTTTTTTAATATCACAAGCCAGCTTAAGTCTCCAAAGGAGAAATGGCCTTGTGTTCACTTCATTTAAGAGCTGCGACCCGGAGTTCCATCTGTTGATTATATGCCTCTAACAGTACATTAGGCAGCCTTCCAGTCAGATGTCTGTGTCACGTCCAAAACACACAGCATCTCCAAACGTGTGGCTCTTTAATAAAGGATTGTTTTGGCTTTTCTTGTATTAACTTCAGTTAATGCTGTTCAGGGAGAAATTAAAAAGTTTGGCCATGCCTTTGAGCTGCTTTCACATAGATGTGTTTCTTTAAAACAACACACACACTTTGGCTAAAATGCACCTTACACAATAGTTACTAAGAGCTTCCTACAAGATTACTGCTGTCCACTTTAAAATATAACTGTGCTTTCTAGGGCTTAGAGCTGTTCCTTTAACAGGATTCAGCTAAACTTGGAAACTTTCATCAAATGTCCTCTAATGCAAGTGGTTTTAACATGCCGGAAAGCTATTATCTGCTAAAACCATCATATAAAGAGCACTGAGCTCAGCGGGAGGGTTCAGGGAAGAAAGAATTAGGCAGGACAGCAGATGTACATGAAAAGTTGACTTCCTGTTTGCCTGCTGCTGGAAAGCAGACTTAATGCTTCCTCTTTCAACATGAACACAGCTTGTAGCAGACCTTGTCAAGGAACAGAAGTAAAATCATTTGTCAGGATAATGCATTAACAGTGAACCAGCCAGGGCAGCTCTCTGAGGATTCCCAAACAAGATTGGCAGCAAGGGTCTTGTAAGCAAGCCTGTTGCATTCAGTGGGGCTTGGCCCCCATGGGAAGTGAGTTTGGGGCTATATCTGTAAGGTAGTAGTATACGATGGATGTAGTAGATTGGGAGGAGTTGGGGGGGGGGATATCAATAGCTGTGGGGATAATAAAGCCAGGAGAGGCTCATGCCAGGCTCTAACTGGAGGGTTGGCTCAGAGACATGACTCTGTTATCTAAAAAAGCAAGTAGATCCATGGCAAAGTGAACAGTTTTGCCTGACTGGCAAAACACTTGGAAGAAACTTTATTAATCCTTCTCCTTATGAGTGCGTGTACGCTCGGTTCCAGTGGCTGACACTGCACTTGGTCCAAACATAAACTTGGCTCAGGTTTAATTTAAGAATTCTTTTATTTCCTTTTTGGCTGTGGATTTCTACAGTTCTGTTCGCATTTCCGTGCCTTGGCTCATGGGAGAAGAAGAAGGTTTAATTTTTGCTTAAAAAAACAACTCACATACATATAAAATTATCAGTACCAACTGGTAATGGAAAGAAGTGAAAGAGAGGGGTTTCATCCAGACCATACCAAATTCCTGATGAGAGGGAAGGACAGCCACAAAACTAAAGGGAATAAGTGGTATAGCTCTTGCCAAAGTTTGACATTTTAAAAAAAGATTTTAAAAGCTTCCTTTGAATCTAAAGGAGGAGGAAAAACTGTTTCCTTAGAGAAAAGTTTCTGTTTCTCCTAACAACATGCAGCTGTTGTGATTACTGATTTGACTTTGAAGTAATTACATGATTGGACTTCACTGTCCTTGATTTTTGTTCGGCAGGGCATTTATTTATTTATTTTGGGCTTTTATATCCCGTCCTATCTCAACCTCCACAGAGGAACTCTGGATGGCTAATCTCTCTCTCTCTCTCTCTCTCTCTCTCTTTGGATTTTCTTTGCGAACAAAGATTTAGGAAGGACTCATCCCATGCTTTCTACAAGCATGTTGATGACCAAGAAGGCCAATCTGAGATAGGCAACTCCGGTTGCAGAAAGCACAGCAGAAAGTCTCCTTGGGTGATGTTGTTTCCAAGTTGCGGCTCTTTCTGCGTTGTCATTTCTCTTCGAGACTCGTTCGGCGTGTCTTCTCGAAAGAGGCCGCAGCATTGTAGATAGTGTGTCTCCATGCCTCCCGATGTAAGGCCAGGGTGGACCATTGTTTGTGATCAATCTGGCCAAGCCTGAGACGTTGTTTCAGGGAGTCCTTATATCTCTTTTTGGGGGCACCTCTCTTGCGCTGACCTGTGGCGAGTTCACCATAGAGTAGTATCTTTGGGAGACGGTGGTCCTCCATCCTAGAGACATGCCCTGCCCAGCGCAGCTGTGTTCTCAATAGCATGGCTTCAATGCTAGTGATCCCTGCTTGCTCAAGGACAGCAACATTCGTCACATAGTCAGTCCAGTGTACATTTAGGATTGTGTGAAGACAGCGCTGATGAAAGCATTCGAGGAGTCGTAGGTGTTGGCGATAGGTGACCCATGTTTCAGACCCATAATGGAGAATAGACAGTACGATAGCTCTGTACACACTGATTTTTGTGCTTTGCCTCAGGTGCTTGTTGCTCCAGACTCTTTTGTGAAGCCTTCCGAATGCACTATATCCCTTTGCTAATCTGTGATCTATTTGTTTATCAATCTTGGCATCTGAAGAGATGATGCTTCCCAGGTAGGTGAACTGCTGAACGGATTTAAGCACAGATTTGCCTATGCTGATGTGGGGATGATGGTGTTCTTCCTGTGGTGCAGGCTGGTAGAGAACTTCCGTTTTCTTCAGGCTGACTTCCAGCCCAAACAGCTCTGCAGCTGTTGCAAAGCAGGATGTTAGGTGCTGCAGGGCTGCTTCTGAATGGGCGACAAGGGCAACAGCATCAGCAAAAAGCAGCTCACAGACTAGATAATGTAGGGTTTTACTGCAAGCCTTCAGTCGGCTTAAGTTGAACAAGCTACCATCAGTACGATAACACACACACACACACACACACACACACACACACATATATATATATATATATATATATATATATATATATATGCCGTCTTCTTCTTTGAGGTCTGCCTTAGCCCTTTGGAGCATCATGCTGAAAAAGATCGTAAATAGGGTTGGTGCAAGAACACAACCTTGTTTCACTCCATTAGAGGTGAGGAAATGGAGGTTTTTTGTTGCCAGATTTCTAATGAAATAGCATTCATTGCTCCAAGTTGAAAACGTGGGAGGGAAAGTTGTGGAAGGAGCTAAAGCACCCACCCCAGTCAGGACGAGTTCTGTTGCCGCCATTTCCTAGGTCTTTGCCAAAACAAATTCTTAAAATAAATTTTTAAAAGTCTTGGAAAAATGCCCCACTGAGTTCAGTTAAACTCTAGCCCCTTTCAGGGCTGTCTGGCCATGTTCCAGAAGCATTACCCACTGTTTCACCCACATCAGTGGCAGGCATCCTCTGTGGGAAGAATGCAGCAATCAGTGACCTTGATTAGCACTGAATAGCCTTGCAGCTTCAAAGCCTGATTGCCATTATGCAGCGATGCAAGTATCTATATCTTTGGGGTTCAGAAGCTGGATTACATGGCGGTGTTGATGGGCCCCCCACTTATCAGAGGCAAGTGGGAATAATGCAATTGGTGAACTTGATTAGCATTAAATAGCCTTGCAGCTCCAGAGCTTGACTGCATTATGCAATGATGCAAGTATCCCCATGTAATTTGTCTGCATATGATTACGAAAGTATTATACATTGTATAAGTACATTTGTTCCCAGAACACATACAGCTAAGTTGCAGAGTTTGTCCCCCTTCTCCCATGGCAGAAATGACACTGAGATCCCTAATCCCTCTTTCTTCCTCCCTCCCTCCTCTCTTCTTGGCAGCCTCCCAAAGGCACACACTGAGATTTCTTTAAGAAGAAAAAAAAAACACTGAGGGATGGTGGGCGGGGCCTAATGTCTCCCAAAAAGCTGAGTGCACTGCACAGGTAAATCAATGTGGGTAACAGTAGGGAAAACACCCATTTTTTGTTCTGCTTACTAAATGGAGTCAGACATAACTCTCCTCTCCTCCTCACTTTCAATCACTTCCCAGCTTAATGTGGTGAAGTCCTCACACAGCTTCACTGGCTTCACTAGAATTTGGGAAAATACTCTTGACTTAACTGTATTTGACTGTAAGGATTACAGGCAAATTGAGGGTGGGTAACTTGTAGCCTATAGCAAGTGGTGAGGGAGGGTCGGAAATGCTGAGAAGAGCAAAACTGATGCATTTAACCATTGTTTTGACCCTTATTTGTGATTCTGTGGTTGAAAAGGAGCCAAAAATAACAAATTGGAAGAGTCTGGAGACTTGGGAAGCACCAAGTGTTGTAAAAATGGCATTAGAGATCAGGTGAACTAAATCAAAATGCAGCTGCTTTCAGTTCTGAGAGGAACTGGAGCTACAAGGACATTAGACCAGACATGGACATATCAATGAAGAAAGAGGAAAAGGGGGAATAATAATCCACCATCTCTACATAGAGCGAAACAGTACATAGTAAGGGTGTTGTTTAATGTTGAGAAGTGAGGGAAAAAATGAACTATCATCCATAGTACATAAGAAGGAAGCATGTGACAAAGAGTTGATGGCAATCTCCCATGACAGCCCTGCTCAGCTTCATACCTATTTAGCTTCAAAAATATTCCTGCATTTAATACTTCCCCATCCAATGGGCCAAAAGAAGATACAAACTGAAACAAGCCTTCCCATGGATCTTCGCCTGTGTGTCCATAACAAAGTGGTATGTTCATTCGTATAATCATAACTTTCATAAAACTTGATGCAAAATATCCTTGAAATAAGAACACATTTGAAGCCAGATTTTTCCTGTTCAGGATTTTCAATTAAAAATTTAATGGTGCAAATTTTAGGGTGATTGGAGTGTTGTGTGGTTCGTATGGCCATGTTGTAGCAGCATTTTCTCCTGGCTTTTCATCTGAGGGATTGCCATTTCTGTTAAGGACGCATTACTATGCCGTTTTTATATCCTCCCTTACTTGCTGTATTTTCCTATTGGCTACTGGACATCAGGTGTTAGCATGAAACCACCTGCTTCCCTCTAGCCAATGAGAGGAAAACAAACACTTGTAGCAGGGCGGGGCATAGTCTTTAAGAAGCCCGAGTGCACGGGGCAAGGCTCATTCCATTTCGATTCTCGGGTGGGAGAGTTAGAGAGTAGGAAAGCAGAAGGGAAGGAGAGGCTGCTTTGTAGGGAATTGGGGTTGGGGGTTCTTATCATCATTCGGTCGAGCGGGTGTACGAGCTAGTTCCATCCAAGCCTACCGCAGTTGCTTCCTTCCGCTTTTTCCCCTCGGTGTTTTTGCGCTTTTGTTAGTAGTACTTTAGCCTTGTGCTCCTGTTTTGCCACTGTATTCTCTTTTTATTGTGGGAGACACAGCCTTCCACTGCTGTGTAGCTCCAACTTTTCACTGTTCCTCTGTTTTTGCCAATTTTTGGACTTCCCATTGTTCTCCACAGAGTTCTGGGAATTGTTAGTCCGTTTGCTATCGAAAACTTTTTGGGAGACACAGCTTGCAGTCTCACCACACCTTTTTAGCTGTAACTTTACATTTTTCCTCTGCTTTTTGCCAATTTTGGGACTTCCCATTGTTCTCCACAGAGTTCTGGGAATTGTCAGTCCCTTTGCTCTAGAAAACCTTTTGGGAGACACAGCTTGCAGTCTTGCCACACCTTTTTAGCTGTAACTTTTTACTTTTCCTCTGCTTCTTGCCAATTTTGGGAGTTCCCATTGTTCTCCACAGAGTTATGTGAATTGTTAGTCCCTTTGCTATAGAAAACTTTTTGGGAGACACAGCTTGCAGTCTCACCACACCTTTTTAGCTGTAACTTTACACTTTTCCTCTGCTTTTTGCCAATTTTGGGACTTTCCATTGTTCTCCACAGAGTTCTGGGAATTGTTAGTCCCTTTGCTCTAGAAACATATTGGGAGACACACTTTGCAGTCTTGCCAGTTGCCACCCCTTTTTAGCTGTAACTTTTCACTTTTCCTCTGATTTTTGCCAATTTTTGGACTTCCCATTGTTCTCCACAGAATTGAGCTATAAGCTGGGCCTCGTTAATTGCCTCTGTAACACCCTTGGGGAGTTGTAGCTGTTCTCCACAGAGTTCTGGGTACCGTTACACCCAGTGCTCAAGCCAAAATTGTAGGAGACGCACTTTGCCGCTGCTTTGTGCCCCAGATAGAATGCTGCGCCTCATGTATTGCCTCTGTCACCCCCTTGGGGAATGTAGTTCTCCTCAGAGTTCTGGGTAACGTTACACCCACGGCTCAAGCCATTCCAGTTGTGGCAGACACATTTTGCCTTGTTTGTGTGGCCCCAGCCAAACACTGTGCTTCTTGTATTGCCTCTGTAACCCCCTTGGGGAGTTGTAGTTCTCCACAGAGTTCTGGGTAATGTTACACCCAGGGCTCAAGCCGTACCAGTTGTGGGAGACACACTTTGCATTGTTTGCGTGGCCCCAGCCAAACACTGCACCTCTTGTATTGCTTGTGTAACCCCCTTGGGGAATTGTAGTTCTCCTCAGAGTTCTGGGTAACGTTACACCCAGGGCTCAAGCCAAATTTGTGGGAGAGACATTCTGCCTCTGTTTGTGGGCCCCGCTCTACACTGTGCCTCGTGAATTGCCTCTGTAACCCCCTTGGGGAGTTGTAGTTCTCCACAGAGTTCTGGGTAACGTTACACCCAGGGCTCAAGCCATACCAGTTGTGGGAGGCACACTTTGCCTCGTTTGCGTGACCCCAGCCAAACACTGCGCCTACTGTATTGCCTCTGTCACCCCCTTGGGGAGTTGTAGTTCTCCACAGAGTTCTGGGTAATGTTACACCCAGTGCTCAAGCCATACCAGTTGTGGGAGACACACTTTGCCTCGTTTGCATGGCCCCAGCCAAACACTCTGCCTCTTGTATTGCCTCTGTAACCCCCTTGGGGAGTTGTAGTTCTCCACAGAGTTCTGGGTAACGTTACACCCAGTGCTCAAGCCATACCAGTTGTGGGAGACACATTTGCCTCATTTGCGTGGCCCCAGCCAAACACTGCACCTATTGTATTGCCTCTGTAACTCCCTTCGGGAATGTAGATGTCAGAGTTCTGGGTAACGTTACACCCACGGCTCAAGCCATTCCAGTTGTGGCAGACACACTTTGCCTTGTTTGTGTGGCCCCAGCCAAACACTGCGCCTCTTGTATTGCCTCTGTAACCCCCTTGGGGAGTTGTAGTTCTCCACAGAGTTCTGGGTAACGTTACACCCAGGGCTCAAGCCATACCATTTGTGGGAGACACACTTTGCCTTGTTTGCGTGGCCCCAGCGAAACACTGCACCTCTTGTATTACCTGTGTAACCCCCTTGGGGAATTGTAGTTCTCCTCAGAGTTCTGGTCATTGAATGAGGGTCGCAGCAGTCCTGGGACGTGAGTGGGGGTACTCCCGCCAAATTTGTGAACTCGACACACTGAAAACCTGGCTCTTCTCTTTTGGATGGATGGCAGAGCCCCTTGGCTCATATCTGCTGTTTTAACTGATGTATCTGTGTTTTTAAAGGATGTAAGTCGCTCACCATTGGTGGAGGGCGACTCTAGCACAGGGCTGTTATTATTACTTCAAGTCCCATCATTCGTAGTCCATCCTCCTCAACACTGCACAAGAATGCAGAATGAGTCTATCAGTGTTTGGATGTAATGGTCTGGTGAAATGTAGGCACCTCAAGTCCCATCATCTGTGGCCCGCCCTCCTGAGTTCCATTGGGTCATGGGGGCCTTTTGTGCCAAGTGTGGGCTTATGCACTGGATGAGGCTCAAGCCATTGGGATTTGTGGGAGACTTGAACTTTGCCTCCTGTTTGCAGCAGGATGGAGGGTCATGGGGTACTGTACTGCACCTTCTTGGTATTACCTGGGAAAAACCCCATTGGGGGAATTGTGGAGTTCTCCTCAGAAAGTTCTGGGCACCATTGCGCAAATACACACTGTTGTTCGTAGTTCGATCATGGCTCAGACACCCCCAGGCTCAAGCCAAATTTGTGGGAGACACACTCTGCCTCTGTTTGTCGGCCCAGCTCTACGCTGTGCCTCGTGAATTGTATCTGTAACCCCCTTGGGGAGTTGTAGTTCTCCACAGAGTTCTGGGTAACGTTACACCCAGGGCTCAAGCCATAACAATTGTGGGAGACACACTCTGCCTCTGCTTTGTGGGCCCAGCTCTACGCTGTGCCTTGTGAATTGCCTCTGTAACCCCCTTGGGGAGTTGTAGTTCTCCACAGAGTTCTGGGTAACGTTACACCCAGGGCTCAAGCCAAATTTGTGGGAGAGACATTCTGCCTCTGTTTGTGGGCCCCGCTCTACACTGAGCCTCGTGAATTGCCTCTGTAACCCCCTTGGGGAGTTGTAGTTCTCCACAGAGTTCTGGGTAACGTTACACCCAGGGCTCAAGCCATACCAGTTGTGGGAGGCACACTTTGCCTCGTTTGCATGACCCCAGCCAAACACTGCGCCTACTGTATTGCCTCTGTCACCCCCTTGGGGAGTTGTAGTTCTCCAGAGTTCTGGGTAATGTTACACCCAGTGCTCAAGCCATACCAGTTGTGGGAGACACACTTTGCCTCGTTTGCATGGCCCCAGCCAAACACTGTGCCTCTTGTATTGCCTCTGTAACCCCCTTGGGGAGTTGTAGTTCTCCTCAGAGTTCTGGGGAACATTACACCCAGTGCTCAAGCCATTCCAGTGGGAGACACACTCTGCCTCTGCTTTGTGGTTTCCAGCAGTATTTTGTGATCATATAGGACTTTGGCTGCATTGATGAAACGATTTGTTGCAAGCGGATCTGGATGTAAGGGCCCTGTGTCCGTGAGGCTTGGTTCAAATGCCAAAAGGACAGGGAGAGCTCACCATAGCACTTTGCTGGAGTGTGGAGCATCGACAGCAAGAGAGGAAGGACCTTCTGCACGCTCAGTGACAGATCAAACTGCAGGCATTCACCCAAGCAGCGATGACATCATGTTGTCTCAAGAATTAAACTTGGAATTGACATCTTCCGAGCCCAGCGATACCGAAGAGGCTAGCTCCCTGGTGGACGCTATTACACAGTTACTGTCCACAACCTCCAGCGACGCTGAAGGAGACAACACCTCCACTCCATCACTTGTGCGTGTAGGAAGGCCCAGGTCTGGCCTCTGGGATCACTTCACAGTCCATCCTCAAAAAGAAACTGTGGCAGTGTGTAGGCATTGCGGAATCTGCGTCAGCAGGGGGAAAGACAAGAGACATCTTTCCACAAGCGAAATCTTCATGCACATTAAGAGGCATCACCCAAATATGCATGCTCACGTTAAGGAAACATCAAGCACCTGCACCAGTGTGCCAACTACCGCAACTAGTACTTGTAACTCACCAGCAGGCAATACTCAGGCTACGATCGATACTTGGGCAATTTCTGTGGGCAGAGTGAGAAGTGGTGTAAGGCACCCATCAGTTAAGGAGATGGTGTCTAGGAAATGATGGCTCTTGACCACCAGCCCTTCCAAATGGTTGAACAGGAAGGATTCAGACGATTGATGACGTTACTCGTACCATGGTACAAGATCCCAACCTGCAATACATTTTCAAGATCAGTCATTCCAGCTTTGTTTGAGGGGTGCAAGTAATGCCTGAAATCCGTGATGAGTGCCACAAAATCTGGCCACGTCCCCTTCACTTCCGACATTTGGTCCAGTGTGGGTGGAGGCCATTCCTACCTGTCCCTCATGGCTCACTGGTGGGAGAAGGAGGGAAGCCTGGCGTTGGGTCAGCGCTGGGCTCTCCTGGCTCTGGGGGTAGTAGACAAGGATCACAAGGCCGACACCATATGCCAATGCTTAGACAGTAATGTCCGGAAGGCGTGTGTCCGTCCTACAACGGCCTTCCCTGCAGACAAAGACAGTAGTGGGGCCTTTTGACTGCTGTATTTGCTCATGCTGTCCCTGAGTTAATAAGACATGTGTTTGTAGGAATCAGAATATTGAGAGGAAGGAGATAGGAGTCCCCTTAGTGGCAGGAAAGACTGTAGAATGAGAATTTGAGTATTACTGTAAGCTGATTCCTGTCCTTACAAGACAAACGTCACCTGTACCCTTGTCTTGGGCAACGATTTCTAGAGGACTGACTGTTTGGCTACGTTTGGAACACCAGATGTGAGGACTCACCCATTTGACTAGGCCGGAGCCTGTGCGATCGGCCTAGGTAGACAGCTTGGCATCCATCTTGAGAGGGAGTTTTCACAGGGCAGCCATTATAAGAAGGTATTGTCAGAGAAGGGGGGAGTGTATCCTCTGTCTGGATACACTATGTCCCTGGGGATTGGCCATTGAGTTGAGGGGGAGGAGCCAAGCTGGTTAGGAGGGAAAAATCCTGTCTGAAGGTTTTAGTTTTTAGGCTAGGCTTTGAGAGAGCAACATCAAAGCCTAAGCAGAGAGCCTGAAGCAGTCTGTGCTCTGTAGCAGAAGCATCCAGTGATAATCTGAGCTAAGGGCCAGGGAAGCTGTCAGAAGGGAATACTGGTGAAGCTAAGAACCTGAGAGCCGGTAGTGCTGACTTGTGACAGTCAGTCAGGAAGCTTTGCAATCTCTGGGTATAGAGATAGAGGTGGGCTCTGGGAAGTTCGTTTAAGAACCAAGTTCGGAAGTTTAGAAGATACTTCTGCCAAGCAACCGTTACGCTATTTCAAGTTTAACTGTAACCATTATGCTCTGTGCCTTTCTCAGGAAAGTTGTTCTACTAATAAACATTTCTCTGTTCATCTTTTAAAAGAAAAGCCTCAGGAATTGCTTTATTCTCATAAGATTTTATCCATTGCCTCAGGGACCATTGATTCCAGTTTTGGGGGTTCAAAAGGGTCCAAACAAATTAAAGTCTCCTCACAGTTTGGGTGGAAGCTGGGTGCTAGCAAGGACTATACTTTAAAGAGATTGTGGCTAGCAGTTTAAGAAAGATTTCTCTACGTATATTTATTTATTTATTTATTAGTTCAACTTAATATACCGCTCTCTCTGGAGCTCAGAGCGGTTTACAGGTAAAAAACAGATAAAACACATAAAGCATAATAAAACCAAGTTAAAACCCCCAGTTAAAACCCCATTCCCAACAATAAAACTGCAGTAAGACAGCATAATGCAATGACGGTGACACGGCAGAGTGCTCATTAAGACGGGCATCGGTTAACAACGGCCGAATGCCAGCCTAAATAGCCAGGTCTTGACAGCTCTGCGAAAAGGCCACAGCAAATGCCCTCTGCTGCGTACTAGAAAGTCTATAGGCCTTAATGCCAGGCACCTCCAATAAGTTGAGCCCCTCTGAACGCAGCGATCTCCTGGGAACATAAGGGGTAAGCCGCTCCCTCAGGTACACTGTCCCCAAGCCATATAAGGCCTTGAAAGTTAGAACTAACACCTTGAAGGAGACCCGGAATTCAACTGGGAGCCAGTGCAGCTCGCGCAAGAGTGGAGTTACGTGATCAGATCTTGAAGCTCCTAAGAGCAGGCGTGCTGCTGCGTTCTGCACCAGCTTGAGTTTCCGGATCGCCGACAAGAGTAGGCCAATGTACAGCGCATTACAGTAATCGAGCCTCGAGATGACCGTGGCTTGAATCACCGTGGCCAAGTCGCAGCGGGAGAGGTAAGGAGCCAGACGTTTTGCCTGTCGCAGGTGGTAAAATGCTGTCTTGCAGGCGCAGGCAATCTGCGTCTCCATAGACAGCTGGGAGTCCAGCTGGACCCCTAAGCTCTTTACTGACGGCTGCGGGCGGAGTGCCACACCGTCAAACGTCGGCAACTGGGTCTCTACCCCCCCCCGGGCGGCCCAGCCACAAGATCTCCGTCTTCGCCGGGTTCACCTTCAACTTACTGGCTCGCAGCCATCCAGTTACGGTTTCTAGGCAGAGATGGAAATTATCGGGTACAGATTCCACCCCAGCGGCCATCCTCAGAATGAGCTGGGTGTCATCAGCATACTGATGGCATTCCAGCCCAAAACTCCGCACCAATTGGGCGAGTGGTCGCATGTAGATGTTAAATAACAGCGGGGAGAGGATGGCCCCCTGAGGAACTCCACAATGTAAGGGGGAGCCCTCGGAGACTACCCCTCCCCACTTCACTCACTGCAGGAAGGAGGACAGCCAGTTGAGAGCTGTTATTGCCACCCTCGCTGCCGCCAGGCGGTGTGTCAAAAGTTGGTGATCGACAGTATCAAACGCTGCCGTGAGGTCCAATAACACAAGCAGCGCTGATCCGCCTCGATCCAAATGGTAATGGAGTAGGTCTGTGATGGAGACCAGGATGGACTCTGTCCCATGGCCCGAACGGAAGTCGGACTGGAAGAGGTCTAGCCAGGTTGCATCATCCAAGAACGTCTGCAGCTGGTCCATTGCTGCCCTCTCAATTACCTTGCCCAGGTATAGAGTGGTGGCAGCATTACCAAAACAAGTGGTTAAAGCCCAAGTGACCCAGGCCCAAGTCGTTACATTTTTAGTGACCAGCGGTGGGATTACATCAAAGGCCTGCCCTGGCACAGTGACCCGACGTCTTCTGGGTCATTACATTTTTGGCGGCAGCGGCAGGATTCGAATTAGAGCCTAGATCCAGTTGAATAGAGGGAAGTTCTGAGGTTAAAGTTTGTCACAAAGCCAACAGGAAGAAAATTTACCTCAGGAACTGACAGAAAACCTTATTTTACACACACAGCAAGTTATGGCTCCACCAGAAAGAAACACTTTTAAGCCAGTGGTTCAGGGGGAAACTTTTACCTCAGAGGCAACCACAAACATGGCGGCTTCTAAAACTGAGTGGGAAGAAAAGAGAAAGTTGTTTGAGGCTAAGTGGGAAGAAAAGAGAATATTGTTTGAGGCAAAACAATGGGAGAAAGAGGCTGAAAGGGAAAAGTAGAGAATGTTATTTGATGCAGAACAACGTGAGAAAGAGGAAAGAATGGCAGAGGCTCAGAGAAGATTGAAAATAGAGGTGGATAAGGTGACTATGGCAGAACAAATGATAAGTCAAGGCCATGTCACGGAAGCCTACATGATTGTAAAAGGAATGGTGGAGATGGCCCGAAGCTGAATGATGTGGCTGCGGGAGTGGTACAGGAAGGTACCAAGGAGCCCATCATGGTGGCCAGGGAAGCCAGGGGGCCAGTAACCGAGCGAATGGTGGTCCAGGGAATCTCCACAAATCCTGATGTGTGTGCCAGTGACACTAGCAGAGCTGTGGTCAAGCACACACCAAGTGGCAAAATTACCTCAGAGCAGAAAAGGAAACTGCAGGAGGGAGAAAGAAACAGAAAGGCAGAGGTCCAGAGCCCAAAGTGGACCAAAAGTACCTCAGAGCCGCAAAAGAAAGTGGAGAGAGAAAAGGCGGGAAACTGTGAGAATAATTTTACCTCACAGACAGATGAAAACTCTCCTGAGACGTGTTAGAGCAGAGCGATGTCCCCCCGTCCCCTCCCCCCCCCCGTTGGCGGTGGTGTTGGGGACAAAAGACCAGGCAAGTCACTCTTTCTCTGACAGACATGGAGAAAGAGGAGTCCTGGTGGGTGTTCGAGGGGGAACTGGAGCAGAGTGATATCCCCCTTGGCGGTGATGTTGGGGACAAAAGACCAGGACACTCTTTTTCAATATTTAATTGGTTGTAATGCTTTCAAACAGTCCTGTACTTTTTATTTTTTTATTTTTTGGGGGGTTTTGGAAAAAGCTTTATTGATAAAAGGGAAACATAAACATACAGACTAGTATATACATAAACATTAAAAGCTTACATTGGGGTGGCCCTGCCAATATCTAGCCGCTGTTTGATCCATATCCATATAAATAGGATATCCCGCCACCTCCCAACATAAAGAGTAATAGAATATTAGGGATAGACAATGGAAAGGAAGGAAGGGGAGGAAGGGATAGGAACCGGGGGGGGGGGTAGGGGTAAAGCTGGGGGTATGGTTGGGGGGAATGGAGAAGGGGGTGAAACAGAGTACAAATAAGAACATTATAAGACATACAAACTGACAAAGGGGTTGACTCCACGTCTTCACCATTATTAAGAAAAACATAATTCCTTGCCCCAGACAGTTCATGAGAGAAACTTACATGATTTTCAAATTTAAACAACTCATATTTTAAATCCTTTCAGCAAAACCTTTTTCTTTTCTTTCATAAATTCTAAGAATGGGGTCCATGTATCATTGAAGCTTCGTGATGACCCATATCGTAGTAGGCATGTTAATTTATCCATTTCTGCCAATTCTACTACTTTACTGAGCCATTCATCCTCTTCGGGTACTTGGGGCAGTTTCCAGTATCTGGCAAAGCTGATCCTTGCCGCAGTTATCAAGAAAGTTATCAATTTCTCAGCTTCCTTACTCAGCTTACATCCTGTAACATTTAAAAGATATAATTCTGGTTGCTTATCTATCTTACATTTCATAATTTCTGATATTGTTTTATGAATCCCCTCCCAGAAGTTTTTAGTCACTCTGCAGGTCCACCACATATGATAGTATGTGCCCCTTTCCTGTCTACATTTCCAGCAGGCATCTCCATTATTTTTGTATATCTTAGCCAGTTGGGCTGGAGTGAGGTGCCATCTATAAAACATTTTGTATATGTTTTCTTTTAGACTATAGGCATAGGTGTATTTCAATTTAGTATTCCAAATCCTATCCCATTCCTCCGGTTTAATGTTATATCCTATATTTTTAATCCACTTTTGCTTGTATTCTTCTATCGGTCTCTTATCCTCTTTCTCCTGTTCTATTAAAATTTTATAAATTGAGCTTACAGGCTTTTTATGTGAGTATATCCATATTTTCTCTATCTTATTCGATTTCTCTTCCCACCCTGTCTGTTTATCTTCGTTAAATCTTTTCTTAAGTTGACCATATTGGAACCAATTTAGTTCCCATTGACTCAGCTCCTCGTTCCCTTTTAACTTAAAAATCAGATCTTCTCTCTTTAGTAAATCCTTATATTTGGGCTCCGAGGTTTCTTCAAATTTTCGGATTCGAAATGCTTCCACCGGGGAGACCCAGAGTGGAAGCTTCTTATAGTTCTTCTTCTTGAATTTAGTCCAAACTTTAAGTAAAGCGGATCTAATTATATGATTATTAAAGCCTCTATCTTTTTCAATATAGTCATAAAAAAATAGGCATGCCAGCCCCCTTTTATGTCGGAGCCCTCCAGTTTCAGTAGATGTTTGTCCTTCAGCTCTACCCACTCTTTTAAACTATTAATGCAGTTTGCATCGTAATATTTTCCTAGATCGGGGACTCCCAGCCCTCCCTTCTCTCCTGTACTTTCATAAATATGGAGAAAGTTGGCGGTACCATTTCTATATGTTAGAAATATACTGTTCCAGTCAATTACTCTCCAGAGGTGAAGGAGATGATTCCCCCTTGATTTGCCTGTGCTTTTAACAGCTTTGGGTTTTTTTCTGCTTTGCGCATGTGCAGAACCAATAATGAGGTAATAACAAATTTCGTTATTAATTACGCATCAATTTTGAAATTTTTAGGAATTCTTTTGGAACAGTTTCTATTTCGAAGCAGCAGCAGCACCTCCTCCCCTCCCCCCCATGAGTTTAGAAACACATTTTTTATGGATCGACCAGCCCTAATATTTAGGGTGATTCATAATATGAAATTAGCTGAAAGAATGTTATGTGCTCAAAAGTGGAAATCCACAGTTCTCCCCACAAAACAGAAAGGAATCCTGAAAATCTCTGAAATAGTCAAATGGAACTAATTCACCCACAGTATTTGAAGGCTGATATATATGAAACAATTGTTTTAGTCTGGAAAAGTAATTTAGCTTGTTAGTAAGGAGAACTTTAAGAATTTTTGTAGATTTAGATATTAGAAGGTGGGAGATCATAAGAACATAAGAACATAAGAAGAGCCATGCTGAATCGGGCCTCAGCCCATCTGGTCCAGCATTCTGTGTCACACAGTGGCCCACTAGTTGTTACAGGGATCTCTAGCAGAAAGGAGGGCAAAACCCTCACCTGCTCCCGACCCCCCACAACCAAGATCAACTTAAGTAGAGTCATTTCATTGGTATTTATTTTTATTTGGGGGTATTATATTTCTTTCTTTGATCTATATTTGTGGTGAGTAGAATACTTTTAGTATGCACTGCTATGTATTTGTACTGCTATGTATTTGTATTGTAGCTTTAAAAGGAAATTAAAATTATAATAAAACCAAAGTTTCGTAACTCATTCCAACACATACATTTTCTAAAAATATAGCATTAAAGAAGTGGCAAAATGGTCCTGAAAGAGAGATATAGCCATCATTGATGTGTCATGTTTTCTTGTTTGTCTTACTAAACAAGCTTTGGGTTTGCATTTTGCAGTTTCCCATGGCAACCTTCTAATGTTACCGAACAGAATGGCTCAAGACTACGCTCCATTCCACCAGGCTGCTCTATTCTCTATAACTTTGAATGTGATCCTCTTGACATTTTTGCTAGTGTCCTAATTCTTCTGCAGAAATTATGTCGTCAATTGGCTCCTTTTAAAAGACCAGAGATCTACATACAACGTTCATTGCCGTGCAGATTTTTTTAAGGAGCCTGTAAAGTGGCCTTTACTAATTACAGTCAATGAGATGTTTCCTGGGGTGAATCCTCATGGCTGTCACTTGGTGTAGAAGGAAACCATTTATGTAAGGCTGGAAACTGCACAAACTGAAGCATCAAAGTGTACTATGTTACAGCCAAGTTTGGGGACTATTTTTCTGTGTGCAGACTGTGTGGCCTCCAGTTTTACTTGACTTCACTTTATTTCTTGATTAGTCACTCACCACCAGGTGCTCCGAGCGACTTACAGTTTAAAATAGCATTTCACAGTATAAAACATTAAAACATAGAACGTTAAAATAGCAGAAACTGTTTGATAATTTGTCTGATTACTTAAATGCACACCCAAAAAGCCAGGTCTTAAGCGCTTTTGCAAAAGGTCACAGCTCTGACATTTCTCTAACATACGGCGGCAAAGAGTTCCATAGAGTTGGAGCATATTGTAGGTCGAAAAGGCTCTATGCCTTGTAACGTACAGGTGTACCTCCCTAGGGCCCGGTGTGTATAGAAGATTTTTCTGGGTGGAATGAGGGTTTTTCTGATGGAAAAACGGAATGAGGTGGTCCCCAAGATACGAAGGTCCTTGGCCGTTTTGAGCTCTAAATGCCAGGATCAGAATCTTGTAAGAGATCCGCTGTTCTATTAGTAACCAATGCAGCTGTTTCAGGATCAGTGTAATATGGAACCTCTTAGATGAACCTGATAGAAGCCTGGCCGCTGCATTTTGGACCATCCTGATCTTAGTGGTTGACTTTGGGAGGCCGGCATATAAAGTGTTGCAGTAGTCCAGCCTAGTGGTGGCTGTTGCATGGATTACCGTTGCCAATGCTTCTGCTGGAAGGTAGGACGCCAATTTCCTAGCCTGGTGAAGATGAAAAAAGCTATACAGAAACAACAAGGGTTGCAAATAAATTGCAGTAGACTACGTCAGTATCAAAATATCCTATATTAGAACAGTCAAAATTCTTAGTTCAACACATTAAATATCAGAATAAAGTTCAGCGCAATGAGTTCAACACATGAGGAAACTACAAAGGCGTTCAGCACAAATAGCAAGTTACAAGACCACGATTCCTATCAGTCGCATAGCTAAAGTTAGTTTGTTCCAGTCAATGCATTTATATGGTGCTTGGAACCATAGGTCACAAAACGCCGAGGTTCCAACTCAATTACACAGTACCTTAGAACTGTAGCATATGGTGTTTGTAGAGTTGGAACAGCTGTTGGTCGAGGAATTTTCAAAGGAGGAAACAAGGTCGTGAAGGGAAATTACCCGTGTCACTATTGGAGCAATTTACACAGAACAATCGGCTAAAATCATAGTAAACGCAAAGAAAACCGAAAAAATTGGAGTGTTCAAGGGGGTGAGACAGGGATGCCCCTTATCCCCCCTCCTTAATGGCTTGTAATTTGAGGTAGTATCCTCTCATGTATGCCTTACTGGCATCCCAAATAATATTTTTGTTGTTGTTGTCATGGCAATTGATTTCGAAAAATTCTTTTAGAGCTTTTTTGCTTGCTTCCATTTCCTTCTTATCATTTAGTACATACCAAGGGAATTTCCAATAAAATTCTTTTTTCTCGTTGAAGAGCTCTAGTTCTATCTGAGCATGATCAGAAAATAATCGTGGGGCGATCTTTGCCTTTTTCATATAGATGGCTATATCTTTAGATACGAAAATGTAATCTATACGAGACCAAGACGCATGCCTATTTGAGTAGAAGGAATAGTCCTTCTCATTCTTGTTTAACATTCTCCAAGAATCTATTAAATTTAAATCATCTAACACTTTGAAGAAACTTTGTGGTAGTTTGCTCTTGGTCATTTTTTCTTTTGTGTTATTTGATTTTTTATCTAGTTTGGGGTCAATGACCCCATTGAAATCTCCCATTAAAATAAAACTATCAAAGTTTCTCTTGTTAATTTTCTTTTCTAATTCAGTAAAGAAATTTGTTTTGGCATCATTAGGGGCGTATATATTACAGATCAGCCAGGTTTTTTGTTCTTTTTCTATGGCAACCCCAATATATCTTCCTCCCACATCTTCAAATATTAATTTAGGTTTTAATACTGGATCAATATACAGGACTACTCCTCTTTTTTCTGATGCCGACACAAATTCTTGGCCTAAAGCTGGATTTTTAAAGTATCCTATCTCTGATTTTTTGATATGGGTTTCTTGCAGCGCTATTATACTGGCTTTTTTCTTTTTTAAATTATGAAAGGTTCTCCTTCTTTTTGCCCCCATTGTTTAGCCCATTAATATTCCAGGAAATACACCTTAATGCCACCTTATTTTAGATTGGAGCAAGTCTCTTCGCGATCTCTGCAGTCCAAGAGTCTTTCTTCTGTTCTTTCCTCTATTTCTCCTTCATCCTTGCTCTGATCGTTGCTCCCCTCTTCTTCATTGTCTGTATTTGTGTCTTTGGTGGGCGTATTGTATTGATATTGTCCTTGATTCTCAATGTCTTGCTTTTCTTTCAAATTTTCTCCATATTGTCTTAGAAAGTCGTTCGCTTTTTCTTCCGAAGTCAACCAAAATTGTCTTCCCCTGTATGATGCCATAAGCCCTTCAGTTTTTTCCCATCTAAATTTGATTTTATTCCTTTTGAGAATGTCAGTTAAGAAATAGTATATTTTTCTGCTTTCTAGTATTTTCTGTGGAAGTTCCTTCAATATCAGCACTTCTTTGCCTTTAAATTGGCCTTGTCTATTCTTTTTCCACCTCAATAGTTCATCTCTTATACTTTTAAGGGTGTAATTGGCTATCACATCTCTTGGCATTTTATTATGCTTTGCGTAGGCGGAATTTATTCGGAATACCCAGTCCACTTTTCCTTCCAAATAGGTTTCTGGGGTGTCAAGAATTTTGGCCGTAATTGCCACTATCATGTCTTTTAGTTTTTCACCCTCTTCTTCCTCTATCCCTCTGAAACGGATCTGGAATTCCTTTTGGTGATAGTCCAGGTAGGTTTGTCTGGCTTCAATTTTTGAAGTCTTTGTCTCAGTTGTTTTGTCTTGGTCGATTCTCCTTTTTGTTTTGTTTTTAATTCATTTAAGTCCTTTTTCACCTCCTCCATCTCTTCTTTCATTTCCGCCATTTTTATTTGTTTCTTGGACGTCTTTCTTTATTTCTTTCATTTCACCTTTGATGTCTCTTAAATCACTCTTGATCTCTTCCTTCATTTTCTTTCTATCATCTTCCCCTTTTTGGAGGATCTTTCTTATGTCTTGGAGTTCCATCAATAATTCTTTGAAGCCAGACTCTCCCATCCCGACTCCTGAGCCTCTTCTGGTTGGTTCACCTCTTCTATCTCTGTCCCTATCTTGGCGATTTTTTGTGTTTGCCATGTTAATTCTTGGGTAATTCCAGAGCCTTGATTGGACGTTAGCTTCTTGTTGAGGTTGTTTTCTGTTAAGTTACTTATGCAGTAATCTATGATAGTTAAATATTTAGTTAAATATATTAATATCACTCTTCCAGGCTCTTCCAGACTCTATAGTCATGAACTAGTCTTCTGGTCTCTTCCTCTTCCCGCACTATAGGGGTTTGCCTGTAGGGTGGGTTATGAACAGCTTTTTGGCTTTCTTCTTTTATTTCTCTAGTCCCTCCTAGTCTTCGTCCTGAGCATTACCAGGCGCCGCCCTTCCCGTCCTTCCCTCGTTACTTCTCCTTAATTCTCCCCGCTCTTGGCGGCTATTTCCAGGGAGAACGGGTTGGGCTCCCTCTGTCCGCTCCAGCTATTTCTCTCTTGAGGCTCTCCCGTCGCCACTTTCCCGCTGTTCCGTCTGTTCTGTCTTTCGTTGCTCTATGGGTTTTCTGGGTCCCACCCCTTTTCTACGTCATACTTTATCGCCTCCTCTCTGTCTCTGGGCTTTCAGTGACTTCGTTCCTCTGTGAGTCCTCCATGCGCCTCCCCTTCCCACCGCTCGGAACTCACGTCATCTACTGTTTGTCCTCACCTCCGATTCTTAAAGGCGCAGGCGACCTCCCAGGGATGCTTTGCAGGTGTGTTTGCACTACTCAATTCGCCTTATATGTTCAATTTTAGTTGATTTGTTGTACTAACTTCGAGTTTTGTTGTGCTCCCATGCTGTGGGGTCTGGAGGGCGAGAGATTTGTGTCCTTCTACTCGAGAGGTTCGCCGGCGGCAGTCCCTTCGACTCCTTTTCATCCACCTCTAATTTGGCCCGTTTGTAAAGAGCCAAGCTGGGGTGGAAAAGCTCAAGGCTTGGAGCCTGGACCTTGCCCTTCTATCCAGGGCACTGGTGGAGGTTATGACCCTCTGACTGCCTTCTTTTGGCTTTGCTTCAGGCAAACTGGTTGGAGCTTGCCTAAAACGCGTCCTCTCTTGCCATTTTCCAGGACCGGAAGTCCAATCTCTGTGGATGTTAAGTTTCTATACCTCTTGTCTTGCCTGTGGTCTATATTTTGCACCTCACGTAAAACCGTTTCCTCAAAAACCCTTAGGTTATTTGGAATAATGGTTGGAGTAAATTTGCTAGGTGTTTTGAATTTAAACTGGTGCTCAGAGTAGGTTATAATAGTCTGTTAATTAGTAAAGAAGTCTTTGAGTCATATAGTGCGAAACAGTCCAGCTAAGTCTTTCCATATATCAAGGTCTACACAGCATGGAGTTATCACATAGGAGAAGCCCATGCTGACTAATGCTGTTTCTTCTTCGGAAAGAGGGTATCTGGATAAATTAAATACTAAGTTGTTCTCTTTTTCCCTCGGACCTGACGAAAATTTCGCCTCTGTCTTTGTGAGTCATTGTAATTATAATTGGTAGTGGGTCGGCTTCTTAGTTGGTACTGGACCGACGCTCCACTTGTTTTAGACTGGTCAGATTCTCCTCCAGTGCTATCCCCTGAGCCACCAGAATTGATAGATTCTCTAGAGAAACACACTTGCCTATTGGTATTGAGGGTGGATTTAGATTGCCATCTAAAGATTTTACCCTTTTTAAAGTCGTTTTTGTCTCTCTTAAGTTTTGATATCTTTGTTTTTTTAAATCATCGAATAGTTTTTGACACTCCTGCTGAATCTTATCCAGATCTGGTTCTTGGTAGGATTGTCTGAAGTTTCCTTAATGGAGGTAATCTCTCTTTCTAGCTCATCACATTCAATGGTAGCTCTTTTAATAATCAAAACTAAGAGGTCACATTAACATTTCTCTACAATGGCTATCCATGATTTAACAAAATTAGGGTCTGATCCATAAATACCTGGCGGCAAATGTATTCTAAGGCATCTTGGTATGAAAGATCTCCTTACATACTCAGAGAGGGAAGAAGTATTCAATTTCATACGTACAAGTCTAGACTCCTTATTAAATAAGTAATCAGGGGTGGGTTCCAAGTCCTCATTGACATCATTACCAGCATCCTCAGAGTGTTGGAACATATTTCATCTCTGGATGGTGGTCTCTACTTCCTGTTCATTGAAAGAACTAACAACATTACTATCTGTTAAATTATTCATAATAAGCCCAACAATTAAATCGTGCTCAATAGTTACACAAAAAGGGAGAGACCCGGCGGGCAAAGATGGCGGCAGGACAGACACTCTGAGGCTCCTCAGAGTGCCAACTGTCTCCTCGACCGGAGGGCGATTTGCGCCTCCCAGAGACGGCCACGCCTAAAGGGATCGCGGCCGTAGGGGAAGGTGCCGCTGACTCCAGGATCGCCTCTCCCTCAAGAGGGGAGATCGAGTGAGTCCGGCCTTCAGCCGAGGCGGTAAGCGGGTCGAGGGATGGGAAGCGGGGGACGACCCGCAGTAACTGCCAGCCCAGCCCAGCCCAGCCCACCAAGATCGGGGCCAAAAGAGGAGGAGGAGACGGGCACGAACAAATGTGAGTGCTGGGGAAGTCAGCACACATATTAAGGGGGCGGTGGAGATCGCGCCAAAAAAGGAAGGCCTGTCCCTCCCATGATCACATGAACCCCGATATAAGAGAGACAGAGGGGTAGAGCGAGGACGAGCAGCAGGGACCCCAACAGCCCCACGGAAGCCCCCACACTCAGGGGATCGGGCCCCCAACAAAAGAGACACAAAGGCCCAGCAAGCAGGCCACACAGAGGGGCAGTCAACCATCCCTGGCAAAGGCAGAGGGAACGGGAGGAAAAGAGCTAAAGGGAGCCAAAATGGCGGATGAGCTCTCACAGTCCTAGGAGCAGGGAAGAAGAAGAGCTTTTGGCGGAGCGCCATCTTGGGAGAGGGAAAAGACATTTTTCCAACAGTAAAACAGGGAATAGCACAACTGACAATAGAATTATGTCGGCAGTGCATGAACGGACCTCAAGAGCAAAAAAGCGGAGGATAATGCAAGAAGAGGGACCAGAGGAGGAAGGAATAACTTTGAGGGACATCCTTGCAGAACTGCGAAAAATAAGGGAAGCTCAAGACGGATACCTACGGAAGATGGATGCCATAATGTCTCGGCAAGAAAAGCAAATGGGAACGATCCGAGCACTCCCAACGCAAGAACAGAACTAACTGAAGAGGCGTTCCCACAATGCCAGAGCTGCTGACCCTCTATGATGATGGAAAGGACGCACCCCAGGTCAAGGGGAAAAACGCAACAATACATGAAGGCAGAGAGAAGAGAGGGAAGGAGAATACAAAACCGCAAGAAATACCAGAAGAAAGAGGACCTCACTCCAAAAATAGGGAGGAAGTTTCACTGGAAGTTGCAAGAATGACTTTGAAGGGCCCTAAAACTTCTACCCCCCCCAAATAAGAGAAGAGGGGAAAAACCAAGGGGCCGCTGCAACACCTAAAAGCCCTATCCTGGATACAGATAAGAACGAAAACAAAAAGACTGGGACGCAGCCCAATAGGAAGAGAAGCTGGACGGGAACAACCCAGCAAGGAAGAAAGAAAAACCTAAAGAAAAATTGCCCCTATTCTCTAGAGGCGTATTTTAGGCCTACGAGATGTGGCATCCTGGGGATGGACATAAAAGGCCTCGAATCTCCTAAAGAGAACGGTTAGAAAGGAAGCCGAGGAAAACGAAAAGGTACAGATCCAGCTACACTAAAAGACAAGGAACGACAATGGACACCAAATACTGGAAAATTTTTGAAGGCTAAGAGAAAAGAGTTTTTTTTTTTAAAAGGACAAAAACTAAAAACAACAGATTGCTTTTATACCAAGAGGGTTGTGAAGACCCGTCTCTGGAAAAAGAAGGAAAAAGAGCCTAAAAAGATGACTTGTAAAAAAGAAATGTCCAGCTTAACAAGGAGAGAGACTGTACGAGAAAAACAAGAAGCACCCATGAACAAGGAACTTAGAAGAAAACAAGTTACCCTATCTCTATCTTTTCTCATCACCCTTACCCATTACTATCCATCCCAGATCCCGACCAAACAACCTCCCTCACCGCCCCTAACCCTTACCCCTTCCTACCCCCCCCATCCTCCCTATACCCTCAATCCGCCTCTACCCCAAAACCATCCCCCCCCTTTTTTCATCTGTATGTATTCAAAACTTTCAATAAAAATCTATTTAAAAAATAGTTACAAAAAAGGGGCAACACCGTATAATGCTATACAGAAACAACAAGGGTTGCAAATAAATTGCAGTAGACTACGTCCGTATCAAAATATCAATATATTAGAACAGTCAAAATTCTTAGTTCAACACATTAAATATCAGAATAAAGTTCTACACATAGAGTTCAGCACAATGAGTTCAACACATGAGGAAAATACAAAGGCGTTCAGCACAAATAGCAAGTTACAAGACCACGATTCCTATCAGTCGCATAGCTAAAGTTAGTTTGTTCCAGTCAATGCATTTATATGGTGCTTGGAACCATAGGTCACAAAAACGCCGGGGTTCCAACTCAATTACACAGTACCTTAGAACCGTAGCATATGGTGTTTGTAGAGTTGGAACAGCTGTTAGTCGAGGAATTTTCAAAGGAAGAAACAAGGTCGTGAAGGGAAATTACCCATGGCACGGTCAGGAAATGTTATAAATCCAGGGAAATCCAACATGGAACGTGTGGAGAAGATAAAAACTTCCAAGCGGAAGACGCCAATTAGTGCTCTGCGTGCTGGTCCTTGGGTAGGACGCTGGTCCAAAGACCGTGTAGTGAACACAGTAAGAGGTCAACACTTTTTAATCCAATCATCAAAATCAGAGCCAGGAAGCTGACCAGGCCAAAGCAGTTGTCCCAGGTTCAAGACGCAAAAGTAGCTGTGTATTGTCTGCATACTGGTAGCACTCAATACCAAAACTCCACACCAGTCCAGCCAGTGGACGAATGTAGATGTTGAACAACAGGGGTGAAAGAATAGCACCCTGGGAAACTCCACAGCAGAGGTGAGAGCTCTCCGTGCTTTGGCCCATCCACTCCACCCTCTGTTTCCGGTCCCGGAGAAACGAATTGAATAATTTAAGGGCTGGACCTCGTATACCAGACATGGCCAGATGATGAATCAACAAATCATGGTCCACGGTGACAAATGCAGCTGTGAGGTCTAGGAGTACGAGTAGCGCTGATCCTCCTTAGTCTAACTGACGACAAATGTCGTCAGTAGTAGCTACCAAGACAGTCTTTGTCCCATGACCTGAGCAAAAACCTCATTGGAAGGGGTCCAGACCCGCAGTCTCATCTAAAAAGCGAGGTAACTGCCCTGCTACTGTCGGTTCAATTACTCTGCCCAAATACGGAAGATTTGAAACCAGGCGTAGCAGCATCTAGGTTCGGTTTTTCCAAGAGAGGATGGACCACTGCTTCTTTAAGGCAATCTGGAAAAATTCCTTGCTCCAAGGAGCTATTGATAATGCTCCTTAAGGGATCACGTAGTCCCTCCAGACACTCCTTAACCAACCGGGAGGGACAAGGATCAAGGGAGCATGTAGTTGGTCTTGCTGCAGCTAGAGTCTTTTCCAGGCCTTCCACTTCTAATGGCGCAAAATGGTCGAGAAATTGGTCATTAGATGGCAAAGAGGCCTCTAGTTCACTTAATGTGTCCTCTGTGGGTGGTAGCCCTTCGCGGAGCAATTTGATCTTATTTATGAAGTAGTTCTGAAAGGTCTCAGCTGTGATATCTTGACTAGCCACATCTTTGGCTGGATGAGTTGGATTAGTGATGTTATGAACGATCTTAAATATTTGAGCAGGTCGAGATCTGGCAGAAGTTATCAGTGAGGAATTGTATTCTTTTTTGGCCTCTCTGGTGGCTGCTTCATAGATTTTGCGATGTGTTTCATAAGCAGACTTTGATGCAGCATCGGGTTTCTTTCACCATTTACGTTCTAATCACTTCTGCTTGAGTTTCATCTGACGTAGACAATCCGTGTACCACGGAGATCTATTCTAATGAGGGCAAAGAGCCCATTTAGGGGTGACTATATCCATTGACAGATTTTTGTTCCAATTTTCCACTTGTTCACATAAAGAATCAGTGGTGTAATCCAGTTCTTTTAGACACTCGATAGTATAATAGGGTCCATCAGCTTCCTCGGGCACACAAAAAATTGTTCACCGTCTGGGCGCTGTGGTGGTGGAATCTCTATTCGAGTGTTCAAGATGTAATGGTCAGACCAGGGAATCTCTGAGACTGAAGATAGAGTCATTTGAATACAGATACTAAAAATCAAGTCCAAGATATGCCCAGCTCGATGAGTAGGACCAGTCACCATTAAAGAGAAACCTATTGTTTCCAGGGATTGTATTAGGTCCCTTGCCATCGAAGAAGATAACAACATATCTGCATGTACATTGAAATCTCCCAATATAATGAGTCTTGGGAACTTTAGGGCCCAGTCTGCCACCAGGTCTATTAACTTTGGAATACTCTCATTTGCGGCCCAAGGGGCCCGATAGACCAAGAGGATAGTCACACTTTCGCTAATGACCAATGTCAAACCTATACATTCGATACCCATGATATCTGGGGTAGGGATAGTTCTAATGGAGAGATGATCACGAGCCACTATTCCCACCCACCCCTCCTCGGCCCCCCCTTTCGAGATCTATGCAGCATCTGAAAACCTGGTGGTGTTAATTCGTACGAGGGGATATTATCTCCCTCTCGTATCCAGGTTTTTGTGATGCATACCATATCTGTCTCCTGACTGAGAATAAAATCTCAAAGAGTTGCCGTTTTATTCACCACTAACCTAGCATTGATCAGTTGCAAGGTCAAGGGGGATGAAGGGGGAGGGTTCACTGTGCCGTGTTTGAGAATATCACATAGGACAGGTGGTGGCTGAGTCTGTCGCTGACTTTGTCTCTTTTTAGAGATCAACTTGCTTTCACTCTCATATATCCCTCTCTTGATGACTACTGGGATTTCTCTCCCAGTACTGGGTTTATCAGAGATATCAGTTAGGTGCCCTATGTTTGAAACACCCCCAGAAAAGGGAACAACGCAAGGCCCGGAAAGATGATTTTGGGCATGAGTTTCTGGACACGACGAAGCTGGAGTGAATGCTAGGCCTCCTAAGCATTGTTTAGGGCGTGCAGATGTTTCCTTGCACAAAGGGGACAAGCCCCTAACTGGGGTTTTTTTAGATTGACCCTCCTTTAGCGTTCAGCACTCATCAAGATTTTACAACTGATGTTTGCATGTTAGTTCTTTCACGCCTTCTTTCTCTCCAACAAACAACTAACTGTGCAAAGTGTCTAAGGATCAAAGTACAGATTTCACATAAATCTGTGAGACTGACTCACCTTTCTTGAAAGAACCTGCTCTCCAACTTTGAAATGTTACTTAAGGGACACTACAATTCTCCTTTTCCAAAGCTGTAACAGTCAGAGGTTGTTTGAAAAAAGATAAACCCAATGCTAGTATCAAAATTCTGTCCCACTCCTCAGCTGCTCTTTTCCAGGTAATTTTCCATTGCAAGACACAGAAACAGGGAAATGGCAGATTTGTATCTGCAAACTAGCAGAAAGAATGTGTTCAAAAAGTCCTGGCTCTTCTCTGCCAACATCCCTGTTGATATATTTCAGGTGCTGTTGCTGTTAATTTGGGAGATCTAATCACAGATCTCCCACATCACACATAGTTGGCCTAATATGTAACAAGCAATCTGCTAGTAATTAGAGAAGGGAAATAAATCTGTTTATCTTTTTCTAAATCAACAGGCCAGCCAAAATGCAATCATTCTTTCTTAGCTGCACTGCTATGAATTCTTCTTTGTGTATAACAATGCATGTTTTAAGAGAAAAGGGCACACAAGATGTGTATGTTAGTGAAAATAATGAATAAAGCTGCATTATATCTCTAGAAATGGCTTTCAAACAATCATGTAAAATTGATTTTACATTAGTCAAAATGTACTGAAAATACATATCACTTTTCATGGAGACTTTTGGGAAAACATTTGCAAAATTATGTAGGAATGCACTGAAATGCAAAAAACCCCAACCAAACCAAACAACAACAAAAAACACCACCCACCAAAATATATGATTGACAAAGAAGCCTGGGTTAGACCCCGCGGCTCCCTCCAATTACCGCCCGGTGTCCAATTTACCGTACCTGGGCAAGATAATTGAGAGGGCAGCAATGGACCAGCTGCAGACATTCTTGGATGATGCAACCTGGCTAGACCCCTTCCAGTCCGGCTTCCGTTCGGGCCATGAGACAGAGACCGTCCTGGTCTCCATCACAGACCTACTCCGTTGCCACTTGGACCAAGGCGGATCGGCGCTGCTCGTGTTATTGGACCTCACGGCAGTGTTTGATACTGTCGATTAGCAACTTTTGACACACCGCCTGGCGGTGGCGGGGGTGAGGGGGACAGCCTTAAACTGGCTGTCCTCCTTCCTCCAAAACCGCCTGCAGCGAGTGAAGTGGGGAGGGGTGGTCTCCGAGGGCTCCCCCTTACATTGTGGAGTTCCTCAGGGGGGCCCGCAGCCTTTAGTTAAGAGCTTAGGGGTCTGGCTGGACTCCCAGCTGTCTCTGGAGGCACAGATTGCCTGCGCCTGCAAGACAGCTTTTTACCACCTGCGACAGGCAAAACTATCTCTCCCGCTGCGACCTGGCCACGGTGATCCAAGCCACGGTCATCTCGAGGCTCGACTACTGTAATGTGCTGTACATTGGTCTACCCTTGTCGGCGATCTGGAAACTCAAGCTGGTGCAGAACGCAGCAGCACGCCTGCTCTTAGGAGCCACAAGATCTGCTCATGTAACTCCACTCTTGTGCGAGCTGCACTGGCTTCCAATTGAATTCCGGGTCGCCTTCAAGGTGTTAGTTTTAACTTTCAAGGCCTTATATGGTTTGGGGCCAGTGTACATGAGGGAGCGGCTTACCCCATATGTGCCCAGAAGATCACTGCGTTCAGAGGGGCTCAACATGTTGGAGGTGCCTGGCATAAAGACCTACAGGCTATCTAGTACACGGCAGAGGGCGTTTGCAGTGGCCGCGCCGACTCTATGGAACTCCCTGCCTGAGGAGACGCGAGCCCGACGGGACTAGATGCCATTTCGCAGATCCGTGAAGACCAGGCTGTCTCGGCAGCCATTCGGCCCCGGACCGGTGCCCGCCATAACCTGCCACCCTGCCACCACTTGCATTACTGTTGTTTTGTTGTAGTTTTATTGTGGGAGTGGGGTTTTAACTTGGTTTTCTAATGTTTTATGTGTTTTATCTGATATTTTATTGCTGTAAACCGCTCTGAGCTCCGGAGAGAGCGGTCTATTAAGCTGAATAAATAAATAAATAAATAAATAAATAAATAAATTCGGGATGTATGCAAGGGGCATCTCTATTTACCCTATGTATGTCACCAACAAAAAGACAGCCAACATGTAGTTTTCTTGCTACCCTTCCTTTACTAGAAGGTAACTCGAGGACGTTTCAATGTGATGTTATTGTCTGTCTTTCAGGACATCAACTTTCCTTGTCTTCAGATATCATGATGAAGAGGTCAATAATACATATTATTGACTTTTCATGTACCATCAGGGTTTACAGAAACCAGTAATACTAGCCAGCCTACACAATACAATCAGTAAGTTATATGCAAGACATCTTCAATGGAAACTCCAGGACTGGCTGGAACAAAAAGCCTACTTGCTGAGGAGAAAGCTGGTTTCAGGGAAGGTCAATCCACCATAGACTGATGTCTGATACTGCAACATTTGTTGAAAAATACTTCTTCAAAAATATATCCTCACTCTCTATCACCTTCATTGACTTTAAAACAGTATTCAACTCCATCTTTCAAGTCAAACTATGGGAAAAACTGGAGAGGTCTACAATTGATCGCCAAGTACTTCACCTAATATGCCTACTTCATGAAGGGACCTCACTGAAAATAAGATGCAATCCTCAGGGACACCTCACCAAGTCAGTTGGAACAAAAAAGGTGTCAAGTGAGGTTGCATCATGGCCCCTCGACTATTTAACTTTTACATCAACTCCATAGTGAACCATCCTCACAGCATGGATCCCCCCCCTCCCAAAAAACCCCAAATTGGCAGGAAAACATATTTACACTTTATTTTATGCAGATGATGCAGCTGTGTGCTCTAGAACACCCACTGGCCTTAAAAGAGCACTAACACAATACTGTAAAACAGATCAACTCCAACTTAATTAGAATAAAACCAAAATCATGGATTTTGCCAAAAGACCCATGAGTCACTCTTGGAGCATAGACAGACATAAAATCAAACAGGTCCCAACAGTAGCAGAAGACACCACATAGCTGACACTATGCAGATGGGAGGGGGCTGCTTCATGCTTGCAACACCCAAACTATTTGAAGCCAAGCCACTAGCACAACTCCTGTATAGTGCCCAGCCAGGCCCTTTCTCCAATTTTGCTCCACAAAGTTTCTGACATCAGCCTCACAAGTACCAAAATGCATTTCTAATGCCATGCTGTGACTGGACAGGTTTCATGAGAGTGGAGGCCAGGTTGTGGGTGGTCATAGTCAACTACTGGCTCAGAATATCCCATGCTCCCCTTGGTCTTGTACCATTAACCATGGAGGATGACTTCCAGTTTATATGAAAACGGGCTGTAGCAACTAAAATATCATCACTGGACTTCTCCCCAGGATTGCAACTCAGTATGGAATATGTTCAAGCCCTTTGTCAAGAAATGTATCACAGACACAGAGCACCAATTGGATCTATCCCCCCCCCCAACCTTCATTGTCAACAAAGGCAGCATACTTAACAGACCTAGAGGTTCCCAATCATCAGAGGGTCTTTACCCTGGCTCGATGACATGTCCTTCCATCAGCTGTACTCAAGGGCCAACACCAGAAGATCCCATTTCCAGAGAGACTCTAGCCTTGTGACTCGGGTCACATAGAAACAATTGAACACATGCTCCTCCATTGCCTGTTATACAGGGACATTCAATCTAGATTCATCTTACCTTTGATACACAACAACCCAGGCCACTCAGGACAATTCTACACCACTGTACTGCTTTCAGGTGCCAATTCATTTATGACCCATAATGTTGCCAAGTTCTTTGCAGCAGCACTTAAAATCCACTGGGTGAAGACTGAAATATAAATTAGTGCCCTCCCCCACATCCCTAGACTTGTGCTCTGAATGCTCCCCCCCCTCCAATCAGTTTCCCTCCGTCTCCATCCTCTGCTAGTCCCTTCCCCTTTTCTAAATAATTTTATGCCTTAGCCTTCAACACACCTCTGTTTTCTAGCTTTTTAGATTTTACTGTACAACATTTTTAGGAGACTGTAACCCACCCTCCTCATGCTGGTCTATGGCCATAAAAAAAGATTTGGGTTTTTTGTTGTTGTTACGAGTTCCTGTTTGAGTTTCACATTTCCAACACTTATTTTGTACTGTTTTGTAGCATTTTGCAAGTTTTTAATGGGGTGATGTACCACTGGTACATCATTTTGTACCAGTTTTCTTTTAAGTCATAAGCGTAGGTGTTTTTTTAATCTTATAATCATCTTATCTTCTAATGATAGTTCATGCTTGTTTTATTCTAATTCTCTTTTTTTTGTACTTTCGGCAGTCTAGATTTCCACTAGAACTCTTACCCAGCACCATGTTTCAAATCAATTGAAGCCTGAATATAAGAAGCCATATGAAATATTACAAGTCATTTATATTGCTCCATTATGCCACTAGACAGATTCCCAATGATGGGAAAAATGATATAGTGTATGTTAATACTATTTCATATTTTACTAGGATAATATTGGTAGACTTCTCAGACAACATCAATATAGCAATGGGAATAAATCTAGCCTTAAAGTTTATGTGGGACAGTTGTTGAGGTGCTACTCAGATATTTGGGAGAGGAATATGATCTTTATCACTTCATTATTGGAGTGCATACTGAAAAAATGATGGTGTATTACATCTACTGTACCGTATTACATAAAATGGAATAAATTAACATTCAACACCCCACCTGCACTTGAACCATAATATTCTCCTCCTCCAGTATTTAGAGATAACACTCCTTGTAAAATAAATGGACCTAAATGTTAACAGTTAAATAGCAAAGGGAATCAAGTTATCCCACATCAAGTTAGAATTGTAATTTTAATATGATTATATCTTAGGCTCCTTCAACACAGCTGAATAAAATCCTACATTTTCTACTTTGAACTGGAATATATGATAGTGTGGACTCAGATAACTGAGTTCAAAACGGATATTGTGAGATTTTTTGCCTTGATATTCTGGGTTATATGGCTGTGCGGAAGGGCCCTTAGTTACTGTTGAAAGTAATTATTATAAGTTTCTTCCAAGTTCTAGGCACTAGTGACCATTCAATTGTCTTTTCTTCCCAAATATGTACCACTGCTCAGAAAAACAGGAGCAGGCAAATAGAAGACATTGTATTCATTTTTTTTAAAGTAAACAGGCAGCAATAATGAGGAGGAGGAGGAGGAAGAAGAGAATTAGCAGAGTTTATCCTGCTGAGTTCAGGACTTTAGCAAATGTTTTCAACTATTGTTAACTTTTATTTATGGTGACCCTATTAATAAGAGGCCTCCATGTGACTGTATTATCAACAGCCTTCCTCAGGTCTGGCAGACTCAAGGTGGTGACTTTGTTGATTGAGTCTATCCATCTGGAATGTAGTCTTCCACTTTTTCTATCACCTTCTACCTTTCCAAGTATTGCTGTCTTTTCTTGTAAATCATAATATAACTGCCTCAGTTTGCTAATCCTGATTAAACTCCCAACTGCTAACCCAGTTGCTAGCATCAGCCATAGTCTTGGTGTTTTCTACAGCTGTATGGTTGCTACAGTGGCTGCTGAACTGTATCTACTCAGCCTGGACATACAATTTTGAAAACACTGAAAGCCTCAAATGAACGTAATGTTTGCACAAACAGTACCTCTCCCTCTGTTCTCACATATAAAAAGTATGTCTTCTGACTACATTATGTGAATGTTTCAGGATATACCTGTCTTCACCATTAATAGTGATGTTTCCTGCTTTAAGATTAGGAAACTGAATATCTGATATATTTTCTAAAATAATATATGCAAGTGAGAGTAAGATCTTGCATCTAATAGTTTACTTCTCTTCTTCCACCTCTTCCTCTTTTTTCAGTTGTTCTCTTCCATTCCTTTTCTTGAATGGCCACAGTCTCATGTTCTCTCTTCAGGATAATCTTCATTTATGCAAACTAACCCTCTTCATTACTACAATGAGCAACTGCCTGTAGTGATTAATATCATTCTGACTGCCATATACTTCAGTGAGTTTTGGGCTAGTTAAATATACATCACAGCATAAAAAGACATGGATAATATTTACTATAGAAACAGTGTCTGTACTAGTAGATTTGGAATGGCAGTTTCTAAAATGTACTTAAGGGGGGGGGGGGGGGAACTCCAGAGCATATAATGAATCCTGCTGGATAAGAATGAACTTTTACCTAGCAGTCTGTTCTGGAAGTTCCCACAAATGTAGGGTAATGTTTCCTCTTTGGGTTTTAATCTAAACTTTAAAGGAGATGTCCAAGATACTCCACCAAATTCAGGAACAGGATTCAGCACCTTGGATATCTTCTTTATAGTTCAGACGCAAAGCAGATAAATAACCCTAGTGACATTGGAGATACCAAACATTATTGCTGATCAAGCTAGCATTATATCAATATAGTAGCCAATCAGTTACTATGGGAAGCACATTAGCAAGGCATCAATTCAACAATACGCTTCTGCTCAATTTCTCCAGCAGCTGATATACTGGAGGAAATACATTGCCATCATGGCTAGTGCCACTAGCAGTCTCATTTTGGAGAGGCATAAACCACTGAAAAGCTTGAAACTGCTATACTATCTAACGCAATATGTGTTTTGTTTTTGCATGCCAGGAGCAGAAACAGCACCCACTGTATGAATGTCCTTGCTTTACATCGAGTGCCACAAGGTGGCTCCATTGCCTTTAGCTGATCAAGAAGGACTCGGAGGTCAGGTTGGAACTTGGCCTGCAGAACAACAATCCCAACATTGCATAAGGCCTTGTACAAACAGCTTGCCCAGTTCCATAAATAAGGAGACAGATGCTCCTTCTGACACTTTTATACACTTGGAACAAGCACAGTGTGGACAGGTATTTTATCTTGGCAGTAGTTGGGAAGTTATTCAAAACCAAAATGAATCAAAATTCCCACTCCCATATATATTGGCCACATTCAATAGGGTTAACAATTATCAACATTGTACTCCATGCAGCTGTTAAGAGTAAAGAGCCTCAAGAAAAAATGGCTGAGGCGCTTAGTTCTGAACTAACCATGGTTGAATTTAATAGGATTCAAAAGAAGATTTTTAAACATCTAAGATCTTAAAGCCTTCCCTCAAGTTAACTTTCTTCTACATGCAGATTTCTTCAAATCTTCTTTCCATTTTGAATGTTAATAAATTGGGTAGATTCTGCTGAACATTCAACTGAAACTTTATTATTTCCCACCCCTACAAAGTATTTGATTCATAGGGTCTAATCTAATTGGAACTTTTAAAAATGGGTTTACCCAAATGGATTTGTAATCTATTGTCATATTTACGGCATTCTTAGAATAATTCAGTTGGCAAGATCTTAAACTGCAAAGAAGATTAAATGTCCATTCATATCAGTAATGGACAATCGTGGTTATCCAGGGAATACACAATCAAAAATAAAATTAACTACAAATAAAACAAAAATGCAAATTCTTTTGAAAAACATGTAAAGTATGCAACCATGCAGGAGTGGTTGGAAACTCAATTGTGCTTCTGTAGGCTTCAAAAAGCAATGCACCATTTTTTTAGTTCAGGAAAAAAAGGTGTTGATAGAATCTGGGGTGGGGAAGAGGGTCAAGGTTTGCGAAAGAAGCTTTGGAGGCTCGCTGCTACCTACATTATTGGTTTGGGACACTTTTTCTGTCATTGTGCATTTTGTGTGTAAAAATACTGAACTTGGTTTTGAAGGGGTTTTTTTAACATTCTTTCTGACCTGTTTCTTCTATTTAGAAACAATATTTGTCTCTCAGGGCCAAACTGTGAGCACATACCCTCAAATTGTCCTAATTTGACAGGGCCAGTCCTGATAAATCCCCTGCTGTTCCCCCTTTTTCAGCTTCTTTTAAGTTGTCCCAGTTTCTTTCTCTGTTTTCCACTTTTCTCTTTGTCCTCAGCTGACTGAACTTTCTGGAAATCGAGTTCAAAAGTCCAAAAATAGTTTGCACTCAATTAACTAACTAGGAAAAGAGAGAACAGAGTAAAATCTTGCCCTTACTGTGGTGGACCATGATATTATTTATGTCTTATAATGACCCTAAGGCAACTCTATCACAAGGGTTTCTTGGCAAAATATGTTCAGATAGGGTTTGCCTTTGCCTTCCTTAATAGCTAAAAGAATGTGACTTGCCTGAGGTCACCCAGTGAATTTCTATGGCCGAACAAGGACCCAAACCCTAGTCCCAGAGTTAGATCTAATGTTCCTGTCACTTGCCCGGGCAAGTTCGTACAAAGAGATGCAGTCAGCCAAATAACCGGAACCTGAATCATAACCAGCACCGGCAACAGACTGGCAGCCAGTGGAGCTGCTGCAACAGGGGGGTTGTTCGTTCCCTGTAGCCTGCCCCACTGAGCAACCTAGCTGCAGCTCTTTGGACCAGCCAAAGTTTCTGAGCAGAGGAAACCCCACAAAGAGCACATTACAGAAATCCAGACAGGATGTAAATAAGGCATGTACCATCATGATACTTACTTCTGTTTTAATGTTTGTATTGAAATGCTTTTAATATAAGCTGCTTTGAGTCTTTCTTGAGAGAAAAATGCAGAGTATAAATAAACATAATAATAATACTGTGGTTGGGGTACAATAGCTTTAGTCTTTTAACAATAGTGGTATTAGTTTTATGTGGTAACTTCTTTGGGTCAAGAATGGTAGCAAGTTTAGAATTTGTACCTCCTGCCAAGCACCTGAAAAAAATTTCACTCCATTATCTCTGTCCCTGAGAGAGTAATGCTGACTTGCCATTTTCACGAGAGATTGATGGTCAAATCCCCTCTGATCCTTATAGTGTATCTGAGTTAATCGCAGAACATCACAGAATTCTCCTCTCTACCAGCCAAGAGATTTGCTCTTAATCTGGGTCATGTTTAGCCCGATTATAAATCTCACTGATATAACAGTCTGCCTCCAGGATTATAGATCAGGAAATACCCAAATTATTTCAGTCAGCAGCCACAGTGAATCCCCATTTTTGTCCTTTCACACATATTTATATTTTACCTTCCTGTTGTCACCTAACTCGCTGTTCTCTCCCACCTCAATCTCCACGTTTTATTCATTTGTAAGGCAATTATCACATGCTGGGCTTTCCTTATCCAGGATTCTAAGATCTAAAATACTCCAAAATCTGAAATTGCCCATGTAGGCTGCCAAAGTTGTGATACTTTTGCTTTCTGATCATTCAGTGCACACAATTTTGTTTAATACACAACATTATCTAAAATATTACATAAAATTACCTTCAGGACTTGTGTATAAAGTGTATATGAAACATGAATTTCATGTTTAGATTTGAATCTCATCTCCAAGATTGTCAATTATAGGTATCTAATATATGAACAAATTCAAAAGACTTCCGGACCCAAGCATTTCAGGTGAGGGATACTCAGTCTGTACAGTATTCTGTGCATATGCAAGCGGTTAAATTCTAAATATGACCTGACATTTCAGCTGCAGTTATGGATGTTATATACTTACAGTATATACTTGAATGATCATCTCATACTTCAGAAGCTAAGTGATGGGTGCAAAGATAAATTGTGCTACTTACTACACTATCAACAAATGAACTGGAAAGTATTGGCTCCATCACTGCTCAGAGGCATTTTTAATTACAGGTTTTCTTCCATTTGGACTCTATTAGCATATTTGTGTGTCACCATCTAGAGGCAATGCATTGATACTTAAAAATACTTCAAAAGGTATGCTGTAAGATCATACATTAGGACAGAGTTGTGGAATGTGTGACCCTTACGTGTGTTAACACTGCATTACAAAGCGAATAAACAAAACACCCAAATGGGCCTATGCACGAAGGCATGTTTTTCTTATATTATAAACCGGCATGAAATCATAACTACTTGTGACTCTCTTAGCATACAGCACTAACCACAATCAGATTTAAAGCAAAGACCATATTTGAACAAGATCGACGCGCGCGTCAAACACCACCAAAACCTGGCCTTCAGCCGCACAAACCCTCACAGCATGCCCTTTCCCCCTAAGCGAAATTTTCCTAGTTCCTGGGAGGCCACTTATATAATAAGTACATGAAGGGCGGCAAGGAAACGAGCAGGGGGATCTTATAAACTCGAGGAACTGGTGCAGATTAGACACAATGGGTGTTAAGACATCTGTCCCTTGCGACGTTCTTTTTTATAAATATTTTTATTGAGTTGCTTTTACATATACAGATAAAACTTCAGAGCTTTGAACAGAAAAGAAAAAGAAATAGACAGAAGAAAGGAGGAAGGAGTATAAAGAGGGAGAGTATAGAAAGAGCATAGGGAGGATAAGAAAGAAAGAGAAAAGGTAAAAGATGGAAAAGAAAAGGAAAAGAGGAGCTATAAAGAGGAGAGTGTTAAAGTAAAGTAATAGAAGATTCAGAATCAGAAAGACTACGAATGTCCATCTTCCGGTCCGGTCTGCGGAGTTCCTGTCTTGTCAGCATATTGAAATCTTCCGTTATGCCTTCTGATTTACGCCTCTTCTCTTTATATTCTTTTGGGAATTCCTTGGGTAGATTCTTATTATTACTTTAATTTAATTTCCTTTAGATGCATTAGTACTTGTTTCCAGTCAGCTTTGTTTTCCCCACTCTGATCATTAACTAGATCCTTTAGAATATCTAAATCTGCTAGTTCTCTTACTTTCATTAGCCAATCCTCTATCTTTGGTGGTTTCTGTATTTCCAGTTTTTGGCGATGACCAGTCTGGCTGCGGCTGAGATATAGAAGAAAAGCTTGTCTTTGTTTTTTTCAATGTCTTCATCCATTATGTTGAATAGGTAGTGCTCCGGTTTGAGCTGTACCTTATATTCCAGGAGTTTCTGCGTGTGTGTATGTACAGTTTTCCAAAAAAACCTTAATTTTTGGGCAGTCCCGCCATTCCATCATTTGGAAATATTGAAGCCAGGAGATTCCTTCATCCTTTTTTCTTAACTCGTCCAACGATTTCAACCTCCAGGAGGATCCCTCTTTCTGTAGAAGGCTTTTATAAGTGTGCCAATTTTTCGATGGAATCTCTCTCTTGTGTTCCGCCTCTACTGGCGAGATCCATAGCGGAGTTTTGTCATAAAATCTGTTCTTATATTTCTTCCAAACTTTTAAAAGTGCCGCCCTGATATAATGATTGGAAAAGTTTTTTCCCACCTTTGCTTTGTCTCGCCACAAGTATGCGTGCCACCCTTTTCTAATGTCCTGTCCTTCTAGATTAAGCATCTTCTTTTTATGCAGCGTGGCCCAGTCGCTTACCCACGATAATACTGCTGCCTCGTAATACGTCTTTAAGTTTGGCAAGGACAGTCCTCCTCTCTCCCTCCTATCCGTAAGAGTTTTATAACTTATTCTCGACTTCTTTCCTTCCCAAAGATATCTTAATATATCTTTTCTCCATGTAATAAAGAGATGGTTGGTCCTTATAATTGGAATGTTCTGGAAAAGAAATAACATTTTCGGAAGCACGTTCATTTTAATAGAAGCGATTCTTCCTGTTAACATTAAGTTGAGAAATTTCCAGCCTTTCATCTTTCTCTTGATATTATTCCAGGTCTGCTCGTAGTTGTTTTTGAGCAGTTGGTTATTCTTCGCAGTAACCTGGATTCCCAAATATTTCACTTTATTTACCACCGCACATTTGGATATTTCTTGAAGTTTTTCTCTCTGCTCCTTTCCGATATTTTTTGTTACAATTTTGGTCTTTGTGTAGTTAATTTTCAAACCCGCAAGTTCTCCAAATTGCTTTATCTTCTCTGTCCAATAGTGGAATGTTTTCATGGGATCTTCAATAATGCACAAGATACCATCAGCAAATGCCTTTACTTTATGTTCTTCTTTGCGCACCCTCAGCCCTTTTAAATTCGGCTCTTTTCTTATCGCTTCAAGTAAAAGTTCCAACATCAATATAAATAATAAAGGAGACAGGGAACAACCCTGTCTTGTCCCCTTTTGGATGTTTATTTTGCCTGTGTTTTGTCCATTAATCAATATATTCGTCGATTGGTTACAGTAAATTGCCTCTATAGCATCCCTGAAGAAGAATCCCATGTCTTTCTCTACCAAGATTTGTTTCAGGAAGTCCCAATTGGCGTTATCAAACGCCTTCTCGGCATCTAAGAATAACAGGCCGACTTGTCTCTGAGGATTATTCTCATAGTACTCTATAGAGTTGAGTAGTGTTCTTATGTTGTCTCTCATCTTTCTATTAGGGAGAAACCCCGTCTGGTCTTCATGAATGAATTCATTTAGAAAGACTTTTAATCTGTTTGCCATAATCCACGTAAAGATTTTATAATCGTTATTAAGAAGTGAAATCGGTCTATAATTTCTTACATTTCTAGAGTCAGATTTGTCCTTGTGGATGAAGGTGATGTTAGCTTCCCTCCACGATGCCGGTATTGTGGCTGTTTCTAGAATGTTGTTTATTTTTGCGTTTAAATATGGTGTCAGTTCTTCCTGAAATGTCTTGTAGAAGATGGTCGTCAATCCGTCTGGCCCTGGTGCTTTATTAGATGGTAGTGCCTTTATTGCCTCTTTAATCTCCTTCTCTGTTACCAATCTGTTTCATATTTCTCTCTGTTTTTCGTTTATTTTTTCTAGCCTTTGGTTGGCCACATATTCCACTATTTTCTCCATTTTAATATCCTCTTTTGTGTATAGGTTTCTGTAGTATTCCTGAAATTGTGCGGCGATTTCTTCTTCTTTGCAGAAACATTTGTCCTCGCTAATTATCTGGCATATCAGCTGGGCTTGTCTTTTCCCCCCTAATTGCTTAGCTAGGATCTTTCCAGGTTTGTTTGCGCCCACCATGTATTTTACTTTCAAATATTTTAAGATTTTAGCCATTTGCTCTGTTTGAAGTGAAGCCAAGTCTTTTTTCAGTAAATCCAATTCTAATTTTATACTCTTATTTGGAGTTTTAATATTTTCTCTTTTTCCTCCATTTGTTTATACAGGGAATCTCGTTTTTCGTTTCTTAGTCTGTTTTTCCTAGCTCCTTGCTGAATGAAGTTGCCGCGCATTACCGCCTTCATGGCGTCCCACAGAGTTTCTCCTTTGATGTCATCTTTATTATTTAACTCAAAATACTCTTTGAGTAAGTCTCTATTAGTTCTAATATCTGACTCTGTTTTGAGTAACTGCTCATTGAGCCTCCATCTTCTTTGTCTTATCTTTCTTTGAATTCTCATCTCCATCGGGCTGTGGTCGGTATAAAGTCTTGGAAGAATTTTTATATCTGCAATTTCCATAGCCAGTTTTCTTGAGGACCAGATCATGTCGATCCTTGACCAGGATAAATGCCGTGCCGAGTAAAATGTATAATCTTTCTCTCCTGGGTTTCTTAATCTCCAAATGTCTTCTAACCCTAGGTTTTTCTTTAATTGCAGAAAGTTATTTGGGAGTTTTCCATTTTGGGTATCTTTCCCCTTTCTCCTTTTTTTTGTTCTATCCAGTGTACAGTCTAGGACTCCGTTAAAATACCCAACTAAGATTAGTTCGTCAAAACTCTGGTTTTGTATGTTCTCCCTCAGCTGTTTTATAAATTTTGCCTTCGCCCCTGTCGGTGTATATATGTTGCATAATAAAATCACCTGTTGTTCCAACTCGATTTTTACCCCTATCATTCTCCCTTCTTCATCCTTGAACGCTAGACTTGCGGGTAGGGACTCTTTAACATAAATTACCACCCCTCGTTTCTT
>JARBWK010000003.1:139225546-139385007 GCA_030556195.1 Anolis apletophallus
CCTTTTCACTGAACACATCCCAGAAGGCAGCGTACTTCTTAGGCAACATGACGACCTTCTCAACCTCCTGCGCTTGGCAGACCTGGGCGGTCAAACAATGTCTGTGGCAATAGTCCGAAGTAAACTGTAACTCCCGCCTAGCCCAGGAGATTTGGGGGTCGTGCAAAGTCAGCCACACCACCCCCAAGATGACCGGGAAATCCGACAACTTGGTGACCAGGAATGAGATGTCTTCCTTGTGGGCCCGAATCCACATCTTGCAGGGGGCGGTATAATGTCTCACCGACCCTGCTTTCAGGGGACGCCCATCGATCGTTTGCACCGCCCGAAGCTCTTGCAGATCATGACATTGTAATGCTAGGGAATTAGCATAGTCCGCATCGATGAAGCTGTTGGTGGCCCCTGAATCTACCATGGCGTGGACCATCACCGGTCCCTTCTCCGCAGACCACAGGGTGACCATCAATAAGAACAACTGTCCCGTTTGAGGTTCTGAAGGAAGGGTTGCGACTGAGCTAGCGAACCCTTTTAGGCTCGGTCGGACCCTTCCCCTGCCGGGTTGATCGACTCCTCACTCTCCTGGGGTTCTCCCCAGGCCGCGGAAGTCCTGGGCGCCCGGCTTCGCAGCTTCTTGGGGCACTCGCGGGAAAAGTGCCCGGAACCCCCGCAGTACCAGCATAAGTTCAGCCTCTGACGCCGGGCCTTCTCCGCCGCGTCCACCTTGGGGCAAACATGGCCCAGCTGCATGGGCTCTGGCTCATCGGTCGGCAGTGCGGGCACGAACGGTCAGGAAGGAGGGCGACTCACCCCCGGTTCCCTGCGAGTGGCCGGATGCTCCCCAGCCCCTTTGTCCCACTGTTTCCTGGCATGGATCCCGGCACCCACTCGCAGACTCAAAGTGATTGCCTCCTCCAGATCGGTAGGCCGCGTTGCCACCCGGAGGATTTCCTGTTGTAACTCCGCATGTAGACCTCTCATGAACTGGTAGTGCAGAGCCGCATCATTCCATTCGACTTGGGAGGCCAACACCCGGAACGTTGAAATGTACAGAGCCAAAGGAATGTCCTACTGGGAAAGTCTATCCAGCCGCCTCTCGGCCAGCTCCGTGTTCACCGGAGCCCCCAAGTCGCCTAAATGTGATCCAGGAAGCGTTGGGCGGTAGCGACCAAGGCTGCATCCACATCCAGCAAGGAGGTCACCCAGGAAGCAACGGTCCCGTCCAACAGGTTGTAAATGAAGCCCACCTTGGCCCTCTCAGTAGTGAACTCCGTGTGGCGGAGCTCCAAGTACATTTGGCATTGTCCCGTAAACACATTGACCACAGCAGGATCCCCCCCGTATCTGGGCGGTATTCCAATGGTAGGGTTCCAGCCCGCCTTGGCCGGGAGATCCACCACTTCTTGCTGAAGAGCCTGGTAGTTGGCCACGCTAGGCACCGACATCTCGGCTCCGCGACAACGACGGCTTCTTCGTCCCGTGGTGTGATTAGGGGTTCGTGGAGTTTGGCGGCCAACTGTCACAACGTGGGTCCTGGCCCTGCCCCATAATCACACAAACAGACAATGTCAATTAACTATTTATTAAGCCAAAAGGATATGCAGATGAAGAAGATAAAAGATCCAATAAAATCAATATCAATTAGTCCAAGGCAAATGGCAATTAGCAATGTTCATCAAGGCAATCCAAAAAGCAGGGAATCTCTCAAATAAGCATGGTCCATGGAACAAGGCAAGGTAATCCAAAAAGCAAGGGAATCTCTCAAGCAAACGTGGTCCGTGGGACAAGGCAAGGTAATCCAAAGTTCATGGAAGTAAGCAAGGTCTCTTGGAAGTACTTGGACGAGGTGAGCCAAACTATGGCTTCCAGGGAGCAGGGAACCACCGGTGCATCTCTCCAGCAATGACGTGGCCGCCAAACTGAAGAACTTTCCCACCGGGTGTATAGTTAAGTTCCACCCTTGTGGGTCCAATGCTTCTCCATTCCCCGTTCCCAATCTTTGCGCATAGACACAATATTACTCCTACGATCGAAGTAACTCTCGGGCTCATCACCATCTGGCCTGTTATCATCCTGGGAGCCCGGTGCTGCTTCGGCTTCCATGGCCTCCTCGGCAGCTGGCAAAAACAAGCACTCTTGAGACCCAAAACCTCCCGGTCTCTCATATTCGCAATCCGAGCCAGAATCCGGTTGACCTTCATCATCCGAATAAGCAGGCGGCCAGGTGTCTTCCCATTGCAAACTGTCGGTGAAACATTCCCATCGGGCCCTTCGTCTCCTCCATCTTGGTCCAAAGCAATCGGAACCCCCGGAGCAGCACCCCGCCCCCTGGCTGGAATGGAGACTAGGGTGCCACACACACCAACAATGAACCGTGGAGTTGGCAAACCTATGTGCCCAAAGGTGAACTGCTACCAGAATAGGAAAAAAATCCAGGAAAGTTAGGTCCACAGTAAGACCCAAATCGTGCCACTTTTGGGGCCACCTTTCGGCACACCAGTGTCCGTCAAAGTAAACGCTGAACCCTATGGAGCCCAAAGTGTCGGAGGCCACTTGTAGGGCATTTCCTAGCCTCAAATCCTGGCTCCAATAAGAAATCCCGTTAAATTTCTGTAAAAATTGCAACCAGACAAAAAGTATAACACATGTGACTAATTACAGGAGGATTTCATTAAGAGATAAGCTATCGTTGAGACCTGGGGGCGATTCGGTTTTTAAATTGATGATCCATTATTTTTCTAATTGTAACAAACGTTTTTTTATGTCCATGTGAGGGGAGGGCTCAATTCTTTCAAGCACCGTAACTGTGAAATCTTCAAAAGAGTGATGGTTCTTAAAGTGCAAGTATAAGATTGAACTGTCATTCTTCGTTTTAAAGCGAGACTTATGTTCTAAAATTCGTGTCCAGAGTTCCCTCCCAGTCTCTCCCAGATAAAGATTTCCACACCCACATGTGATACAATAAATTACATTTTTTGAGCCACACGTAGCCCAGGATTTAATCTGAAACTTTCGATGATTGTAGGGACTGGTGATGTAAAATTGTGGATTGATAAATTTGCAAATAGAGCAATGTCCACATGGGCTTGTATGTCGAGGTACTGTATAGAGGGGGTACTAGATTTAATTCTGTGGTCTGCATGAACCAGAAGTTGTTTAAAGTTGGTGGTTTTCTTATAAGCAACCATAGGATGATGTTCCAGGCTCGAATTGAACTAATAATGGGCCAAAATTTATGGACAGTCGCGCTAATAGTCTTAGAATGTGGCGTATACATTAAAGGCCATATTAAACGGTCTGTTGAAATTTGTTTACGTTTGGTAAAGAGAGATGATCGTGGAGTGTCTATGACTTTTTGAAGCGCTTGATCAAGGATTCTCCCAGGGTAACCTCTATCTTTAAGATTTCATTTAAGTTGATTCGTATCTTTCACAAAGTCCGTCTGTAGGGTGGAGTTACGCTTGATCCTTAGAAATTGGGGGGAAAGGTAAATTGTTGCTTAATGCATATGTATGATGAGAGGCATAATGGAGTAACGAGTTCCGACTGGTCAGTTTGATATAATTTTTACATGTAGCGTACCATTCACAGAAAAACAGATCTAAAAATTGATTTGATATTTATTGGATTCAAAAATAAACTGTATGCTTCCTGCCAGGAATTAAAATAAGATTCAATATCTTTTTGACTATTTTCACAAATTTTGGCGGGGTGACTGGTCTCTTATTTTCCTAGTGTGGGCAAGTGGAGTTATAATGGCCGGTGGGGTGGCAGTAAAAACCGACAGTCCTCGGGGTGGCGTGACCAGAGGTGGCGTCCCTCTCTTAGGGCCCTGACTAGTTCTGTCAGTTTGCTCGTTTCCTGCCAGGTCGGCCAAACAGAAATAGCTCAGGGTGACCAGTTTTCTGTCCTGCGTCATTTTGTTGGTACCCTCATGCAAAGGCGCCTGGATTAATTTGATCACAAAGACGCAGTGGGAACGGCTTGACTCTGGATTCAGATCCGTATCACCGGTGCGCCTCTTGCATTGGCCTCTCTGAAAGGCTGCTAAGGCGTCCTTTGGAAGACTTGACCTCCACCTCGGTGCATTCCTCCACGAATAACTTGTCGTTCCGATCTGTCCTGAGAACCTTTGGGGGGGGGGTCAGTGGACTCTTCATCCAGGAGGTCATAGATTTTTTCATTGTAGACCTCATAGCATAAGAGAAATACGCCATAGACGTTGTGCGTGCTGATGCTGGACGGAGTGTTGGGGGTCTGGGGCAATGATACTCTCGCCTGTTGCTCCGGCAAAACATCCTTATTGTTGTGGACCTTGAACCCCCTTCTTGCCGTCTGACTTGAACACGCCTTCTTTGGCCTGGAAATCTCCAATCCTTCCGAACAGCATGTCCAAGCAACGTGGAATCAGCCCAAGTTTCGTGGAGGAGTCTATCATGGGCCCATCTGACTCGCTCTCCACCATGGTGTAGGTCTTCTCGCTCCTCGAGAAACCATGGGCGAAAAGCAGGCCGTTCTCCCCATGGATAAGACCTCGCACCAAAGGCCGGGCAACCACGTCGAACACATCCGTCTGATTTGATCCGCAGTCAAAGACTTTGGTAAACGTACACTGGAGCTCTTCCAACACCTCCCCATCGCGAGCAGGAGGGTGCGCCCAGACCGTTGCGCTGCTGGTCTTGTCTATAAAGTACGCTTCGCCCGTCATGGGGAGCAGGCGGCAGTACACCTCGATGCGGTTCTCGCCGCGACTCCACCCTCCTTCTGCCTCGCTCCTTCCGCATTCATTCTGCCTCTAATTTTATTATTTCAAACTCCAGCTGCCTTCGTCGAAGCTCAATGGAGGTAGTAACTACTTCCCTCAGTTTCTCCCTCAGGCAACTGCTCTTCAGCCTGGGGTTCCTCCACTCTTGCTCCTCAGCCCCAGCTACATTTCTTTTCCCCTTTGGTGGAGCCATAACTGTATGTGTGTTGAGGTTTTTGGTCAGTTCCTGATGTAAATCTCTCTTATCTTCGCTTGGTTACAAACTTTTACCTCAGGTTTTCCTCAGAAACTTTGAGGAATAGTGGCCTCTAGCAGGGAAACTTCAAACTGGCCGACTGGATCGATTGACCAATTAGTATCCCAACCGCCATACACCAAAGTGTAACGACCCGGCCCTTTGGCCTCTTGGGGCAGGGTGGACCTTCCTATTTTAGATCCCACTGTGAAATCTTCAAAAGAGTGATGGTTCTTAAAGTGCAAGTATAAGATTGAACTGTCGTTTTTCTTTAAAGCGAGACTTATGTTCTAAAATTCGTGTCCGGAGTTCCCTCCCAGTCTCTCCCAGATAAAGATTTCCACACCCACATGTGATACAATAAATTACATTTTTTGAGCCACACGTAGCCCAGGATTTAATCTGAAACTTTCGATGATTGTAGGGACTGGTGATGTAAAATTGTGGATGGATAAATTTGCAAATAGAGCAATGTCCACATGGGCTTGTATGTCGAGGTACTGTATAGAGGGGGTACTAGATTTAATTCTGTGGTCTGCATGAACCAGAAGTTGTTTAAAGTTGGTGGTTTTCTTATAAGCAACCATAGGATGATGTTCCAGGCTCGAATTGAACTAATAATGGGCCAAAATTTATGGACAGTCGCGCTAATAGTCTTAGAATGTGGCGTATACATTAAAGGCCATATTAAACGGTCTGTTGAAATTTGTTTACGTTTGGTAAAGAGAGATGATCGTGGAGTGTCTATGACTTTTTGAAGCGCTTGATCAAGGATTCTCCCAGGGTAACCTCTGTCTTTAAGATTTCATTTAAGTTGATTCGTATCTTTCACAAAGTCCGTCTGTAGGGTGGAGTTACGCTTGATCCTTAGAAATTGGGGGGAAAGGTAAATTGTTGCTTAACGCATATGTATGATGAGAGGCATAATGGAGTAACGAGTTCCGACTGGTCGGTTTGATATAATTTTTTTACATGTAGCGTACCATTCACAGAAAAAACAGATCTAAAAATTGATTTGATATTTATTGGATTCAAAATAAACTGTATGCTTCCTGCCAGGAATTAAAATAAGATTCAATATCTTTTTGACTATTTTCACAAATTTTGGCGGGGTGACTGGTCTCTTATTTGCCAAGTGTGGGCAAGAGGACTTATAATGCCCGTTTTGGTGACAGAAAAACAGACAGTCCTCTGGGTGGCTTGACCAGAGCTGGCGTCCCCTCTCTTAGGGCCCTGACTAGTTCTGTCAGTTTGCTCGTTTCCTGCCAGGTCGGCCAAACAGAAATAGCTCAGGGTGACCAGTTTTCTGTCCTGCGTCATTTTGTTGGTACCCTCATGCAAAGGCGCCTGGATTAATTTGATCACAAAGACGCAGTGGGAACAACAGCTTGACTCTGGATTCAGATCCGTATCACCGGTGCGCCTTGCATTGGCCTCTCGGGAAGGCTGCTACGGCGTCCTTTGGAAGACTTGACCTCCACCTCGGTGCATTCCTCCACGAATAACTTGTCGTTCCGATCTGTCCTGAGAACCTTGGGGGGGGTCGGTGGACTCTTCATCCAGGAGGTCATAGATTTTTTCGTTGTAGACCTCATAGCATAAGAGAAATACGCCATAGACGTTGTGCGTGCTGATGCTGGACGGAGTGTTGGGGGTCTGGGGCAATGATACTCTCGCCTGTTGCTCCGGCAAAACATCCTTATTGTTGTGGACCTTGAACCCGTTCTTGCCGTCTGACTTGAACACGCCTTCTTTGGCCTGGAAATCTCCAATCCTTCCGAACAGCATGTCCAAGCAACGTGGAATCAGCCCAAGTTTCGTGGAGGAGTCTATCATGGGCCCATCTGACTCGCTCTCCACCATGGTGTAGGTCTTCTCGCTCCTCGAGAAACCATGGGCGAAAAGCAGGCGTTCTCCCCATGGATAAGACCTCGCACCAAAGGCCGGGCAACCACGTCGAACACATCCGTTTGATTTGATCCGCAGTCAAAGACTTTGGTAAACGTACACTGGAGCTCTTCCAACACCTCCCCATCGCGAGCAGGAGGGTGCGCCCAGACCGTTGCGCTGCTGGTCTTGTCTATAAAGTACGCCGCCCGTCATGGGGGGAGCAGGCGGCAGTACACCTCGATGCGGTTCTCGCTCGCGACTCCACCCTCCTTCTGCCTCGCTCCTTCCGCATTCATTCTGCCTCTAATTTTATTATTTCAAACTCCAGCTGCCTTCGTCGAAGCTCAATGGAGGTAGTAACTACTTCCCCCTCAGTTTCTCCCAGGCAACTGCTCTTCAGCCTGGGGTTCCTCCACTCTTTGCTCCTCAGCCCCAGCTACATTTCTTTCCCTTTGGTGGAGCCATAACTTTATGTGTGTTGAGGTTTTTGGTCAGTTCCTGAGGTATATCTCTCTTATCTTCGCTTGGTTACAAACTTTTACCTCAGGTTTTCCTCAGAAACTTTGAGGAATAGTGGCCTCTAGCAGGGAAACTTCAAACTGGCCGACTGGATCGATTGACCAATTAGTATCCCAACCGCCATACACCAAAGTGTAACGACCCGGCCCTTTGGCCTCTTGGGGCAGGGTGGACCTTCCTATTTTAGATCCCACTGTGAAATCTTCAAAAGAGTGATGGTTCTTAAAGTGCAAGTATAAGATTGAACTGTCGTTTTTTTTAAAGCGAGACTTATGTTCTAAAATTCGTGTCCGGAGTTCCCTCCCAGTCTCTCCCAGATAAAGATTTCCACACCCACATGTGATACAATAAATTACATTTTTGAGCCACACGTAGCCCAGGATTTAATCTGAAACTTTCGATGATTGTAGGGACTGGTGATGTAAAATTGTGGATTGATAAATTTGCAAATAGAGCAATGTCCACATGGGCTTGTATGTCGAGGTATAGAGGAGGTACTAGATTTAATTCTGTGGTCCTCATGAACCAGAAGTTGTTTAAAGTTGGTGGTTTTCTTATAAGCAACCATAGGATGATGTTCCAGGCTCGAATTGAACTTATAATGGGCCAAAATTTACGGACAGTCGCAGTAATAGTCTTAGAATGTGGCGTATACATTAAAGGCCATATTAAACAGTCTGTTGAAGTTTGTTTACGTTTGGTAAAGAGAGATGATCGTGGAGTGTCTATGACTTTTTGAAGCGCTTGATCAAGGATTCTCCCAGGGTAACCTCTGTCTTTAAGATTTCATTTAAGTTGATTCGTATCTTTCACAAAGTCCGTCTGTAGGGTGGAGTTACGCTTGATCCTTAGAAATTGGGGGGAAAGGTAAATTGTTGCTTAACGCATATGTATGATGAGAGGCATAATGGAGTAACGAGTTCCGACTGGTCGGTTTGATATAATTTTTTACATGTAGCGTACCATTCACAGAAAAAACAGATCTAAAAAATTGATTTGATATTTATTGGATTCAAAAATAAACTGTATGCGTTCCTGCCAGGAATTAAAATAAGATTCAATATCTTTTTGACTATTTTCACAAATTTTGGCGGGGTGACTGGTCTCTTATTTGCCAAGTGTGGGCAAGAGAACTTATTATGCCCGGTTTGGTGACAGAAAAAACAGACAGTCCTCTGGGTGGCTTGACCAGAGCTGGCGTCTCCTCTCTTAGGGCCCTGACTAGTTCTATAAGCATTATGCATGAGGTATCAAAATATAATTATCGTCAATAGCAAGAAGAGGACGCTCCCTCTGAATGCACAATCATCACACACATAGCATTACATACATATATAAAGCATAGCAAGCATAGATACTCCAATACACCAATACTCCCGCGTTTGCGCTGCTAAAGGCAAGCGGCGATGCAAAACTGTCCTTTCGTAGCGGCTCCAGCTATCAGGGCTAAAGCTACAGTTGTACTCACAGTCCTATAGAGTATACTGTTCAAGTATGATGGAATATAAAGCCCAAATGGGGTGGAAATAAGCCCCTTAGGGGTTCCCAAAGTCCGACCGCTCGCAAATGCCTCCGTCACTGGGAAGCGCCGTAAAGCTCACCAGTTGCGTTGCGCAGGAAAACTTTTGCGACAATGATGTCCGTTTTGGCGGCGCATTCAAACTGGAGGAGCACAGAATGGATACCAAGGGCAGAAGCAAAGGATGATGTACAGTAGAGGGGAATAAAGGTGCACAATGAAGGAAATCGCCAAGGGAGGGTCCGGAGAAGACTGGGTGATGGTAACTCAACGCCTACGGGTAAAAATCAATGGACCAATCCCGTTTCGTCTCCACTCCCTCAGGGCGGGGTTAAGGTGTTCAATATCTATCTTCTCAGTCAGGTACATAGAAATCCATATATAGGAACTGCACAATATAATAATAAATAATACATATTGTAGTAATGACAATATACACAAGTATAGACAATAGGGTAGGGGGAGAGAGTAACTTACCAAGAGTGTAGTCTCAAGGTATATCACAAAGAGGTATAGGCCGCGTATACGGTGACCCCTTGTGGTGGAACTGGTGTTTAAATCATGAATTCAATAAAGATGGGGCAATCAACTCATTAACACAAGATGTGGTTGATACTTAAAGTATCGTTTAACCCATTAGGGTACTCACAGGCCAGTTTGATTATCCACTTAACCTCGCACCGGAGGAGAGCATCCTGCAAGCACCCATGAGGTTTTACTGTGACTTTTTCAAGTCCCATGTATTTAAAGTCAGGTTGGGATGAGGAATCCAAAATGTTTGAATTACTCCCTGTCACTATTCTAGATTTATGTTCTCCTAATCTCAATTTAAGAGTGCATTTAGTTTGGCCAACATAAAGCAGTGGACAAGAACATATCAGTAAATATGTACAGGCCTTATCCTTCTAGGTATCCAGTTCTCTGAGGGATTTTGGACTGAGACTTTTCAAGTCCCATGTGCCCACACTTTGTGGGTAGTCAGGTTGGGATGTCTTTGAAATTGGTGGTACTAGTCCCTGAATATCTGATATTAAAGGCCAGTGTCTTCTAACAATGCTAGCCATATCCTGGCTATGAGTATTGAGGTGTAACGGCCATATAAGCCTATCTGGTGTTTTCTTAACTTTAGTTTTAAACAGTGCTGCTCTTGGTATTCTGTCAATTTTGGTTTTGGCTTTAGAGAGAACTTCCGATGGATATCCTCTTATCGAGAGATTGTGGAGAAGAATGGTGGCATCTTTTTCAAATTGCATGGGGGAAGACGAATTGCGTTTGATCCTCATAAGCTGAGAAAATGGTAAGTTATTTTTTAATTGGAAGGGTTGAAAACTGGAGTAATGTAATAGGGCATTTTTTGATGTGGGTTTAGTGTATGTCTGAACTTTGAGCTTGTTCTGTTGTTTCATGATAGTGATATCCAAAAAATTAACATTTTCTTTACTGTAAGTTGTCGTGAACGTAATGTTTGGGTGCCATTGTGTCAACCAAATGTTGCACTCATTGGGGGAGATGGTGTCATTGAGCAGGAATACTATGTCATCGATATATCTCCACCACTGGATAATATTTGTGGAAATGTGTGGATTGGAACCATGTTGATGGAGGTGGTAGTTTTCTAAAGTACCAACAAATAGGTTGGCTATACTAGGGGCCGTCGGGGACCCCATAGCCACACCTCCTATTTGTAAATAAAATTGATCTTTGTATTTGAAATAATTGTATTCAAGAATACAATCCAGTAGTTCCATAAGGAATCCAGTGGGAGGGTGTAGTGGTTTATCACGCATGTTAAAAGTGTCTTCTATGATGGTCCTAGCTTCCTCTAGGGGAATGTTCGTATATAAAGACGTGATGTCCAAAGTAGCTATATAGGTCTGGTCTGCTATGTACATATTTTCGATTTTATTAATGAGGTCGGCTGTATCCCTTATGTATGAGGGGGTGGTCTGGACAAAGGGCTGGAGAAAAGTGTCTAAAAATTTAGCTAGAGGTTCGAGGACACTGGAGCTAGCCACTACGATGGGACAGCCAGGAGGGGGCGTAATTCCTTTGTGAGTTTTTGGCAAATGATAGAAAGATGGTATTTTGGGAAATTTATTAATAAGGAATTCAGCAGTTTTGGGGTTAATAAAACCCATAATCTCACCATGGTACACGATGTTACTAATGATGTTAATGTATCTTTGAGTGGGGTCACATGGTATCGGTTTGTAGAATTTGTCATTATTTAGTTGATTGAGGGATTCTTTGTCATAATCTGCCCTATTTAAACAGACAATCCCTCCACCTTTATCCGCCTTTTTGAATAAAATGGTGGGGTGATTCCCTAGCTGTTTTACAGTGTCCAATTCAGTTTTGGTCAAATTTGATTTTTTGAAGCCATTGCTATGATTTATTTTATTGCTTTATATATGTATGTAATGCTATGTGTGTGATGATTGTGCATTCAGAGGGAGCGTCCTCTTCTTGCTATTGACGATAATTATATTTTGATACCTCATGCATAATGCTTATATGATTTAATGCAGGCATAAGTTGTTGTATTTCTACACAAGATAGATTTATAGTGATTGTTCTTGCCCTGACTAGTTCTGTCAGTTTGCTCGTTTCCTGCCAGGTCGGCCAAACAGAAATAGCTCAGGGTGACCAGTTTTCTGTCCTGCGTCATTTTGTTGGTACCCTCATCCAAAGGCGCCTGGATTAATTTGATCACAAAGACGCAGTGAGAACGGCTTGACTCTGGATTCAGATCCGTCTTCCCGGTGCGCCTCTTGCGTTTGCCTCTCTGGAAGGCTGCTAAGGCGTCCTTTGGAAGACTTGACCTCCACCTCGGTGCATTCCTCCATGAATAACTTGTTGTTCCGATCTGTCCTGAGAACCTTTGGGGGGGGGGTCGGTGGACTCTTCATCCAGGAGGTCATAGATTTTTTCATTGTAGACCTCATAGCATAAGACAAATACGCCGTAGACGTTGTGCGTGCTGATGCTGGACAGAGTGTTGGGGGTCTGGGGCAATGATGCTCTCGCCTGTTGCTCCGGCAAAACATCCTTATTGTTGTGGACCTTGAACCCGTTCTTGCCGTCTGACTTGAACACGCCTTCGTTGGCCTGGAAATCCCCAATCCTTTCGAACAGCATGTCCAAGCAACGTGGAATCAGCCTACGTTTCGTGGAGGAGTCTATCATGGGCCCATCTGACTCGCTCTCCACCATGGTGTAGGTCTTCCCGCTACCCGAGAAACCATGGGCGAAAAGCAGGCCGTTTTCCCCATGGATAAGACCTCGCACCAAAGGCCAAGCAACCATGTCGAACACGTCCTTCTGATGTTTTCGATGTCAAAGACTTCGGTAAACGTACACTGGAGCTCTTCCAACACCTCCCCATCGCGAGCGAGAGGGTGCACCCAGACTGTTGCGTTGCTGGTCTTGTCTATGAAGCACGCTTCAAGCAAACACAAGCGCAAACTACTGGTGGAAATCAGCATTACAGAGAGGCACAAATGAACTACTTTTGCTCCAACTATTCCACTCCCTGGAAGTCGGGCCTTCCACCAAGCCACGCCAGTCAGCCTACTGCGGGCTGACTTGTTCCAGTGTTGCCTTGTTCCAGTTCATCGTCGAGATCCCTTGATCGATCCTGAAAAGACTCTTTTACCTTTTTAACTCTTTGCATTTTAATCGACACATCCCAGCCTCTCTTGCTTTGGCTGGGATCCCAAGAGACTTTGCATCCGGCTTGAATTCCCGTTTGCCGCTTGTGCTCCTTTTTACTGCGGAGCACCCACGCCTTGCTGATTCCTGGTTGCTGCTAGTTGGGGCACTATAAAGATTGCCTCTAACCCTTCTTTCCTATACTTACCTATTATCAATAAAACCCGTTGTACCTCAGCTGCTGTGTGGTTTATCCAGGGGGGTCAGGTTGCCAAGGCCTCAGGGGGCGAGAAAGTGGCAGTAAAGTAAAGTGTTGTCAATTTTGGTTCAAAAGCGTGAGTGATGCTCAAAATTCTAGTCCGGAGTTCCCTACTCGTTTCACCTATGTAAATTCTGTCGCAACCGCATTTTAAACAATAAATCACATTTCTACTGCCGCACGTTGCCCAGGATCGTAGCCTCATTTTGATGCCATTATGAGGACTAATAATGAATTCGTCATTACAGATATGCTTACAAATTGAGCATTTGCCACATCTGCTGGTGCGATTCGGGTAGGGTGTTTCCGGTTTCTTCATGATGCGATGATCAGAATGAATTAATATTTGTTTTATGCTTTTAGTTTTCTTAGCCGCAATTATTGGAGGGTTTTCCAGACCCGGTATGGAATTAATCAAGGGCCAAAATGTCTTTACGATCCTTGTTATTTCTCTAGAATGTTGTGTATACGTAAGTGGCCACACTGGTCGATTTAAGGGTGCCTTCTCCTTTTCTTGAATAACTCTGTGCGGGACGTATCCTGAACTTTGTTGTATGCCCGGTTCAGGATTTCCATGGGGTATCCTCTTTTAATTCTAGCATAAGCTGTCGGGCAGACGTTTCAAAGTCTGTATCATTAGTAGAATTTCTTCCAAGGCGCAGCAATTGTGAGTAAGGCAAATTGTTTCTTAGGGCCTGTGTATGAAAAGACGTATAATGCAAAAAGGCATTTTTCTTAACTTTAAGTACGTCGTCTTCAACAAATATGGACACGTCCAGAAAATTGATACTATTATAATCATGTTCAAACGTAAATACAATGTTCTGGTTCCAGGAGTTGAAATATTCTATGATCTCCTTTAAATTTTGTTTGGGATCCATAAGAAAGAAAACGTCATCTATGTAGCGATAGTATCGCTTAATGGGTAGAGTCACCGCATTATTATAAAGGAATTCTTCCTCTAAGGCTGTCATATAAATATTAGCAATAGATGGCACTGCGGCAAGCCCCATAAAGATTCCAGATTGTTGGATAAAGTATTGTCCATCAAATTGAAAATAATTATAATCAAAAATAATATCTAAAAGTTCCATCAGGAATGGCGTAGGTGGTTGATGTGGTTTAGGTCTGGAGTCAAACAATTTAAAGATTATCGTTCTGGCTAATGGAAGTTCCACATTAGTATATAGCGAAGTAATGTCTCCTGTCACCAGGAGCTCCCTGGGTCTTATAGGGAGTCCATCAATTTTTTGAATAAAGTCTTTAGTGTCCTTAATGTAGGCCTGAGATTTTTTGACAAATGGCTGGAGAAATTGGTCTAGGTACATAGTTATAGGTTGTAAAATGGAGTGGGTCGCTGCGACAATGGGGCGCCCGGGTGGAGGAAATATTCTTTTATGAATCTTCGGTAAAATATAGAAAAGGGGCGTGGAAGGATTGGTGTTAATAAGAAACTCTGCTGTTTTACGGGGAATGTATCCCAATTCCAAAGCCGTCGAAAAATGTGTTTTATGGTATTTTGGAAAATTTTAGTAGGGTCATCTGATATTTTACAGTAAAAGACCGTGTTTTCTAGTTGTTTCGTGGCTTCGTGCATATAATCCTTTCTATTTAAGACCACCAGAGATCCTCCCTTATCCGCGGGCTTCATAATGATGTCTGGGTGTTGGCCCAAGAATTCCAGTCTCTTAATATCAACATTCGATAAGTTGGGTCTTCTACGGTCATGCTTATGTGATATTCCTTCAATCTGTTTTAGCACTACATTTTCAAACATTTTCACCTTATCGGATACGATAGGTGGGACAAAAGTACTCTTAGCCCTTAGTATATGAGGGGTCATCTCTGTATTCTCTCTCAAATCAAAAGCAAAATGTTCCTTTAAACGGATTAACCTAAATAAGGTAGCCACATCTTGTCTAATATTAATAGTATCACAACGGGGAGTATAAACAAACCAAATACCTTTGTTGAGTATCTTAAGATCATGTGGAGTGAGCGGAAAATCCGAGAGGTTAACCACTAGGTTGTTGGAGGGTTGTTCCGACCCCTCCGAAAATTTCCAGTCCGGTAATAAGTTTTGCGGTTCTTGCGGAAATCATATCTATTCGCACCTGTGGTGGATGAGAAGGAATGATCCGATTGAATGCCTGCATCATCCGTATCGTTTCCTGATGACTGGGATCCACTTGCAAAACGTACTCCTCGAGAAGCTCTGTCATAAGATTGAAAAGTCCATTTATATACTCTATTATTGGCATAGTCATTCTCGTCTCTCTTGACTTTCTTTAGCTTGTATTCTTTCAACGCCTTATGCAGTTTGTCGCATTTCTCTTTAATTGACGCATTGTTCGGAGTATCCAGCGGTGGATCCATGGTAGTCTTTAGATTATCAATTTCCATACTCAATGTATCAAGTTCAAAAGAAGATTTTTGGATAACCAATAACATAAGATCCTTGGAGCACCTGTTGACTATAATTTGCCAATTTTTTATGAACTGTTCATCTTTTTCATATATGCCTGGTGGTATTTGAATTCTCATTCCTCTCGGTATTAGTTTCTTGCGTACATAATCCGAAAGCGTAGCTATATTCAATTGCACACTCCACCATGGTGTAGGTCTTCCCGCTCCGCGAGAAACCATGGACGAAAAGCAGGCCGTTTTCCTCATGGATAAGACCTCGCACCAAAGGCCGGGCAACCACGTCGAACACATCCTTCTGATTCGATCCGCGGTCAAAGACTTCGGTAAACGTACACTGGAGCTCTTCCAACACCTCCCCATCACGAGCGGGAGGGTGCGCCCAGACCGTTGCGCTGCTGGTCTTGTCTATAAAGCATGCTTCGCCCGTCACGGGGAGCAGGCGGCAGTACACCTCAATGGGGTTCTCCTCCCGGAGCGACTCCACCCTCCTTCTGCCTTGCCCCTTCCGCATTCGTTCTGCCTAAAATTTTATTATTTCAAACTCCAGCTGCCTCCGTCGAAGCTCAATGGAGGTACTAACTACTTCCCCCTCAGTTTCTCCCTCAGGCAACTGCTCTTCAGCCTGGGGTTCCTCCACTCTTTGCTCCTCAGCCCCAGCTACATCTCTTTTCCCCTTTGGTGGAGCCATAACTTTATGTGTGTTGAGGTTTTTTCTCTTATCTTCGCTTGGTTACAAACTTTTACCTCAGGTTTTCCTCAGAATCTTTGAGGAATAGTGGCCTCTAGCAGGGAAACTTCAAACTGGCCGACTGGATCGATTGACCAATTCGTATCCCAACCGCTGTACACCAAAATGTAACGACCCGGCCCTTTGGCCTCTTGGGGAAGGGTGGACCCTCCTATTTTTTTCCCCACCAATGCCACCAATATGTCAGGACCTGGAGGCTTAAGCCACTGGGAACGCTGCCACCAACCTAAAAAATAGTCTTTAGGATTTTATAAAAGATCAAAACACACTGCACCAGCCCTGGCTCTTATATTAACAAGGGCTGGGAGGATTACTGAGGTAAAAGGAAAAAAAAGCTGGAACTGTCAAAACACTGGAGCTGTTAACTAACTCTTAGATGGAGTGAGGCACAAGAGAGGCTTTTCTTTAGAAATTAACAATAAAAAGGTTTATTGATGGTATAACAGCTTTAACAGGCACAGAAGTGTATGGTTGTCAAGAAAAGGTTCAATAGCGTGTTGGTTTCCTTAAAGATGTATCTTTAAGCTTTGATACAGGACTAGATGTATTCCACTACTTGTCAAACTACTCCCTCACTCTAATATTAAAACTAGTTGTGAGTTTCTTACCCTAACTAATCTTAGTTAGTTGTCCCCAAGTGTGAGCCAATCTCTTATCCAAAGAGATCCAAGTCTGCTGACTGACTTTCCCTCTGCCAGCTTTCCACAGACTCCTCCTGTCAGCTATTCTAAGACACCCTGTCTTGCTGACTGCTCACAAATGGACTTTGATATTGCTCTGACAAGAGGCAAGTTCCGTCTGACTGAAAAAGCTACACTTTTTCCCTCCTAAGTCAGCTGGCTACTCCCCTTCACTCTGAGCCACTCCCCTGCAGCTCTCTCTCTCTCTTTCTCTCTCTCTCTGTCTCAGCTCCAAGCCACTCCCCCTTTCCTAGCTATTCTATCCTACCAGGGAGGCCAAACCGCTACCCAGGCTTCGGCCTAGCTAGAATGGGGGAGTCCTCACACAGTGCAAGCCAGGAAAGAAGGAAGAAGCCTTGAATCCTATTTATATGTGACTTTGTTTGCATTGGTGACAATCAATACATCCATTTATTTGTATTACATAATCCTCTGAAGCTTTCCGTTCCTTCCATTGGTGCCTTTCCTGCCTGTTTTGATTCCTCAGTTTTGCAAAAGGAAGTCCTAATGAAGGACCTATCACGGATGGCACCAGGAGTGTGAAAAGGGGGGAAGCACACTGTTTGGGATAGGGATACGAAGATAAAAGCAAAGAGTCCAAGTATCGGTATCAATAATCAATTGTATTCCTGGAATTCACAACATTTATACATGTATCCTCAATGGATCAATGCAACCGGTATTTGTAATCCAATATAAGCTGGGTATATTACTTCATCAATAACGTAAAACGAATCATCCCAGAGCTGAAGTAAATATATATATATCCTATATCCAAGAGTTTCAAAAGCATTTGTAATCCATAAAGAAAGGTGTTCACTTTTCAACTCTGCTACGGTCGAAGAACATGCGTTTCACCCCACTGGGCTTCATCGGGACCATGGACATCTCCGTAAAGTATCAGAATACAGTTGCATCGGGTCCGAGATTACCCTGTAAATATTGCATGTTGCAGGCTCCGTGGCGGAAGAACACGTGGCACACGCCAAGAGAGTAGTCATGGAAAGTGTGCGAGACCTGCCGCCACACGCTGTCGCTCCATTGCTCAATGGTGACGTCTTCCGGGCGGAACTCTTGCAGGATGCTGTTGCCGGCGGAGAGAAGCTGGACGCAGAGGCCATAGACGAAGCCGAATTCGTAGCGAGCGGTGAACCAGTCCTCGACCACGATATCCGGCTTGACTTCGTCCATCAACTGATCCCAGTAGTCTTCTGTCTTCAAGGTGATCATCTGGCACTTGAGGCAGGAGTTGTAGGAAGTGACTAAGTACTTCCAGACATGCGGGTGAGGTAATCTGTGCTCATGATCCCCAGGGAGGGCCTCGATTTTCCACTCGTCTGCATTCCACCAGTAACTAAAACCATCTTCGGCACATGGGTTCTTGATCAGGTTCCGCTCCAAGCTACACAGGAAGTAGTGGGTCTTCCAATCTGGAGGGGGTTTGTCTGGGTTTCTGGCGCGATACCCGTCCCGTTGGCATTTGCGCTTCCCAAGGCTTGGCAGGTCGACCGAGAACCCAGGCACACAGCACCACTCAACATGACACACTTACGCCAGCTGAGATTCTGTCGTCCACGACAGTGGAAGAGGCACCCACTACTAGCCTTAGTGTAGCTGCCAAGGCACCGATATCGCTTGAAGTGGCAAGAATAGGTGATAGGCAGTTTTGGGGCACAGACAAGTGGACCCTGCCAGTTACAGGGGCGAGCACCATGTCTTCTCTGGGCGCATATTTAGCCCAGAAGGCTATAGAAAAAAAATTGTGTAATGAATACATAGACGTATTCTCCTTTTATTTTAGGGACATGGAAAAGAAGGAGAAGGATGAGTTAGAAGAAGAAAATAAGGAAAGACTTAAAAAGCATAGAATGGAGGAGAATTGGGAAAATTGGTTCGCATGCTTTATCATCTACCGTCATAATTAGCTTGAGTACAATTATTTTGCCTTTGGTGATGAAATGTACCTCCAAACCAATGGAATCGCCATGGGACAATCTTGCGCACCATCAATTGCAAATCTATATATGGGACATCTTGAAAAATTACACCTAAATGACCCATCATCCCTGGGAAGACACATTAAGTTCTATGGCAGGTATATTGATGACTGCTTCTTCCTTTTAGGGCATAATACTCCCATGTCAGAGTTTCTTATTTGGTTAAATTCATGGAATCCAGCCATCCAATTTACTATGGAACACAGTTACACGAAGGTGAATTTTCCTGACACCACGGTGTTCAAGATGGATAAGAAATTGGGTGTTTGCAACTTTAAGAAGAAAACTGACAAGAATGCTATACTACATTATTCCAGTCATCATTCTATTTCATTGCGCAATAGTCTACCATACTCGCAATTTCTGTGTCTGAAGAGGAATTCCACATGTATGGAGCACTACAAGCAACCAGCAGATAAATTAACAGCTCAATTACTGGAACGTGGATATCCAGGGAAAGTTGTGACACGGGCCAGAACAAGGGCCAACAACATAAACCGCAACACGTTATTTTAAAGAAAACCCAAAACCACACAAAATCGCATTGTGTGGCCATTAACTCTTACCCCCCACAGCAAAGAGATTGTAAGCATGGTAAAAAACATTGGAGTAATTTACCGGATATCCCCATATTTCGACATCCACCCCGATTGCTTATAGAAGGACAAAAAACTTGAAAGATCATTTGGTTCATTCCTCCTTAAGACCAGCACCTCGCCGTGGAATAGTCTCCCCAGGATGCAGACCATGTGGTGGGTGCTCATCGTGTTCCCAGGTGTACTCAAAGAAGGAAGTGAAAAGCCTTAAATCCAACAAGATTTACAAGATGAAGGATCATACAAACTGTAATTCGGAAGGATGTGTCTACGTTATCATTTGTGGGTGTGGCCTACTTTACGTGGACCAATCGGCACGCCCCTTACGTACGAGAATTTCGGAGCATCGCTCAAGAATTCGGTCTAAATATGACAACACCATTTTGTACAAGCACTTCCTCACAGGCAATCATACTCCGGAGTCATTCAAATTCGCGGGACTGGAGAAGGTCAAAATTCCCATTCACAGTGATTCACATGCAGTGCTGATTAGAAGAGAAACATGGTGGATCGTGGACCTTCAAACAGAATCCCCGAGAGGGTTAAATGAGCCCCTCCCTCTGAATGCTCTTCTGATGTGATGAATCAGTAAGCTAATTGACAGCACCATATAATTAGCAGTGCTGGAGCCAGGGCCACCTCCGGGTTTGCAGGAAAGACGGTGTCTGCGAATCTCCTCCACCATGGTACGTTGAATCTTTCAATAATGATTTTCATAACCAGCCAACCAGGTTTTTAAGACGGAGCATGGGCAAATAACTATTATTATATGATTTATATTACAGTATTGTTTTCCTGTGACACTCTGTATGCAGCTGTAAATATCGTCGCTTGAGAAAGCCCATAGGGCGAAATGGATCGGGTCCTGCAGTTCGACCATCGCAGCCCATCCAGCGTCTATTGCAGTTAATGACAGCATTCTGAAGTAGCAACCACACAGTCTATTGTTGGATTACAAATGGCATTACATATCTTGGATCATTGCTTTTGAATTCACTTGGATGATTTAAATCTGGAGTTAAACTGGGACAGATTGGGATTTCCCTCAAGGAGACCACATGAACTGTTATTCCTGTTTCATCACCCCTCCCCGGTCTACTCTCATCATCCTTGATAACCTCCATATGCTTTGTTTTGAGCTCATAAAGACGATTTAAACCTGCATATTTCTGAGTTAAACCGGGACGAATTGGTCTTACTCCTAAGGAGACCACATGAACTGTGATTTTTGTTATTACACCCTTCCCCGGTCTACTCCCATCATCCTGTACAAACTCTATATGCCTTTTCTTGAGCTCACACAGACGATTCAAACCGGTATATTTCTGAGTTAAACCGGGATGCAAGGGCGGTCCTACAAGGTAGGCCAAGTAGGCGGCCGCCTAGAGCGCCATCTGGGAAGGGGGCGCCATCCTGGCTGCATGGGGCACCATCCTGGCCCTGCCGATGTTCCTCAGGCAGCGCTGCAGCTGCCTGCTTTTGGGCCCCGGCCTTGTGTGCTCCGACGCCGCTTCTGGGCATGCGCGGAGGTTTTCGCGCAGGCGCATTTGCTCCAGAGCTGAAGTTGAGCGCAGGAGCAACTGCACATGCGCGAAAACCTCTGCGCATGCCCAGTAGCTCCCTTGCGCAGAAGCCTGTAAGCAAAGCACTCCCTATTGGGCAGGCAGGGAGCGCTTCCCCTCTCCCTTTGTCTCCGCCTCGCGTGCGTTTGTGGGGAAGGAGAAAAGAATCAGTGAAGGAAGTGTAAGTGAAGGAATGAATGAAGGGCTTTCCTCCTCCTCCTCTGTGACCTCTTCTCTCCCTCCTTCCTTTCTTCGGCTCTATTTCTGTCTAGACCTGAGGGCCTGAGGCTATGAGGAGTTGTGGGAGTTGGAGTCCAAAACACCTAGAGGGAGGGAGGGCCCAAGTTTGCCCAGGCCGCGCTGCCTGTATTCGACCTCATTTGAACATTTTGGCTGTTTTTCTATTTACATTTATTTACATTGGGATCCTAATTTTGGACTTATGGGAGACTCCTATGAATTATGAGATGGGTGGTAGGTAATATATTCTGATTTTGATGCATTTACATTGCATTTCTTTTTGATTATTATACAGTTCTGCTTAATATTGTCATACAATGTAATAAATATACAATATAACAATAGAATAATGCTATATTTTATATTACATGTAATATTACAAACAATATTGCAGTATAGTGGTATTGTACAAAATAGTAATATATAATATTTTATTTTACTTTACTTTGGGTTATTTGAGTTTTATAGGAGTCATGAAATTATTTAGTAGAGGATAATTTCATTTAAATAAATTATTTTATTTATTATTTTATAATAATAATATAATAGAATGTTATATTATATTATAATGTCAATATATTATAATATAATTATATTGTAATGTAGTATAATATAATAATGATATAATATAGTATGAGTATGGTATAATATATTGTATATACATTGATACAATATAATACTACTAATGGTATTGTGATATTATAATTGTATATTTGTTTTACATGGGGGCGCAAAATAATGGTTGGGGGGGCGCCAAAATAATGTTCGCTTACCATTTAAAATTACCTTAGACCGCCCCTGCCGGGACGGGTTGGTTACACTCCCCAGGAGACCATTTGAACTGTGATTTCTGTTTCATTGTACCATCCCTGGTCTACTCCCATCATCCTTGATATCTCCCATTGTTTTCCACTGTGTATTATTGTGTTGCTGAGATTGCTGACAATTTCCATTCATGTATATATGATGTATTGTTTGAATTTATGAACTACTTATTGCATTAACTCTAAAAGGTTTCATTATATAAATACCAAAGACAATTTATGATTTACATTGTCCACTAGTGTGTTTATAGTCATAATTAGCAAGGCATACCCTTACAGGGCCAAGTCCCTGTTTAAATACCAAAACATTATTTATGGGGCAAAAGTTAATTTTTCCGGTCAGGCGTGGCTGGAATATGACAAGAGCTTTAGGGGAGAAGCAGCTTGTCAGCCTGCTAAGTGTTGGGACCTCATTGACAGTCAGCTGTGGATGGAGGTAATGAATATGGCCAGGACAATCCCTGGTGAAAAGGCTGATAGCTGTCATGCCATTCAAAACACGCGGGACGGGCAGCCATTTCGCTAAGCGGCTTCGCCCAAACGGGTGCAGAAGCAAAAGCAAATGTGCTGGGAATATGCAGCACAAGGGACATGGTCTAGGAAAGGTTGCACATTCCAGCACGCATGTAACATCTGCCTTGGTAATCATTCAGCCCCGAGCTACTATAGAGGCAAGGCAGGAAATTTTAACCTCTGCAATTCCCAATTTATCAAAAGGAACCCCAACCAACCTACCCTTTCAAAAGGGGCCCAGCCCAATTAAGCTGGAACCCCCTCGGACATTGGCTGAAGTTTTATCCCAATTGAGCCGCAGCGAGCTATTTGCTTCATGGCTTTACATTCGGTTTTCGCATCCCAGCCCATGGTCCGCGTACACCACGGTTATCTTCAAATTTAAAATCCATAATTGGCATGGAGGACGTGGTTAAACAAAAATTCCAAAAAGAACTTAACGAAGGCTGGCTATTGGGGCCGTTTGTTTCTCTCCCAACACCTCAGTTGCGAGTTTCCCTGTTGGGCATCGTTCCCAAAAAAGCCCCTGGTGAGTACCGCCTCATTCATCATCTGTCATACCCCCAGGGTGACTCAGTGAATGACGCGATACCAGATGACCTGTGCACTGTCCTTTATACATCTTTTGACACGGCAGTTTGTCTTGTTAGACGTCACGGGCCAGGAGCGGAAGTGGCCAAGTGCAACATCAAATCAGCTTTCCGTTTACTCTCAATCCATCCCGGTGATTTTGACCTTTTAGGTTTCTGTCTTGAGGGCTTTTTTTATATTGACCGGGCCTTACCTATCGGTTGTGCCGTGTCATGTGCAGTGTTTGAAAGTTCAGCACCTTTTTGGAATGGGCACTTAAAACAAAACAAGGCTTGTGAGGGGTTGTGCATTACCTTGATGATTTCTTGTTCGTAGGGAGCCAGGGGTCAGGGGAGTGCAAAGCTCTAATGCAGGCTTTTGAACAACTCACCTCACAGCTAGGAGTACCTCTGGCTGAGGAAAAGACTGAGCCCAACTACAGTGTTGACATTTCTAGGGATTGAACTGGACACCATCAACCAATATTCCAGGTTGCCGCCAACTAAAGTGGCGGACCTGATTTGTAGATTACAACAGTTCTTGGGGTGAAGCAAAGCCAACCTCAGAGAATTCCAGGAACTCATAGGACACCTTAACTTTGCATGTAAGGTGGTGGCGCCCGGCAGGGCTTTCCTGCTCAGGTTGTGCGAGGCCATTGCCGGTGTCAGCAAGCCAAATCACCATATCAAGGTCACCAGACAAATACAATTGGACCTTTTGTCTGGTTGCAATTTTAACAGAAATTTAACGGGATTTCTTTTTGGCGTCATGATTTGATGCTTGGAAATGCCCTGCAAGTGGCCTCCGACGCTTCGGGCTCCATAGGGTTCGGCGTTTACTTTGACAGACACAGGTGTGCCAAAAGGTGGCCCCAAAAGTGGCACGATTTGGGTCTTACTGTGGACCTAACTTTCCTGGAATTTTTTCCTATTCTGGTAGCAGCTCATATGAGTATGTATATTTTGAGTGTATTTTCCATATTCTTTCCCACTTGGCTAGAGGGATGGGATGGCCTACGTTCTGTGCCCATTTTATCATGCACTCTTTTATTTGTTCTTTTTCCGTCTGCCATTTCAAAAGGTTTTTGTATATCATCCTGATTCTTTGTGCTTTTTCTGAATTACTTGTTCCCAGAAATTTGATTGTAGCTCAAACCTCTTATTCCATCTTTCTGAAAGATATTCAAAATTTGAGCATACTGAAACCAGTTGATGGAATTGTCAATATTTTGTCATTCTGAATGATCTTTTAGCACAATCTCACTGCCTTGTTTCTTTAAAATGGTCGAGTACCTTACCCATGTCTTCTTTCCTAATTGCCTTCTGTAGTGGGCCTCCTGTGGTGATATCCACTGTGGAGTTTTACCATATATTACATCTTTGTATCTCAACCATATTCTTAACAGTGTCAGTCTAACTGCATGGTCCCTAAAATTTCCCTCTATTTTTTCCTTCCCATACCACTTGTACCCATGCCATCCCACCCTCAGGTCATATCCCTCAAGAGAGAGAAGTCTTTGATTATCCAAATGGACCACTCACAAACCCACTCTAACGCACTGGCTTCATAGTAGCACTTTAAGTCTGGTACTCCTAACCGTCCCCTACCGCTTTCATCAATCATGTTGTTCCACTTAATTCTCGGTTTTTTCCCTCTTCAAATAAATTTTGTTAGATTTTTTTCCAGAGCGCAAACAATCTGTCATTTTTTAGGATTTAAAGTTTCCTAAACAGAAATAGCATCTTGGGCAAAACATTCATTTTAATTAAAGATATTCTACCCAAAATTGATAAGTTCAGGTACTTCCATCTTTCTAATTTTCCTTTTATTTCTCTCCATTGTATTTCATAATTATTTTTAATTAAATTTATGTTATTTGGTGTTATATTTAGCCTAAGATATTTAATTTTGTTGACAATTTCGATTCCCACTTCCCTTTGCAAGACTTCTTTCATATGTGGTGGAACTGTGGGAGGGTTAATGGGCATTGGAAATCCATACATAAAGAACTGCTAAAAGCTTTAAACTTAAAGTTTAAGTTTAAACCTGAGTATTTCCTGTTAGGACTTATAGATTTTGATATTGACAAAATAACAGAAAAACTGTTCATTTATTGTACTACAGCGGCTAGGATGAGCCTACCCAAATACTGGAAAGATGAAAAAATCCCGAAAATCGAGGATTGGAAAAAGAAACTACATGATATAATTAAAATGGGTGACGAGATTCCCTCGGTAACTGTAAGGTGAAGTCGAAATCAGGGTGGGAAGTACTGTCGTTTTTTGTTTGTTTACGTGTGTTGTGTGTTGTGTTTTGGGTGTGTCTCTCTTTGTGTGTGTTTCGATGTTATTGATTTGTGGTGTATATTTTATCTCAAATTCAAATAAAAACTATTTTTTTAAAAAAAGTCTTCCGGCAAGTCGCCGACGTTGGCCATCCTCTGCACCTCTGCCATGTCGATTCTTTTCTTCTTCCTCAAAACCACTGTTCTCCACAAATGCTCTTGTTCTCCTCCTTCACTCCACCAATGGGAGAATATTTATTTTTGGGCACTGAAAAACACTTCTAAAGCTCTGCTGTTTTATGCACTGTTTTCTTAACATATCAGGGATAACTTAAGACATGGCTTTTCAGAAGAGCCTATGATTGTTAGTAACAAGCGGTGACTATGTAACCTGTTTATTTTAATTGTGTAAGTCACCCAGAGCACCTTTGGTGGAGGACGACTCATACGAAATAAAGTTAGTTAGCTAATTAGTTAGGTTATTCGGTCTAACAACTGAAACCACTGCTTTGCATTATTACATCTGGTTGTATACCACAAGAGAAGATTCTACTCTAAGGGGTTTTTGGCTCTCCTCTGATCTCCAAATAGTGTTTTTTTAAGGTTATGAATGCAGTTTTCCAAAAAAGGCATATAAAATTTCAGCACTCCCTGACTAGATCTTATGTGAGTGTGAGAGTGTGTGTGCGCGCGTGCGTGCATTCAAGGCAATAAACCAATCATACTGTGTGTGTGTGTGTGTGTGTGTGTGTGTATGTGATTGGTTTATTGCCTTACCTCTATATACAGGGTAATAATAATGATAATAATTATAAATATTTATTTATATGCTGCTTTTCTCCCACAAAGGGATTCAAACAGCTTCCAATATATTAAATACAGTACAATCCAACAGCAATTAAAACACACATATAAACATATAAAACAATCAATAAATATATAGCACAGCAGGTTAAACCGCTAGCTGCAGGAAAGCTGCTGACTGGAAGGCTGGCAGTTTGAAGCCATGAGTTGGGTTGAGCTCTTGACTGTCAATCCTAGCTCCTACCAAACTAGCAGTTCGAAAGCATGCAATGCGAGTAGATCAATAGGTACCGCCTCCGTGGGAAAGTAAAAATGCAATCCATGCAGATATGCCAGCAACACAATTGGAGATGTCCATGGACAGCAGGCTCCTCAGCATGGAAAATGGAACAAGAGCACCTCGCCATGGCCGGAGTTATGCCTTTACATTTGTCTGTGTCATTGTTCACCGTATGTATAAAAAGGCATTGAAGGCTTGCCTCATATGTGTATTGTAATCTGTTCTGAGTCCCTCTGGGGGAGATAAAGTGGAATATAAATAAAGTGTATTATAAATATGCATTTTAAAAACAACATGGTATCTCCAGGGGCTCTTCTATTCTAACCATTAAATCAGGATGGCAATATAAAGACAACTGCCACTGGAACCAGCCCAGCTGTCTTGACTACCTCCAAATTCTGGTGCAAGATTGAGGGGTTTCCCTGTGTTAGCTTAACCCAGAAAAAGGCTGTATAAAGCTGGCCTTCCCCCTGAGTTAAACCAGATCACCTTGTGCAGCATTTGACCACTGTAGGGATGAGCCACTATCACATCAAAATGCATCCCCTTTCTCTTTTTTTCCTCTTCATGTATCATCACTAGATGTACTTTCTTGGGGCAGTGCAGATGTGCCCCGGGTAAGTCTTTCAACACAATATCCTTTTTATCTTATTCACAGAATTTTACAGGGCTTTGGATAATGCATTTGACTTTGTTCTGTGTTTTCCAACCATTTCTGTATTTTTGATGCCACTAGGAGTCCATTAGTTTTTCATACCACGAGAAATCCATTAAGGAGAGAAACATGTAAAAGCTATATAGTATCTTTTGAAAGGTAGTGTTTGGAGAATATCGTCTGGAAGTGCTGCTGCAGAGTCCAAGAATTAGAATTCTACTTGAAATATTACTTGTTTTAGCTGAAAATATCATTGATTTTCTACTTTGCTGTTTCCTCTTTTACTCACTCTATCTACAATCAAACTAATAGTCCAGAAAGCATTTGGCTGCATCTTTTCTACCTATACCCATAGAAGAACACATCTGAATTTTTTTTAAACTTGTATCATCTGAATATCATAGAATCATAGAGTTGTAAAGAGAGTATATGGGCCACCTAGTCCAACCCTCTGCCATGCAGTAAAAGCACAATCAAAGCTTCCTGGATAGATGGCCATCCATGTTCATGAATGGGAACATCTACCAGCAATTTCTGGGATACAATATTGCATTGTATTGAAAGTTATGATATTTGACCTTAAACTACTTGTAAAATCTGTGTTGTTCTCTTCCTATCTTTTACGTAGTATTTATGGCATCCGCAGAAAATGTTTAGAAGAGAAGCAAAGCAGCCATATAGTGTCAGTACAATATTCATAGTGGGGTCTAGCCTATCCACTATGATGAAATGAGGTGAGATGTAGTAGAAAGAGAATACTCACAGAACTGTAATAATACCATGAACCATTGTCAGATAATTAATACAGTGAAAAATGTGAATCCAAATGTAATTTATTTTATAATAGTCATATAATACAGATTGGCACTCCCTTGTCGTGGGGGAGAGGCTTGCGTACCCTAATGAAGTTGTGAGCTATGCTGGCGGTGGCATAGCCACCGGTAGGTCCTCCCATGCCAGACCGGTCACAACTGAAGGGTCTGACAAAGAGCGTCAATGGGAAGGACGGGCTCTCTAGCCTTTTGGCAACCATCCTAAGAGAAGGAAAACTCTAAATTCAAACCCGGGCAGATGGTGCTCGTCTAACCCTGTAAGGTAAACCATCTAAGAGAAGGTAACTCTAATCAAACCTACCACCTGAGGACCTCGCTGCCACCGTCCAAGCTTGCTAGGCCCCGGCAGACAAACATTTGGTTTAAAGGGTGAGGTCAGTTCTGTGCACGCTGCGCTCCACCAGAAAAATCCATTGCACAGGCTCAAAGGACACATCCAACTTAGTCATCAACGCGCTTGTAGAAAGCGTGGGATGAGTCCTTCCTGAATCTTCGTTCGTGAAGAAATACAGATTTGATGTTATCACAGTCATACTTAAGTTTTGAGAACAACCACAGTATAGTTGTTGGAGTGTTGGACCCCTACTTTGGAGAAATCAGAGTTTGAGTCACTGCTTGGCCATATAACCCCATTGGGCAAATTGGTGCAATTCCCACACAAAGCAATGGCAAAGTCACTAAACAAATAGTTTTTTAAAAAATCAGTAAAGTTTCCTTAGGATCACTATAGGTCAAAAACATTTTGACAGCACATAACAAGTAATGAACACATACCTAAATAAGTAAATTCTTTAAGAAATAAGTTCAAGACCTGGCGTTTAAACAAATTTTTGAGAACACCTCATCCACTGTTGACCTATGCAATTGTTATGTAGCCTTGCACTTTATCCCATGCCCTCTTCCCATGGTTACAGCTTTGCACTTATCCCAATCCCAGTTCGATCTTTTATAGCCTCTCCACGTTTATAGTAGCTTACCCCATTGGTAATGAGCGCTGCTTTTAATTGACTGTTAGTTGATGTTTATATGCCTATATGTTTTATTTAATTATATTTTAAAATTGTTTTCATTTTATGTTCTGTTTTTAGACACTTTGTGCCATGTGTAAGCTGCCCCAAGTCCCTTTGGGGCATAATACAAGGATAAAGTTGTTGTTGTTGTTGTTGTTTTAACACTCTGCCCAGACCTCTTTACTTCTCATCCTTTGACTAGCTAGTAGTTTTTGCAGCATTAGCATTTGCAAGTATGAGAAAAAGAGGTGGAGAAACAGAAACTTGTGGTGTTGGTTTGCAGAAGTGGGTTTGCAGAAAACAATTTACGAAAGCTTGAACTGGGAGAAAATGCAGTTCTAATCAAGCAGTTCTCCTGTAGAGATTTGTGCCTGCCTGCCTGCCTGCCACAGGCGAAGTAAATATAAACTACCCTAAGAATCCCTTAGTAAGAAGGCATGAAGAGCAAAATAGAGAGGAAGCAGGAAGCAGGTAGCTTCCTTCACAAGCTACCCCGAGAGAGACCTATACGTTCGTCCACCAAATGGAAATCACAACAAAGGTGGAGGCTGGTTAAAGGAAGAAAAAAACATCCCTGGGTGCATTTTGGGAGGAGGTTTCAAATAGTCTCTAGAAGGTTCACAATGTTTATTTAGTCATGCAAGGCTTGCCCCACCTGTTAGTTTCATTTCTCATGTGAGTTTTGTTAGTTTTGGATAAAATGTTTTCTGAAACTTGTTGAACTGCTGATCTTTTTATGGTGTATGAGAAGCTATCCCTATGTTTTTCATTTTATGTCTGCCTCTTGTACCAAAGAAAAAAAATAATGCTGAGGAAGACACCTTTGTGATCATCTGTAATCAATGATCACAAAGTTTTGCAATTTCCATTAATTAAGTAACCAATCTGAAAAAAGACATGGACTGCAATCTTTGCAGCTGGAAACTTACTTTGTGCTAAATTCATGTGTGGCATTTTACATAGGAAATAGTATTTTCTGCACAGGAATCAGCTATTTTTGCGCAGTAATAGAGAAACATTACTATTTCATGCACATGCAATGTTGTTTACTGCAGTGATTTTCAACCTTTTTTGAGCCACGGCACATTTTTTACATTTACACACCACCAACCAAAATGTCACAAAATGACACTCTAACACAGTAATACATATAGTTAATATGTTTTAAAATGTATTTATACACTCACTTAGTGTGAAACCTGGGCCTGTTTCGATGAACACAAAATAGATATCCTGGCCGGAATTGTAGAAAGACACACACGAAGCTCTTGCTCAACAGCTGTCAGTCTCTCTCTGTTTAGTTTTTATCGCAGTCAAGCTTGAGAAGCTCATCTCACACAGATAGGTGGTTGAAAATGGGAGCAATGTCAAAATAGCTTTGTTTGCCAGAATGGGGAACTCCCTGGCAACAGATAACCAAAAACTGTCCAAAGGAAGATCAGCAAATTTTAGCTTTAAACTACGATCTTGTTTCAGTTCAATGAGTTCCTCTTGCTCCTTTAAAGTCATGTCCTTTCCAGCAACGGATGCTGAGCTGTATGAGTCCTTAACCCAGTCAAGGCATTCTTTGAAGGCTGAATGGAAATAAAATGACAACTTCTCCTCAAGAGTTTTCAAATGTGTGCCAATCACCGCGCACATTGCAGCCGTGTTGACATCATGCAGCTTCACGGTGAGTGGGAACATCTCAAGGCTGCCATGTTGCACATGTTGTTGCCAGAGCTGCAACTTTAAACGGAATCCATTCATTTTATCAGTGCTTGCCACTTGACACGCAGCTGCAGCACTAACTCTAACTTTGTTTACTTAGCCGCATCTGAACAAATCCAAGATGGCGCGACCATAGCACTCTCGCGTCACTTCTTAGGTGACGCGAGAGTGCTATGGTTCCATTTCTTAAAGGGACAGATGCGCATTATAGTTTATATATGAATAAAGTTTGAAAATAATTTCCCACGGCACACCTGATGATCTCTCACGGCACACTAGTGTTCCGTGGCACACTGGTTGAAAATCACTGGTTTACTGCACAGGAGATGATATTGTCTGTGAAGAAATGCCACATATGAATTTAGTATATACATTCCTAATTATATCATCCTTTGTGGAGATAACAGCATTTTCTGCATAGGAAACAACAATTTTCTGCACAATATTATATTGCTTTGGAAAAAATAGTATTTTAGCATAAAACAATTATATGACAATTTTGTGAAGCATAAGTCTAAAACTCTAAATATTCTTGGAGAAAAAACATGCACTTTCTAAAGGTTCAACTAAAAGGAAATAGCATAGAGATTATTTTTTGCTTGATTCCATCACAAAATTAGCTAAGAATTGCAGTGTTCCCTCATTTATCGTGGGGGTTACATTCCAGGACCACCCGCAATAAGTGAAAAACGCGATGTATACTGTATATGTACAGTACAGCTCCGCCCACCCCTCTCTCCACCTCCTATCTCTCTTCCTCTTCTCTTTCCCCCTCCCTCCCTCCCTCCCTCCCCCCTCTTGCTGGAGCCACCTTCTCCCTCCCTCCCTGCTTCCCTACTGGCATGGTGCTCTCATCCGGTCACCCGAGGAAGAAACCCCAGTGGAAGCTGCCTGGTAACCCTCTCTTCGCCTCTCCAGGCTGTCTGCCACACACATGCCTCCTTTCCTGCTCGCTGCCTCCACCAGCCAGGGTGATGCTTCGGGCTTCCAGGGAAGTAGCCCCAGTGGAAGCTGCCTTGATTGCCCTCTCTGACCTTCTCTGGGCTCTTTGCCAGCCACACACATGCCTGTCTTTGAGTAACTCTACAACTTGAGTCTGTGGCAGCATCTATGCTGGAGAAACAACACACTTTGATAATGTTCCCTCACTACTTGTATTTCAAATTCTTTTTAATAAAAAAAGTGAAATAGCGAGTCTGTGTGAAGCAAACCGCGAAACAACTTAGTTGATCATAGAAGTAGAGATTAAAATAGAAATCCAGAAAAAGGGAAAGACAGAATTAAAGCTGAGACCCAACAGAAGACTTCCAAAGAAAAGTCCATCTGAGGCCATTAAAGCCTACAGGGAATTAATTTGCCTATAAGCATTATTTATTTATTTATTTATTTGCGATATTTGTTTATCGCCCTTCTCAACCCCGAAAAGGACTTAGGGCAGTTCACATGGTTGGCAACACTTCAATATCATCGATAAAAACAGTATAAAACATTAAAATTGACCCTCCCCTAATAATACATTAAACATTATTAAACACATCACATAAAATAACATCAGCACTTTACATTACCTGTAAAGTTCATTCACAAAATTTCATAGTTCTCTGTATTGTCATTGTACACACTACTGTTAAAATAACATTTAACCTCTACATTTTGAGGCTATGGATATCCAACCAAGTTGAGTAAACTTCTCCTGGGATTTACTATCAAGACCAGGTTACTTTTGTGAGGTTGGGCTCCAATGTGTCTTGCTTTCCACATAACAATTTTCCAGCATGGAGAGCTGTCAGAGCAGTTCTGTATCTGGAGGCATCTCCTATTTGGAAAGGCTTCCCAACCCCTAGTTTAAGGATAAAGAACTATATAAAGAGGGCAATGGCTTTGAAGTTGCCCATCAATACCAGGGCTGGATGATGACCTTTAGAGACCCTAAGCACTTAAGACAGTGGTTCTCAACCTGTGGGTCCCCAGATGTTTTGGCCTTCAACTCCCAGACAGCATAACAGCTGGTAAACTACCTGGGATTTCTGGGAGTTGTAGGCCAAAACACCTGGGGACCCACAGGTTGAGGACTACTGACTTAAGAGATTTTGGTGCCTCCATACATATCCAATTAAAAATATAAACAAGAATAAAATGTTATCTTTCAAAATGGAACAAAAATGTATAGCAAGTTGAAAAACTATGCTTATCTTTGTATACTTCCCCTTTCTTTGTATCTGGAAAGTTTTTGCCTACTATTTATTTATTTATTTATTTATTTATTTTATTAGTTCAGTTTTGTATTCCGCTCCTCCCTGCAGGCTCGGGGCGGGTGACAGTAAAATACATAAGGGCAGCCAAGTCACAGACATGCTTTTAAAACATAACATAGTTAAAACCAATACAACAGGTCACGAGGCACAGGGGATGTACTGAGAATATACACAGAGCATACTAATTCTAATGGCAAAGTCATTTATTGTAGGAACCACCTTTTATGGAACCTAGCTTTGCACAATTTGTTCCATGGCAAATCCAGCAATGGAACTTTACTGTGGTTCTGCCATTCCCTTAATGTCATAGCACAGGCTTATTTTGCGAAATGGTTAATTCAACCCTGATCAACACCTAGGCCATGCAAGAGCAGCAGACCTAGTAAATGGATGGCTGCCACTTAGGCAGTATTTTGCCTAGTACTACTTTTTTTTTGATTTGCATAGAAGACAATATTTTTACACATGAAAATCTTGTAAAAATCAATGTTTTTCTTTGTTGTGTTTTTGGTAATGCAGAAAACAGGACACAAACATATATCTTCTCCTACAACAAAACATGGGGCACATTAGCATTGATCCTTTAATGCCATATGAAGACAGCTAGAAAGTATGGTGGTTACACAACACATGCTATGAATGCATGCTGCAGCATGCTTTAAGGTAGTGGTACTCAATCTGTGAGTCCTCGGGTGTTTTGGCCTACAACTCCCAGAAATGCCAGCCAGTTTACCAGCTGTTAGGATTTCTGGGAGTTGAAGGCCAAAATATCTGGGGACCCACCAGTTGAGAACCACTGTTTAAGGGCTTTAAAACAAGATAAGCAAAGTTGGGTGATACTCTAAAATAGAGGCTTTAACGCGCAGCATACTCACACTAATGTAAACCACATCACACAGTGAAGGCGATTCTGCAGAATGTAAACTGCTGTGTGGACAACTGAATTGTTCCACTAATCCACACATGAAAAAATTGCATTCTCTGCAGATCCTGAACTTGGTTGAAAGCCAGCCACTGCTATGCATTGAAGCACTGTTTGGCCCATGAACCAGTTCGAGGATTTACAATGTAATAATCCATACAAAGAAGCTGCTTCCGTCTATGCGGTTTCATCACAGATTAAGCAGTCAGTGAAGATATGCCCTTGGGAAATGGACCAAGGTTATAACCCAAGTTATAGGAGGTTGTGGTTGTTATGTGCCTTCAAGCTGTTTCCAGTCTATGATGGCCCTAAAGCAATCCTATCACTGGGTTTCTTAGCAAAATTTGCTCAGAAGAGGTTTGCCCTTGTTGTCCTCTGAGGCAGAGAGTGTGTGAGTTGCCTACGGTTATCCAGTGGATTTCATGATTGAGCAGGGATTCAAATCTTGGTTTGCAGAGTTACAGGCCCTTTTTATAGACCTGGGACCAAACCCAGAAAAAAGGGTGATCTGGTTAGTTTTAACAAATCATTTTAGTTTCTCATTGCTTAATTTAAAGTGGTTTTATTGTACAAATCTCTGAGATCATCAGATATAAGGCAAGGTATAAATATTTAAATGCAATTGAAGCAGGTGCCTGTCGACCCCTGTAAAACTCCAAATAACCATAGATTCATAGTGTTGGAAAAGACCCCAAGGGCCATTCAGCCCAACCCTCTGCCATGCAGGCACAATAAAAAAACTCCCAACAGATGGCCAACCTCTGGATAAAAACCTCCAGAGGAGACTCCATTACACTCATGAACAGCATATTCCACTTACCAGCAGGATGTTATTCCTAATGTTTAGATGAAATCTCTTTTTCTGCTATTTGAATTCATTGTCCTCCATCTCCTCCTCATAAATTAATTACCTTAATATCTCCAAAAAGGATTTTATATGCCCCTCTTGACACATTCCAATGTGCACAAACCCTTCCCTATTTTTATTTAGCCCAATCTTAAAGCAGAGTCTGGGTGACCATCTGTCAGGAGTACTTGGATTGTATTTTTCTCCATGGCAGAACAGGGTTAGATGGGATGGCCCTTGTGGTCTTGTCCATCTCTATGATTCTATGATCTAGCTGGCAGCCTTTCAGAGCCCAGATATGTACATTTTAAAAAGCCAAATGATATGCCAAATTTGATTGCAACAACTACGCGGCACTCTTCCCCTGCCTCTCCTCCCCATGGCAGCCCTGATTCCTTTCTAGCATAGAGTGCATGCTGTCAAAATCCCTGCCACATTCTCCCCTTAGTAGTCCTTTAAAATTAATAGCACATGCAGGGGAAAAACTAAACCCCTTTGACGTCACTGGTGAAACGAGGAAACATAAACAGAGGAGGCTTGACTCCAGCGAGTTGGTGGGGGCTGGAGCTGATTGGCCAGCTTGGCTGTGCCTGTGGCATTGACAGCACCTCCCAGCCTGGCCTCCTTCCACTTGCAGCTGAACACTCAGCCAGGCAGAGACTGCAGCAGCAGCAAGCACAGCCCAGCTCTCTATCCCAGCACTTGCTTGGCAGAAAAGTGCAGTCTTCTCTCAAGACTCATTCTCTCTCTCTGTGCTTCTTCGTGTTGTCCACTACGGCATTCCCTCCCCTTTCCAGGACCCCCACTGGACCCTCCACTCCCACCGCCTCACTGGTGTACATGTCCATGTGCACCTTTCTCTCTCCCCTTGCACTTCTCACTCAATTATTTGCCTGATCCTGGATGCCGCTTCTGGATCCTGTACAAGTCTTCATGAACAAGCCGAACCGCTTGCAGATTTCGCGGCATTCAAAGGTCACCGAACTGCCACTATGGTTAAATGTCTTGTTTAATGGTTGAGGTATGTATACAAAATTGGACAAGCATGCGTGCATATTTATGTTGTTATTGCTGCTATCATCAATGTTGTTCAAAAGCAGGGGGTGGTGTTTGCATTTGCCATGCTTAGTGGGAAAAGTTGTCTTTGTACACAAAAGCTGATTGCCTGTGGAAAAACATTTAAATGTTCTTACCCTTTTCACCGCCATCGAGACTTTTCTTAGCCAAGGAAACCAGGAAATTTATATGAATTGCAACTGTAATAAATGCAAAAGATAATTGAAAGGTTCTTTAGGAAGGCGAGAAGTTATTTCACCCCACAATCTGTTGTCAGGTCTTGAGTCTTTCAGTGGTCGTCCTTATAATGGAATACTAAGGAAGAAATAATAACAACAGGTATGGGGTCTGGCCAGTGGGTACAATATATTCAAATATTTCTTTAGATATATATGTTACAAATGTTTAGTGCCTGGCCATTTCAGCTGGCTTGCATTTCAAAATACAAAGTTAGAAATGTGTGCGCGTTCCTTTAACTTCACTGAAGAGGAGATTGCCTGTGTCAATATTTCATCTCTTTACTGATGGCTTTAACAGCTAGACGAAGAAGATTTGCTGGGAACTTCAGAAGAAGCTGATTCCAGGTCTCAGGGCTGTTTGGTGACATGTACATTCAACTGGTCATCAAATAGCAGCCTGGAGGCTTGGATGGCCGTGGCTGCACTAAATTGGCTCGCATGTGCTGCAGGAAGCAGGAGCAATGCTTCAAAACAGAGCTCACATTGTTTTTATGAGTGTAGATACACACGTCCATTTGGAAAAGGTGTTCTCTTGGAGAGATGTGTGCTTGAAATCCTGCCACAGTAGTGACGGATAGCCTATAGTTTAATTAAGCTATGGCCGAGGAATAAATTGCCTGATTAAGAGGCTGCAAGATTTAAGCACACTGTGGACAGTCTTCTGAGTGGCTGGGGGTGAGGAAACGGCTGGAGTTGTTTAATTTTTTAAAACTTGTTCGTAATTGCAGGCTCATTTTGTTTTTTTTCTAAACAGGTGACAAATCAAGAAACATTCAATGGGTCACCCTGACAAGGCACTGGAATGGTTTAAGAGGGGAGAAACAATTAACTGCTCTTGCTTCCCAAGTGCCAGCTTAGGAATGGCAAAATACTAGCTCCGAAATGCAGACTATCTGCTATGTGCCGTGAATGGACAATTGCTATTCTGCAGTGCCGGGTGGGAAAAACAAGGACTTTGTGTATTACAAATGCATAACTGCAGCTTCTCCATTTCCTTTGCTTTATTTTCACTGATGGTTAGAAGAACAAAGAGACTCCTGTCATTAATACATTGCTTAATGACACATCTCGCATGTTGTGTTAAAGCATCCCCCTTTCTTTTCCAACAACCAGTTCACTGTCAGTTTCTATTAGCTAGAAAAATATATTGCCTTTCACCATTCCTGGTATTGTTGCTTCCTCCCCCCCCCCCTTTGCCACAGTAGACCTTTTTCACACAAAATTTTGCTAGTTCCAGAAAGCAAGGCCACTGCTTTCTTGGGGGTGAATTGTTTTTACTACCGTGCATAAATTGTGCCATATTCAAGTTTAGATGTTCATGCTTTAGCAGAGGAGAGAATGTGAGGAAAGCAGAGAATTCTTCAGGGAGGAAATAAGTCTTCAAACTTTCTGAACTTTCTGAAGGAGTCTGGTTTCTGTGGCCTTGACTTTGATAACAGTTTCATAAGCAGGGACAAACATACCTCCCAAAGTGTTCAGTTTTATAACTAACACAATTTATATGTTGAAGACTGTAAGTAGAAAGAGAATTTTGCCCCTGTTAGCCATCCTAATGTCATGATTTGCATGATCAAGGAAAGTCTTAGTGAAATTAGTCTTGGTGAAATTAGTCTGGGTGAAATTAGTGAAGCCTAAATTGATAACAACCAAGGGAGAAGCCATATGATCTTGAAGGTGGGGAGGTTCTACTAAAGCTAGCATCATCTGTAGAATTTTCTTCCAATCTCTCATAATATGTAATAACGTTTACACTGTAACACAATTTCACTGTTTTGGTGTTTCCCCTTTCCTTTCCAGTGAAATGAACAACTTGGTGTGGAGACAAGGAAATATAAAAGGTGCTAATATCGCATTATTGTATTTCACTTTGTTAGGCCCTTCCATTAGACAAAGTGAGATGACAGCCTCAGACACCAAATTGTTAGCATTATGAAAATGACACAAATCATTAGCCCATTATGTAGTTATTTTTTCAGGGATCTTTTCTGCCAGAGATTATCCATCTCGGGTACCTAAATAACTTGGCTGGATTAAGGTACTACACATTTTGAATTGGAAGTGGTTAGTGTAGGAGGGGTGTCACTTCTTGTATCAGGCAAGAAAATGTATTGAAAGAGGCCTGGGGTCCACAAGAAGATTGCAACAGGGAGATATTCCATTTAACAGCTTCCACGCTTATTCCAGCTTGGAAACCTACTGCTCTTTTTTCTTATTGATTTCAGTACATTTGGGGCTCATGTACAAATTTTGGCTCTATGTTATATGGCATTTTAAATGCTTCCAAAATATTTGAGAAAGGAAACTATAGGCTAGAGAGCAGGGTGTTTTTTCATGTTTGTAAATTGTGGTCAGGCTTCTTAACATATGCAGGAATGAGAACAAAATGAGGAAATAAAGTTAAATTCCACTGAGATTCTAGAAGCTACTTCCTATATTCAATTTGTTATTGTTGTTGTGTTTTGACCTATAACAACCCTAAGGTGACTCTCACAGGGTTTTCTTGGCAAGAAGGGAAGATTGTTGGAGGGAAGATTGCTGTTGCCTTCCTTTGGTTACGCTCTGGGTTTTCACAGCCAAGTGAGGATTTGAATCTGGTCTCCAGAGTCATCGTCCTGTGCTCAAACCACTGCACCACACTGGCTCACATTCAGTTATACTGACCTATTAAATGCAATGTTGTACTCATATATTTACATTTTTACCAGCTACATCCCAAATGTTCATGGTAAACCACCCAACACTTGAGTGATTAATCTATATCAATGAGTCTTAGTCCAAATAAATATGTTCTGTTACATTTTTAAAACATTTGAGCAAAAGATTTGGTCAGTCTACACAGGAGGGAGGTTCAAAATGATCTCAGGAAAGGGAACTTTGCATTAGAACACTGATTCTCAACCTAAGATTTAGGACCCTGGGAGGGGTTTGCAAGGAGGTTTCAGAGGGGTCACCAAAGTCTATCAGAAAACATATATGTCTGATGGGCTTAGGAACCCCTCTGGCAGAGAAGGCTGAAGATCTCTCTGCCTGTTCTTTTCTTCCTTTTTGGAAACAATCCTCCCACCAAAAGCCCTCCTCTGCTATGATTGGCTGGCCTCTCAGCCAAGGGAAGGGCTATTTCTGAGACTCCAAGCAGGGAGGGGAGAGCAGGGCAAAGTGGTGTGCAAGTGCTGGTGAGGGAGAGCATGTAAGACTGGAGGGAGGTTTGCAGTAATGAGTTCTTTCAAGCCATGGGAGTTCTGTGTGGGAAGTTTGGCCCAATCCCATTGTTGGTGTAGTTTGGAATGCTCTTTGATTGTAGGTGAACGATAAATCCCAGCAACGACAACTCCGAAATGTCAAGATCTATTTTGTCCAAACTCCACCAGTGTTCACATATGGGCATATTGAGTATTAATGCCAAATTTGGTCCAGATCTATCATTGTTTGAGTCCACAGTGTTCTGGATTTAGGTGAACTAAAACTCCAAAACTCAAGGTCAATAATCATCAAACCATTCCAGTATTTTCTGTTGCTCATGGGAGTTCTAGAACATAAGAACATAAGAAGAGCCATGCTGAATCGGACCTCAGCCCATCTAGTCCAGCATTCTGTATCACACAGTGGCCCACCAGTTGTACACGGGGATCTCGAGCAGAAGGGAGGGCAAAACCCTGACCTGCTCCCGACCCCCACAACCAGTACCCAGGGAAATCCTGCCTACCTCAACCAACTCTGAGGTGGCACTTGAATGTCCTTTTCAGTAACTACCGATACACTTGGTATCCATGAATCTGTCTAATCCTGCCTTGAAGTTGTTCAGGCTGACAGCTGTCACAACCTCTTCTGGAAGTGAGTTCCATAACCCAATGACCCTCTGGGTGAAGAAATATTTCCCTTTATTAGTCCTAATTTTCCTACCTTGGAGCTTCAGGAGTGCCCCCTGGTCCTAGTGTTTTGTGACAAAGAAATCAGTTTTTCTTTATTCACCTTTTCTATCCCATGCATGATTTTATACACTTCGATCAAGTCACCTCTTAAATGCCGTCTTTCAAGGCTGAAAAGACCAAGGCGTTGCAACCTGGTTTCATAAGGGAGCCGCTCCATCCCTTGGATCATTTTTGTTGCCCTTTTCTGTACCTTTTCCAGTTCCGTTATATCCTTCTTAAGGTGCGGAGACCAGAATTGTACACAGTACAATTCTGTGTGCCAAGTTTGGTTCAGTTCCATCATTGGTGGACTTCGGAATGCTCTTGGATGGTAAATGAACTATAAATCTCAGGAACTACAACTCCCAAAGGACAAAGTCATTTCCCCTAACCGCACTAGCATTCAAATGTGGGTGCATTGGGTATTTGTGCCAAATTTGGTCCAGTGAATGAAAATTCATACTGTATATTAAATATTTACATTACAATTCATAACAGTAACAAAATTACAGTTATGATGTAGCAACAAAAATAATGTTATGGTTGGGGGTCACCGCAACATGGGCAACTGTATTAAGGAGTTGCGGCATTAGGAAGGTTGATAAGCACTGCGTTAGAAGATCAATTGGGCAGGTAAATGCCAGTATTAGATGAAGTGATCAGAATCTGTGACATGATCTGCAGGTTTGCTTTGTCCCAAAATTTTGAGTTTTATAATTGATTAGAATTCAGCAATGACATTTAAGTAGTATCATATGATTAGCTCTTTACTTACATGCCTACATTTTGGCACCAGTGAAACTAACATAAGTTGAAACATATCCCATGGAAGACTAAAAATCCATTGCTTGTGCTGTAGTAGTTCGTGTCTTTAGAAACAATCACAGCCAGCGGTCGAACCAATATCGTGCAAACCTTGGCTCACATAGACATATGAGCCGCCATGGTTTTGTTATTCCAAAAGCTTTGGTATGTATATTAAGGCTGTACTTCCTGATACCATCTTCTGAATGCACGAAAAACAAGAGTTTTGTCTCCTCTTGTTACCCAGTCAAGTGCTCATTGATCCTTTCTTTACAGGTTCTACCAACTGGCCCCTTTAAAAATGTAAAAGCCAATGAAACTTGGCTGGTTTTGGCCTTCATGCAGAGACCTAGAAATTAATGTATGTTAAAATGGAAAGCAATGGTAGCTGCGTCATATGGATAAATCAGCAACAATAGATAATGTATCAGTTGCTCATGTGTCCTTTACTCTGTCTCTTTAACTCAAGGACAATGTTGAAGAGAACTTTCATATAGTTATGATTTGTGGGTAAGACTCTGGAGAATAGGGTGTGAATTCCTTCTCTGCCATGGAAACCCACTGGGTGACCTTGAGCAAGCCACACTCCCTCAGCTTCAAAGGAAGGCAAAAGTAAACCCCTTCTGACCAAACTTTACCTCCTCCAAAAGGTGATATGGTCAGCATAAGTCAGAAATGACTTAAAAGTACAACAACAACACTGCTCTAAACTTGTTCCACTTTCATCATTTGGTCATAACTGTCAATAGCATGAGCAAGCTCCTCTGACTTGTTTTACTCCTCCTTATGGGATACTATCAACAGACATCTGTTCTTTTAAAGCTTGGGAAAGCTCCCTTTTGGAACTAACCCTCCTAAATCCCACTGGTATGTCAGCTGGGTGTGTTTGTGTGAAGCTTTACAGCAAATATCCCAAAGAATAAGAGGAAAAGAGAGAAAATGTTTATGCTTGGTATATTTTGTTAGCAAGCGTCTTCATCAAGCATCTTTCCATGTTATGCCTAGACTAGAACTTCAGTGGTCTGTGTGTAAGATCAATTGATCCTCCTGTCATTTCTTACAAATTAATCCTAGTCATATGTTGGTTTGAAAATGAAACAAACACAAAAAGATGTGTGAAAACGATAGCTACTTGCCTAATCTCTCTGGGGAGGGTGTTCCAAAGCTGGAGGGGGGACTACCAAGAATGCCCTTTTGGTCGTCCCGACTAATCGATGGTGATGGGACTCTGAGGAGGGCCTCCCTGGCATATCTTTTTTTTATAAAAAAATCTTTATTGCATTTTCAGCAAAATCAAAAGACGTACATACAGAATGGAGATAAACGAGCCCTAATTGGCTCGGGAAAAGGAGATACAGAAATACAGCAGTGCAAAAAGAGATAGTGTAAGAGATAAGTGTGTGCATAATGAGGAGTAGAGGTAAAACAGTAGTTTGTTCCATGCTTCCCTCCGTTCATAACAAAATTATTTTCTGCCTGTAAGGAGACATAGAACAGTTTCTTATAGTTAGTCTAGCAGTAAATCTATATTGTATTCCAGTCTGCAATAGGTTCTTTTTTTTAAAAAAAAATATTTTTTATTATTTTGGATAGTAGTGATACATTATATGAAAAGAACACATAGTAAGTGACTAAGCTTCCCAATATTGGTTAATGAAAGAGGGACTTCTCCTTGGTTATAGGGTAGGGTGTGTGGAATAGATAGGGGGGGTATGGAAGGAGAGAGAGAGAAAAGGGGATAGGGAAAAGAAAGGGGGACGTGATAAGTAAATAAAGAGTATATACATGGTGACTTCCATTCATCATCTTAGTGGTGTTTCCTGTTAGTCTTTCACTTTCTTTATATTCATATATTCTTCAAACAGAGTCCAATCCGTTTGTCTTCTTGGATTCTTCGTATTTTTCCCCAAGTAAAAGTTAATTTGTCCATATCTTTTATGCTGTAAATCTTGTCTATCCATTGGTCCAATTTGGGTATCCGGTCGGCTTTCCATTCTTTAGCATAAACCATTCTAGCTGCTGTTGACATATATGTGAGGAGTATATCTTTATTTTCATCTAATTTTAATTCATTATCACTTAGCCCCAGTAAATAATATTCCGGCTTTAATGGGAATTTGTATTTTAATATAGATTGGGTTTCTTTATGTATCTTTCTCCAAAATCAGTGGTTTTTGGGCATGACCACCACATGTGGAAATAGCTTCCCACATGTGACTTACATTTCCAGCACTCGAATGTCTTTTGTTATACATAATGCCAATTTTTGAGGGTAATATACCACCTATGAAACATCTTTAACCAATTTTCTTTGAGATCATAGGCATATGTATACTTCAATTTTTATTCCAAATTTTGTTCCATTCCTTTAATTTAATTTGTCTGCCAATATTTTTAGCCCAATTAACCATACAATTTTTAATTTCTTCAGTTTCTGATTCCCAATCTAAAAGTTTATTATACAATTTAGATATATTTTTTTTTTCCCGATTTCAACAATTGTTCCCAAACGTCTTCTTTACCATGAAAGCCGTTTTTTTTATCTTTTTCATACATATTTCTAATCTGGAAATACTGTAGCCAGGTTAAGTTCTCTAGAAGCTCTTTAATCTCCTCGTAGGATTTTAATTCATACTTCTCCTCCCTCCTTTCCAACATTTCCTCATATGTCAACCATCTAGACCAACCTTGCAATCTTCTCTGTTCTACTTCTATGGGGATACCCATCTTGGTGTTTCCCTATAGAAGTGGTTCTTATACTTGTTCCATACCTTCAGCAGCGCAGATCTGATGAAGTGGTTTCCAAAGTTTTTCTCCACCCTGGCCTTGCCATACCAAAGGTAGGCATGCCAACCCAGCCTCAAATTGAAACCCTCCAGAGTTAATAGTTTCTCATTTTTTAATATCATCCAGTCTTTAATCCATTGTAAAGCGCAGGCCTCAAAATAAAGTTTGAGATCCGGAAGGCCGAAGCCTCCTCTATTCTTTTTGTCCGTCATTATTTTATAATTAATTCTAGATCTTTTCCCTTCCAGATAAATTTAGTAATTTCCTTTTTCCACAATAAGAAGGATTTTTGATTTCTTATCACCGGAATATTTTGGAATAAATATAGCAATTTTGGAAGAACATTCATTTTAATAATTGAAATTCTTCCCAAAAGAGACAGGTTAAGTCCTTTCCAGTGCTCTAGATCTTTTTAATATTGTTCCATGTTTGTTCATAGTTATTTGTTAATAATTGCGAATTTTTTTGCTGTAATCCAGATCCCCAGGTATTTCATTTTTGTACAAGTTCTGATGCCGGATATCTTTTCTAATTCTTCCCTTTTCCTTTTGGTTATATTTTTAGTTAAAATTGTTGTTTTTCCCTTATTTATTTTAAGGCCTGCCACTTTCCCATATTCTTCTATTTTATCAAGCCATTTATTTATATTATCATTTGGGTTTTCTATAATGCAGATTATATCATCAGCATATGCTTTAATCTTCTATTCTTGTTTAGCAATTTTCATCCCTTTTAAATCTTTATCCTCTCTAATTCCTTTAAGGAGGACTTCCAATGCCATAATATAGATTAATGGGGATAGGGGCAGCCCTGACGGGTTCCCTTCGCAATAGTAAATTCCTCTGTTAATATGCCATTTACGACCAGTCTCGCTGTTTGTTTTGAATATATAGCATTTATGGCATTTTTAATTTGGTGTCCGATATCCAATTCCGTCATAATCATTTTAAAAAAATCCCAATTTAGTCTATCGAACGCCTTCTCTGCATCAAGCGAGAGAAGCGCTAATTCTTTCTGTATGTTGGCTTCATAATATTCGATAGTATTTATTATTGTGCGTAGATTATCCTTAGTAGCCCTATTAGGAAGGAAGCCCGCCTGTTCTTCCCCAATCCATTTTGACAAAAATGTTTTAAATCTTTTTGCTAGTATATTTGTAAATATCTTGTAATCTACATTTAGTAGAGAAATTGGTCGGAAGTCCTGTGTTTCTGGCAGTCTGCAATAGGTTCTTACTGCCCCCCAATCCGATTTCTCCGTTCCATCTTTGGTTTTGTTTTTCAGTCTTTCAGTTAACTAATCCATTTGGATTGTTTCTATAACCTTAATAAACCACTCTTCCCGTGTTGGTATTTTTGGGGATTTCCAATTCTTAGCAAATAGTATTCTGGCCGCGGTTATTGCCAATAATTTTTTTTCCATTTGTGGGATCGAATCTTTCAGCACATCTAAAAGGAAGACCTCTGGCTTCTTTTCTAGCTTGTATGTTATTATTTTCTTAAGTTCTTTGTGTACCATTGTCCTGTATTTAAATGCCCTGTCGCATGTCCACCAAAGATGGAAAAAGGTGCCATTGCTGTTGCCGCATTTCCAGCATTTGGGATTGGAGTTGTTATAAATTCTTGCTATTTTTTCTGGAGAGAGGTACCACCAATATATTATTTTTATCCAATTTTCTTTAAACGAATTACAAAGGGATTTTTTTAACATTGCTGTTCCAGATGTTACGCCAAGTTTTTGTATTTATCTTGAAACCTAAGTTTCTTGACCATTTCTCCATATACACTCTTCTTTGATTGTTCTCTGTGTCCTTTCTTAACAGGATTTCATAAATTTTCCCTTGAAGTTTTACTTCTTCCCTTAAAATTGTGCTTTCTAGTTCAGTTTCTTCTCCTATGAAACCCCTCTTCAAATCCTCCTTGAATTTCTCTCTCATTTGTAGAAATGAGAACCAACTTATTTGAGTCCCCTCTCTCTCCAGCTCCTCCTTTGACTTTAAAATAAAGTTCACTCCGTCCCACCTTAATGTCTTGTGGTATGGAGTCCAGCTATTGTTCTTTAGTTCCCTTATCCTATACGCCTCGTTTGCAGAGGTCCAGAGTGGTATTTTTTGGTTTAAGTGGTCATCCCAGTATTTTAGCCATATTTTGAGGAGGGCGCTTCTTATAATATGGTTGTTTACGTTGGCATCTGCTTTCTTTTTATTGTATATCATGTACCCATAAAACCCAAATTTCAGTTTGTGCCCTTCTAAATCCAGCAGTTTGTGGTCTTTAAGTTGGACCCACTCTTTTAACCATGCCAAACAGCTAGCGTCGTGGTATAGCTTTAGATTGGGTATTCCCAGACCACCTCTATCAGTGGTATCTTGGAGGGTTTTCATTTTTATTCTTGGTCTCCCCCCCCCCCCATATAAATTTAGAAATATCCTTTTCCCAGCTTTCGAATATTTTTCCACTTTTTATAATTTGAAGGGTCGTAAATAAAAAGTTTATTTTGGGGAGGACTACCATTTTTACAGTTGCTATCTTCCCTAGAAAAGATAGGTTAAGTTTGTTCCATCTTTCGAAGTCTCTCTTCACCTTACCCCATAACTCATGGTAGTTATTTTTAAAGAGCTTTGAGTTTTTAGATGTTATATTGATACCAAGATATTTGATCTTATCTACGATTTTCATACCTGACGCTACCTGTAAGCTATTTTTCCTTTCTTCTGATATATTTTTCACTAGGAGATTTGTTTTGTTCTTATTTATTTTAAAGCCGGCGACCTTCCCATATTCCTCTACCTTCTGTATCCATTTATTTATTGATTTGCCTGGGTTCTCCATTATAAGCACCACATTATCGGCGAAGGCTTTTTACTTTGATGGATTCTTTCTTAATCTGAAGGCCTTTCAGCTCTCCGTCCTTCCTTATGTTGTTTGGTCGTCCCGACTAATCGATGGTGGTGGGACTCTGAGTAGGGCCTCCCTGGCATATCTTAAGGCCCAAACAGGTTCATAGGGGAAGATGTGGTCACGTAAATAGACTGTAACTAAATTGTGTAGGACCTTGCATGTAATAACCATTTTGAATTGGTCCCAGAAGCATATAGGCAACCAATTAAGATGCTTTGATGTGGGGTGGTACGCTCCCTATAGCTCACTCCTGTCTGCAACCTAGTTGCAGATCTTTGTACTAATTGAAGCTTCCAAGCTGTCTTCAGAGGCAGCCCCACATAGAGTTCATTGCAGTAATCCATACAAATTATGGACCACCATGGGCAGATCTGGTTTTTTTGAGGTATAGGCGCAGTTAGCACACAAGGGTGAGCACTGAGTGCAGGAGGATCCACAAACTGCAGACCTGTATCCTCAGAGGGAGTGTTACCCCATTGAGCACAGGTTGTCGCCCTATACCCTGATTGGTCTTACGACTGATCAGGAGGACTTCTGTCTTGTCTGGATTAAGTTTCAGTTTGTTAGCCCTCATCCAGCCCATCCTGGCTGCCAGGCACTGGTTCAGGACTCGGGGAGCTTCCTTGGATTTATGTGAAAATGAGTTATAAAGTTATGTGTCATCTGCATTAAGATATTAAAGAGCACGGGTGATAAAATCAAACCTTCCATCCACTCCTCTCCAGCTGTTCCTGAATGTACTGAGTGCGAGCTACTTTGGTATTTTGAACTCAGTTTGCAGCAACTGAAGTAAGTTGAGGACAAAATGTGAAAATGGGAGGAGAGGAGAGAAATTGAAACATTTAAAAAGCCACTACAACGTGAGATAATGGATGATTAATTGGGACTATCCTTTCCAAACTAGGACAGTTGGCGGATATGTGAAAGTTGACAGAGAAGTGTGGTTTTGTGTACACATTCAGAGCTGGGACAATCCCTGCTTACCAAATGCATCCATTTATCTGAAAACGTGTATTTTTCAATAGAACGCTTTCAATTATATATTTTAAAATCTTTTCCCTGGTGAATCCAGTGCTCATCACCCTCAGTTAACAAGCTAATATTCCTTCCTATTTTAAATGTTACCACATCTGATTCAACTGCTGGGAGGAGGAGACTATCCCAGACTTTACTGACTATCACAAGACACTACTCCCTGTTGCAAAGTACCTATGCAGAAGACATCCTGCTGGAATTTTTTTCTAGTCAGTCCAAGCCTCCATTTCCTTTGCAATAATTTCCCCTGACCTCCTACATGAAACTGGCAAAGTAGAACTAGAGCCTGTAAATTGCATTGTTTTATTTCCTTATGATTAAAGTGTAGGTGCTCATATATTGTATGTCTGAATTAACCATCCTCTTCTTAAGCAGAAGCTAGCAGCCAGGAAAATACATTGCTGGGGGTGATTTCCCAAGGGTTACTGAAACTAACACGGGTTTCTCTAACTTTTCAAGTTTCTGTGAAGGGTCAGGCAGCAATGATGAGCTGAAGGGAATTAACTATGGTGAAACTGTAATAATGTGTCTCCCCTTGTTATTTTTAATCCAAGGTTCTACATGGGAAAAGGGGAGATTAAGTAAGTGAAAGTGTGTAATACTAACCCAGAACTAGACTGATGTTGCCTAGTATTCTACACTTACTAGCAATGGATCTGCAGGAGTTTAGGCTTGAGGTTTTCCACTAATAAGAACCTGAAAGGGGGACTTTTTTTCTCTTCTATTGAGTTATGCCATGGTAAAAAAGCAGGAAAAAATGGAACTTCTCATGAGGGTTTAAAGAAGGGACTTCTGCTTGATGTTTCAGGCTGCAAAAGACGATACTAATACCGGTTGGTCCTGCTCATGATTCTTTGGCAGGAACTTGGCAAACATGTCTATTGTTAGTTTGATCAAGCAACTCAGCTCTTACAAGTTTATCTTGCTCATCTTAATTGCCAATAACATGCTTATTTAAGTTTGTAGCACTGTAGGCAAAGCAAAACATGTCCCGAGATTACAAATTGGCAGACTGAATTTAAGTTTTTTTTTTAAAAAAAAAAATCACGTTAATATAGGCAGAGTTGGTTGCTTGGTAAAAATATTATTGATGGTTGACTTTTTTCTTGGACAGCTATAATCAATTCGTTCTTTTGACTTGTTCAAGCTTATTTGTAACATGTATTTGTTAGTCGTCTACATTGTCTCACAAATTCTGGTCAATGGTATTAATCCAGTGCGGTAGGCACTAAATTCAGTTGAAAATTAGCTTGACAAAACTGATAGGTATCTAAATATTTGAAGGATGTCATGTAAAAAATGGAGCCAGCTTTTCTGCTGTTCCAAAGCCTTGAACGTGAACATGAATCAATTTGCAAGAAAATAAATGTCACCTAAACATTAGGGATAACTTCTTTCTGTAAAAGCTGTTCCATAAAGTGCTTCTCTTGAGAGGTCTTTAAACAGAGGTAGGAAACTGGTAGGCATCTTTCTGAACTTCTTTAGTTGCTTTTCATTTCATGGATGCATTACATGGTTCTTCTGACTCTATGGCCCTATGATTCTATGATTCTGTGACTACATCTGCTTCATCAGATGCATGGAGAGTCATGTGAGATGCAGTCCAACAAAGTTTAAGGTTTACAATGATCTTTAAGCTGTTACAAGATTCCTTGTTGTTAGTGTAGTATCAGAAATCTCATCTGTTGCAATGCTCACTTGTGGAGAATTCTTGTTAAAGGGTAGGCATTTTAGTGTTTCTCATTACAACAAGAATTATCTAAGGGCATACGTGTTCCACCTGTGTCATGTTTTATTGTAAACACAATCTTGAACTGATTAAAATCAATTCCTTAGAGGAGTTGTTGCTGTAGGCCAAATCCTTCATTTTCATTCCATCTTAATTCCCAATTCAAGCTTTGCCAGAACAAGGATTGCAAAGATTTAAGGCATGCTTTTGTCCCTATATAAGACTATAAAATAGATAATTCCTCAGGTGAAATATTTGTTTATATTTCCATAAATATTTCACCTGCCATTTAAAAAGTGGCAAAGTAGAACTAGAGCCTGTAAACATTAGCATTGAGATTACTGGTAAAATGTTTTAAGACAGTAGTTCTCAACCTGTGGGCCCCCAGATGTTTTGGCTTTCAACTCCCAGAAATCCTAACAGCTGGTAAACTGGCTGGGATTTCTGGGAGTTGTAGGCCAAAACACCAGGAGACCCACAGGTTGAGAACCACTGTTTTAGATGGATTTGGAATGGGAGTTTGAATTAAATTGAGAAGTTTTCAGTCACCCCTCCTATTTTCTAGCATCTCCCCCACTTTAGCAGTCTCCACAAATAATTCCATAATCCCACAGTGAATGGCAGTGCATTTGAAGGGCAGTAGGCAGGTAGGTGATAAGGTAACTACTCAGTAGGAATCAAGTTGTATACACGCAGGTATCAAATTTGGCAAATGTTTTCATAGATGGAACAAACAGAATCTGAGAAGATTTTGTTAATGAAATATCAGAAAAAGATCCATTCACCCCAACAGACAATGTTCATTACACTTTGTAGAGTAATATGACCAAGCAAGTGAAAAAAGTCCCTCTAAGCATGTAGAAGTCTCTGCTCCAGTGAACTTACCATTTAAATTTTAAATTAATGAGAGTGATGACTAAGGGAATGAGAAACAGGGAAGTAAATTGCCATAATTTGATCTTATAGGCAAGAAAGAATATTTGCCATTTTCCTCTTCACTTTAAGGAGGTCATTCTGAAAACTTTTTTGTGAAGTTTTTAAAATTATTTTCTGCATGTAACTCATTCCATTAGATAAGCATTTTCTGCACATAAAATAGATTTCATTTAACAGAAAACATGTTTTTGAACAGTAAACATTTTCTGTGCAGAAAACAAGCTTCCTGCTCATAAAAACAAGCTTCCTGCTCATTTTTTTGTACAGAAGTGTCCTTTTTAGAAAAGATAGTGCAGATATATAGATAGATAGATAGACACACACGCGCGCGTGTACATGCACACACACACACTCCAGAGCATCTTCTGACTTTCCTTCATGCAAGGTGAAATCAGCTCACTCTATTTTATTGCACACTAAGGACTGGTCCAATTTGGGTTTGGGGTCACATGTGGAGAAGCTCCAGGGTTTTCTTTTTGAGGATTTCCCACTACTTTAGTTTTTGAATATTCATAATCATCAAGCTTTTTAGCTTTCTCTTCTCCAGTCTAAACTTAATCAGATCCCCTAGCCTCTGCTCATAAGGCATGGTTGCCAGACCTTTTACCATTTTGGTTACTTTCCTCTAAACCTATTCCATTTTGTTAACATCCTTCTTGAATTACAGTGCCCAGAACTAGATACCAGGTGAGGTCTCACCAAAGTAGGCTGGCAGTATCACTTCCCTTGATCTATACTCCTATTGATGCAGCCTAGAGGGAGATTGGGGTTTTTTGACTGGTGCATCACAATGTCGATGCACATTCAGCCTGTGGTCTACTAAGAATCCTAGATATCTTTTTACTTATACTGGTGTTGAGTGAAGGGTAACAATTTCAGTATTCATCTTTTTCTGACTTAATATCTTACATTTCTCCTATTGAAATTAATTGTATTAGTTTTGGAGTAGCTTTCCAATCTGTTATAATCATTTTGAATTCTTATCCTGTCTTTTGTGGTAATAGCTAGCTACCCCTCCTAATTTGATATCTTCTGCAATTTTTATAAGCATGCCTTCTATTCCATTTTCCAAGTCATGGATAAAGTTTTTAATAGCATTGGGCCCAGGACAGAACCCTGCGGCACCCAATGGTTGCTTTTCTCCAGAACGAAGCATCCTTTGAGTTTGGCCAGTTAACCAATTCCTAATCCACCTAACAATAGCATCGTCTAATCTACATTTTACTAGATTGTTTACAAGAATATAATGGAAAAACTTTGTTCAAGGTCTAACTGAAATCAAGATATGCTACAACCACTGCATTCTCTTCATCTACCAAGTTTATAGCTCTATAAAAAAGAGAGATAAGGTTAGTCTGGCATGACTTGTTTCTGACACCCCATGTTGATTTAGTGATCATAGCATTCATTTCTAAGTTTTTACAAACTGCCTTATAGTTATACAGTATGTTCTAGTACGTCTGCAAGATGAGTGTGGAATTTGATGGACCTTATATTCTTGGTTTGATTGCCAACACATATCAGAATACTTGAAATATCCTATAACTTCTATAGCCCTCCATTCTGAATATGTGGTCATCTGCTCCAGGAAGGCATCATCCAAATCCTCTGTCTGGCTTAGAAGTCTGTAGTGGACCCCACCGTGATGTCCCTGAAGTTTCTTTTCCTCTTAATTTTTACCTGGATGCCCTCAACCCAGCTTCCTCAATTTAAATCATGATTCACAGTTCTAAATATCCTTCATATGCTAATTTTTACCTAATGAAAAACACAGAGAGGGATAGACACTTGTAAAGAATTTGTGTCCAGCGTTTATTTTAAAATTGCTTTCCAAATGAAATTGGTCAGTAAAATGTTTGAGTTTGAAACACAAAAAACCTAAAACAAAATAGACAGAACAACAAATAGTAAAAGTATAATTTGCAATACACATTGATAAATCCGAGAAATTTTACTGTTGGTTTAGTTGTATATGTTCACTGCTAAGTCATATGAAACTGTTGTCAATTTTTTTAATCACCATGCATTGAGAATGTATTATTTTTATTTAAGGTTTTTATGAAAACATGCCACAGTAATTTGTTTTGTATTCATTCTTTTTTTTAAAAAAAATTATTTAATATTTTCCTTACCAAGCACCTGCTTTTGTTCTGGAATCTTGTTCTTAACATTTTCTGTGTGACTATGGGTACATCTACACTGTAGAATTAATTCACTTTCTTTTCTTTTTCTTTGTGGCACTACTTTAACTGCCATAGCTCAGTGGTATCGGATCATGGCAGCTGCAGTCTTACAAGGCCTTTAGCCTTCTCTGCAAAAGAGAGCTGGTGCCTCACCAAATTACAAATACCAGGATGCCATAGCATTGAGCCATGGCAGTTAAAGTGGCATCAAACTGCATTAATTCTGCAGGGTAGATGCACCCAAAAAAGCACAGTATATTCATTTAGAATCTGAGTGCATTCATTTTGGCTTCTGAGGTTTACTGTGAGAACATAATCCAGGACTTGATGGGCCCTTACTGTTCTTAAGAACAGCTCTTCTTATATTTTGGTCTCTGGACCAACATCTTATGCTACAGCCACCACACAGAAGATATTAGAAATACTTTCTACATGCCAGCATAATCCTTCATATATTTAAGCAACAACATGTCTCCTGGTGCCCAGTGGGATTCAGTGCTCAGTAAGATTGTATAATTTGCAGCCACATTGTTAAAAATATTGAGTGTTGCCCAGGTGTGTAAACTCAGACACAAGGAGAGTTTCTATGCCCTCAACATGCATTCCTGGAGGTAACTGGCAACTTCTGTGGAAACTGTGAGTGGATCTCACTGCTTCTGTGTAGATCTGCCTTTCCAACAGCTGCTGCATGGCAGTCATAATGCTAATAACACTCCCATTGTATGTGTGTGTAAGCGTGCATTTGAACTTTAGTATCCTATAGCTGAGGACCACTTGACGTGTTAAGTATGCTTCAGTATATCCAAATACTATGAGACTTGGTCCATCTCCCTGGCACAAATATTGACTGAGTGTCTTATTTATTCTACACATTGATTTTTCTTGTTGTTACTCTTTCAATTTTAAGTCTCGATGTAAAGCTTGTTTGAAGGTCGTTGTTTTTTACCCAGACCTCTTCTATACTACATATCTGTAACACTATGATTCCACTTTAACTGTCATGGTTGTGTCCTATTGAAATATGGGATTTTCAGCTTGGGGGGGGGGGCATTTTTTCCTTCTCTGCCAGATTTTTTTAAAGTGATGAACAGGTGGTAACTGACCCCAACAAAACTAGCTAAAATGTAAAAGGAAAGAATCAACAAGTGCTGGAAATGTAAAGAACAGGAAGGAACATTCTTCCACATGTGGAGGACCTGTAATAAAACAAGACAATTCTGGTGCAAGGCACAAAAACAGTGCAAAACATTTTTCATTCAAAGATACAATTGGAGCCCAATAATATTCCCAATAATTATTTTTATTGGGAATGTCAAATAACCAAACAAAATCATTAAACTACTAAGTATTGCACTACATGATAATAGCAGCAAGAACAATATACACACAGTTTTAGGGAAAAAAGCAGACCTCCCAATAATAGAAGAATTGATGGTTAAAGACTTTAAAATAGCACAAATGGACAAATTAGCAATGATGAACAAAGAAAAAAACACACACAAATTTTTACCAAGGACTGGGAACCATTTTTAAACTATGAAAAAAAGAATGAAAAGTTTTTATAGAAGTCATCAGAATTTGACCTTTTAGAATCTGTGTAGGGAATTTATAAATAATAAATATCAAGCCAAAAAGAAGAATAGAAAAAATGAATGTAATAGGAAGGAAGAATGGAATTATATATGAATATCTCCTACCCAAGAGTCAGGAAGTCACTAAATTGGAAGGGGTGGGAGGAGGGGAGAACACAACCAAATACGAATATTGTATAGATGTTGGGAAGTATTGTGTTGGTTCGTGCTTATATACATGTAAATAGATTTGTTTAACTGTTCTTTATGAAAGCTTTACAGGATGAAGTTCAATCAATTAGAGAACTGGCCCCTTTTTGGAGGGCTTGTAAGACTACCCTTTTCTGGCAAGCATTCAATCTTAGCGGCTCCTCTTAAAACTCATAGAAACTTGGTTTTATATGTATTACTTTTTAATGTATATGCTTTTAGATTTTGTGAACCGCCCCGAGCCTACATGAGGAGTGGTATAGAAACTGAAATAATAATAAAATAATAAATAAAATAAATATGGTAAATTGAAAATAAAAAACATATTCTTTTAAAAAAATGTACAAAACGTTAATATACAGCTCATATATAGTCTACTGGGATGACATTGCTGACAAGATACTTCATTTACTAGATTTTTCCAGGATTCTGCTAGTTTCCCCCTAATTAGCATCCAGACTTATCAACCACATAGAAATGGTTCTGAAATATCTGCTATATTTAATATTCTATGGTTATTATTTTCAGAGAAACTATGCTGTAGCTTAAAAAAAGGCCTCTGTTTTCATTCTGAAGATTCTGGAGAGAAAATGCATTTATGCTTTTGGATAGTGATATTTTCATGTCTTCCAGTGGTTTTGTCCATGCTGTTGGAACAGGTTGCTAGAGTTTATTGAGGCTTTTCTGCTCACTGAAATCTCAATTATAATCCTTGAGGTTTTTGTTTCCCAGTTCCATGGTTCCTTGTCTCCATGCAACAGGCTTTGGGTGCCTTTTGACCTATAGCTTGTTCGAAGCACATCTGGACTTCATCCAAACATAATGACTGGTTTATTGTTTCCATTTTGAGGCCAAACTTGGCATATTTTTTTAAAATTGACATTGTGCCATATTTTGAGGCAGACAGATATATGTTTACTTACTTCTGGGGCCACAGAAATCTAAGAAACAGCATGGAATGCTTTTTAAAAACACCATTTTCAAAAGTTAAAAGGTGAGAAAGTGAAATGTGAGGAAAAAAGATGGGAAAAGTATTCTAGCTGGTAAGACTTTTTACAGATATATGAGCATTTAGATTTCTAACCTTTTAAAAAGATTAGCCTAGATGTATAAATTAAAGAGTGGGGTGATTAAATTTATCAACATTTACCCAAACTAAGAACACTTTATTCATCTTTTGAATAATAGCAGTATACATGATACTTTTACAGCAGAGATGGGAAACTCTGACAAGTCCGGGAGTGCTGGTTGGCCAAGCGTCTGAGGATCACAAGTTTTAATATTTGTTTTAGTTTTTTTAAGGCCATAATTCTTTATCAGTTACATGCCTACATAACCATAGCTATGTATATTGCTCACAGGAGGGGTGGGAATGTTAGCCAGCTGCTTCCCAATTAACAAGGCAACAGATTCCTATCTGTTGCAGAAGCTGCTTCCCAATACTGACAATCCCTACTTATTAAGCAGCAGCTGCTTCAATGGACAGGAGTCTGTTCCCCTGTTGATTGGGAAGCAGCTGATTGATACTCCCCCCCCCCCTCCTGCACAGAGTGATCCCCATTGTGAAAAGAAGTAAAGTCCCTGCCACAAGGTATTCTTGTACAGGAGTGGGTGGGTGGGACTGTCAGCTGCTTCATGATCAAAAAAGGATCAGCCTGCTGTCCATTACAGCAGCTGATGCCTATTAAGTAGGTAATAGATGTGGATCCCCTCTCCATTGGTGCCCCCTTGTCGTGGGGGACAGGCTTGCGTACCCTAATAAAGTTGTGAGCTATGCTGGCGGTGGCATAGCCACCGGTAGGGCCTCCCATACCAGTCAGGTCACAACTGACTGTTGCATGGAGACAAGGAACCATGGAACTGGGAAACAAAAACCTCAAGGATTATAATTGAGATTTCAGTCAAAGAACGTCAACGGGTAGGATGGGCTCTCTAGCCTTTTGGCAACCATCCTAAGAGAAGGAAAACTCTAATTTCAAACCCGGGCAGATGGTGCTGCTCGTCTAACCCTGTAAGGTCAACCATCTAGAGAAGGAAACTCAAACCAAACCTACGACCTGAGGACCTTGCTGCCACCGTCCTAAGCTTGCTAGGTCCCGGCAGACGAACCTTTGGTTTAAAGGGTGAGGTCAGTTCTGTGCACGCTGCGTTCCACCAGAAAAATCCATTGCACAGGCTCGAAGGACACATCCAACCTCATTGGTCATCAACGCACTTGTAGAGCGTGTGGGATGAGTCCTTCCTAAGAATCTTCGTTCGCGAAGTAATGCCAGAGAGAGAGAGAGAAATGTGGATCCACTTCTGTAACCAATGTGGATCTGTTCTATCCATTGGGAAGCAGCTGACTGACATTCCCACTCCCTCCTGTGAGCAATCTACATAGCTATGTTTATGTAGCTATCTAGCTTCATGGAGATTGGGGACTTTTATGGTTTCTACATATTTTCTAAAGCAATGAATATTTCTGCATCGCTATACGTGCCAATTATAAATGCTTAACTCTTGATTATGTATTCATAACTGCCTTAGTGAATTCTGGCCATAGCTTCTAAAAATATGCACATATTAAGTACATATATTAGCCGCAGAAAAAATAAATATGTTGAAAGTAGGTAAAACATGGCTAAAATATTATCTTTCAATTGATTGTTAGCACTTTGCACTTCAGCAAAAATATATTGTTCAGTAATAAATTGAGACCTCAAATTCCTCATCACTTATACTTAATTTAGTTTGTTAGTTAATTTAATTTAGTTGTGAACATAATCAATTCATGTTTATTTCATTACATTTCATTAAGTATTATATATTCATTTTAAAATGAAATGAAAATCATTATAAAATAAACAGACATTAATTACAATAATTAAAATTCATCTATTCATTAACAATGAGATTTTAAATTTATAAATATGTTTACTTGCTCTGGAACTATTGTATATTCAGTGGCATCAGCCCAAGAAGCTACTAAAGTTTGTTGGGAGCCAAGGACTTATCTCCAATTGCTAATCCCAACTAGAGTTGATCCACTGAATCACTAACATTTCCATAAATACTGGCTTTCCTTTTGGCAACTGATTCTGTGTATTGGCACCAGTTGCAACTGGATGTAACTCCTTAACATATGGGGTACTAATAGTCCTAAGGTCACAAAGAAGTGGCTACTGAAAACTGGAGGAAGAATGGATGGATAATGACTTTCCCAGCCCTTAGTTTGTTTATTAGTTTACAGCGGGGATGGTTCTCACTCTGGTACTCCACCAGTCCTCCAGTGCCCTCTGAACAGCCCAGTTTTTAAAAGCTGGTACATGTTTAATGTAAATATTACCTCAAATTCATACCCAAAGCCCCGCACAATACATGCAGACACACCAGATTCCTCTCCCGAAACCCCACAGAAACCACACACATCCTCTCATATGCAGTATATTCCTTTGTTTCTCCTTCAAAGTAGTAGCATTACTTACGGTTACCATATTGAAGGAGAAAAAGAGGGAAACCATGGTTGCTGCTGAACCTGGATCCATTAATAGCTCCAAGAGCTCGAGCAAAATTGCCCCCTCCCATTGCCGCTTAAAGAAAGTGTAGATATTGGCTCTCATACTAAAAAGTCTCCTTCTGAAAGTTGAAGACTCCGACCCAGAAACACTGAATTCATTGCTACTTCAGCAGTTACTAATTAATTGTGTAAATTGTTTCCATCCAGTTAACTGGTGACTTCTCTTTTCTCTTGCTCTGCATAGTCTGTATAGTGCTTTGTGGTTTGTCTCTGATTTTTGGCTGCATTTTTGTTTTCCTGGGATACTTGGAGGGGCTAGAAAAAAAACCCTAACAATGTGGCTACATGTTGCTTGGAGTCTGCATTTATCTCACCTCCTGCCTTCAAGAGTAGACTGAGGGAAATACCTGGATGCTTACCAAATTTTACATTTAGGAAAAGAAATGAAGCACCTCACAAATCTGAATGTGTCAACTGTCATATTTACTAATGGCACTGATTACCCTCCAATGAAAGCCAGAGATCTCTTGGGTCAGTGAATGATACAGAGGGGAAATGCTATCAATATACCCTCAGTGTTTTCCATGTAGGGACAGATGCTGGGTTCCTTGTCAGAGGGGCAATGAATCTATTCTGCTTTTTAGGAATTTCAATGGAGCTGGAAATTTAAAGTAGCTGTCCAAGGTGCTGCATCATATCCCATAAAAAGGTACAGCCCCTTGGATGCTGCCTGCAAAGTTCAGACTAAAAGCCAGAATGGATTCATTCTCTCTCTCTCTCTCTCTCTCTCTCTCTCTCTCTCTCTCTCTCTCTCTCTCACACACACACACACACACACACACACACACACACAAGAAGCTACTGTCACTTGCCTCCCTAGGCCTTTATTATTAATGTGTTTATTTGATTGACTAAGGGTGCACCCAGCATCTATGATTGACTAAGTGTGCACCCAGGCTGCTTGAAAAGTTCTAGATCCCCCCCCCCCATTCTTTCCAATTTTATACTGGCTTAAAATAAACCACCCTGGAGAGCTGGTACAACAAGTCTGTGTTTGTTCAGAGAGCTAGCAGAAGATTTTTTTAAGGGTATGGATCTCCAAAATAAAAGTGGAAAGAACAGGAACAAAATCTGGAATTTTCCAGTCTTTTTAAACAGGCAAGATGGATCGGGATATCCACTACCCCAGTTTGTTTCTGGGCACAATCAAAAGTGCTGATGATGACAACAACGATGATGATTATGAAATTGAGGATATAGCACACATATTATTTGATTGTAAATTGTATCAGAAGGTGAGAGACTTCTACCTTGGTCCTTATATCAAATGGACAATGTATAGGGAATCTCACAACAGAACAACATATTTTATGTGTGGGCAAGACCCAAAAATAACATATAAAACAGCTCTGTATTTACCCCAATCAGCAACCACATATGTGGGGCTGATTGGGTTAAATTGTAGCAGTGATAAGGAAATAAGATGTATATACTCCGTTTTATCATATTTATTTACTGTATTTTTTATAAGTGTGTTATTTTAACTTACTACATAGAGTGCAATCAGGTCTTATCAAGCCTTGTTGTTTGATTTGGTATTGTGATATGGCCTAAGGGCTAATCAATAAAATTATTATGTCATTTATGTCTTACTTTTTCTCTCCACAAGACTCAAAGTGGCTTACATTAAAAGCATTTCAATAACATTTAAAATATACAAATATACAAACATTAAAACATTTTGGTATTTAAAAAATCAGCCGAAATCCATAAAAATATATTCAAAACTAAAAGCCACAGCACCCTCTCTAAATTGATCTTTAAAACCTTCTTCTTTAAAAGCCTGCCTGAATACAAATGACCTACATAGCCTTTTATGGCTCAGGCCAAGGCTATTTCATGGTACTCTATATGAACCAACCTGTGTTTTCAGGTTTTCTGAGAAAGCCCTCCTCCCTCTTCCAGAGGTACATCTGGTGGGAACACAGCAGAGGGCTTTTTGGGTGGCTGCTCCTAATATCTCCCTCCCGAGAGAGGTTCGACTGGCACCTTCCTTGCTATCATTTCACAAAAAGCTGAAGACCTTTGAGGGCTGTTTATATTCATATTTAATGAACATGTTTTAAATGCTTTAATTTTTTCCATTGTGTAATCAAATTTTAATTATTGAATGTTGTAAATTTCTTCTAATTCTTATAAGTTGCCTTGAATTCTGTGATGGGAAAAAGAAAACCATCTGATGATGATGTGAAGGATGCAAAGCATCTTACTCCAAATTCAAACGAAGTACAACTAAAGTCTTGTTACATAAACGTTTTTAAAAGCAATTAAGCAACTGTATTAAAAGTACAAGGCCTTCAAATGTTGATTATCAAGAAGTACACAACATTGTCTCTCCTTGGTTTTCATGTCTGAAGGGGATAGGATAAATGAATAGTGGACTGGAATCTGGCTGGTGACTTATGTGGGCATAACTCAGGGTTATGTGTGTGTGTATGTCTTCTCCTGGACCCAGCACAAGGAGCTATTCACTAGCTCTTTGCCCAGCATCCCAAACCTCCTCCCCCCACTCCTGCCAAGCCCCATGAGGATTTTTATAGCTATTTAAGTGAGGGAGGGAGGAGAACAACAGTAAGAATTTCAATCAGTCTTGGGTTCAGTTCTGCCACTGGATAAATTAAAATGAGGTAGTTCTGAGTGGTATATTGTTTTGCTTCTTCAAACTGGAGAACTGCAACAAGGCTGGGCTACAATCTGTGTCGCTCAGGCACTTATTTCCCTTCCTATCGACCAGTTTGCAGATGTAGTAGTGTTCCACAGGGCTTGACTGAAACCAATAAGTAGGACATGGGACTTTGTGTGTGGAACATTGCATTCTATATGTCCAATGTCCAGGATCTCTGCTCCATTATTGCTGTCTCCAGAGACCATATATGAAACTAAAGTCCTCCAAATGGCCCACTGCAAACCACAACTCTTGGGAATTGACCTCTATCTATTTGTAAGAGCATCATTGTCCAGTCTTGCTTTTACATCTCTTGGTTATAGTCTTGGTTATATTAGTTTCATATGCAAATATTGATGAACATAGAGAAGCAGAGAAATATCTAGCTGAAGATGTATTATTTCCAGGATCCCAGAGTCAGCAAAGCTCCTTCAAGTCAACAGCAAGATTCAATTGAGTATTTCCCAATGGCTATAGTTTAGCAATCCTTGTTAAATAATAATAATTTTAATATCTATTAATTTAAATTATATAAATTTAATATTTTATTTAACATTATTATTATTTATTATTATTATTTCCCCCGACTGTTCATCATCTCCACTGTGTAGAGTCATTATCTCAGAACCATATTTTTGTAACCACTAGGGGGAAAATCTCACATACTTTTGCAAAGCTACAGAAACTTTGATAGCTGGAGATCCTTAGCAAGCAGGAAGTGGTACATGCAAGAAAATGTTAATGTGTCACCAGCTTTTTATCATTGTTTAAATTAATTAGTGAGACTCCTCCATCCATAGTTCATGCCTTTTCTCTCCCATCCATTTTCCTCTTCCTGCTGTTTCATAAGCTCTTGGGCCACATTACGATGTTTGAAGGCGGTATCTTTTCCCTACCTCTGGCAGAAGAGTTCTGATTAGTACTTCCTCAAACAATAGAGGTGATTTAAATAGTTGTATTTCACCCTATATCATTAAAAAAAACCCTCAGAGAACCATACAAATAAATATTGTAAAGTTTTTTTTAAAAAAACAAACAAACCAGGGTGAGATCATTTAACCTTTAAATATAAATTTAAATATCAATTTATTTAAATTTAAAACACACTGAATAATTTATATTTTAAACAAGTGAAACTGAGCTGCACTGAATCTCCCAGTACCTCTCTTTTGTATGTGGTTGTTGGCAATATATCAGTCTGGTCACTGGAAACAGAGATAATGGAAATGAGGGATAAAATCATAGAATTGAAAGAGACCTTGTGGGCCTGCCAAGAAGCAGGAAAATCACATTCAAAGTACCCCTGGCAGATGGCCATCCAGCCTCTGTTTAAAGGTATCCAAAGACCGTCCACCACACTCCAGGGTAGAGAGTTCTACTGCTGAACAGTTCTCGCGGTTAGGAGGTTCTTCCTAATGTTCCGGTAGAATTTCCTTTCCCCTAGTTTGAAGCCATTGCTTTGTATCCTAGTATCCAGGGCAGTAGGTTTGACATTAGAACTTATTAGACTATACTGATGCAGTGGCTGTTCATTGCATCCATGTCAGTGAACAAAGATTATGTTCTAGACTTAAACCAAACTATAAAGGATCTATGTGATTGGGGACTAAGTTTCAGAACCTTGAATAATTCTTTTTAAAGTCTCTACCAGAACCAAGAGTGAATTCACCACCCGAGTTGCATGGGAGGCACCAGCCACTGCTGGTGCATATTTGTCTTCCTGTTCTTCTGGAAGAATTTCTATAAAGAAACATTTGATACAAAAGTATAACAAGTTTATACTGATGAACCTGCCTCATTTCACTAGATGCAGTGAAAAGAAAGTTTGACAACATATAATTATTTTAAATGATGCACGTCAGATGAATTTGTACATTTATGTATGTGTGTATAGAATTCTGGGATAGAGTTTGGGAAACCAGGATTTGAATCCTCACTCAGCCATTGGCTGACCTTGGGGACATCACACTCAGAAAGACAATGGCAAACTTCCCCTGAATAGACCTTGGCAAAAGCTATAGCAGGGGTGCTCACACTTTTTCAGCATGCGAGCTACTTATAAAACAACCAAATCAAAATGATCTACCTACCCACTACTCAGAGAGCCATAAAAGCAAAATATTTGAACATTTATTTCAGTGAGAGCCATATAATATATTTTAAGACTGAATTAAACTAAATGGGAGTATAATAAGCCCCTGAATTTATTCATAATGATGATGATGCTGATGATGATATTCAGCCTCTGCTACTACTACTACTAATAATAATAGTAATAACAACAACAATAGGTTCCTAGAGTAGAAGGAGACCTCCAAGGGCCATCCAGTCCAACCTCATTCTGCCATAAGGGAAAAACACAATCAAAGCATTCCTCACAGATGGCCATTCAGGCTCTGATAATAATAACAACAACAACGGGTTCCTAGAATAGGAGGAGACCTCCAAGGGCCATCCAGTCCAACCTCCTTCTGCACCTGGGCGGCGTCAGGAGCCTGCGGGGCAGGACTGAGCCTTCCTCCCACCCTGCCTGCGATCTACCAGGACGCCCTATGGGATTTACCAGTAGATCGTGATCTGCCTAATGAGCACCCCTGAGCTATAGGATAAGACAGTTGACTTGAAGTCATGTGACAAAATAAGAGATTGAGCAAGTATATTTTTGTTGAGCTCCATTTCTGTGCATGCATACTTGGTGGAATATATAATATATATAATCTCAATCACTCAATAGTATAGTTGGGGTTGTTCATGCCATCATATTTCCAATTTCTACAAATGGTTGTGAAAATTGCTGATAGGAAGAAAATCAGCTAATTTGAAATGTGGTGATGGAGAAGAGTTATGTAGAGCACATCAAGGCTGACCTCTCCCTACAAACCAAGATGATTTAATTGAGACTTTCATATTTCGGCTATATCAAGGGAAGACATGGCTCACTAGAAAATACAATAATGTTTGATAAGGCATCTAATAGGAAAAAGAAGAAGAGTATGTTCCAGATGGAGGACCCAAGCAACGAAGCCATAACCCAAAATCTGCAAGTCCTGAGCAGAACTGTTGATGGCAAGATGGCTTAAATGTCTCTCATTCATTGGGTTATCATAAATCAAAGTTGACTTTACAGCAGTCAACAACAACAAAATCCTTGGTTCTATTCATTGCTGTTATATGTACTCCTACTCCCATAGTGCAGAGTAAATGCGAGTGCCTGTAAAAGTTGCTTATAAATTCCTCCTCCTGGTCTTGTTGCTTGTCTTTGATGGACTTGGAAGGAAAGAATGATATGTTACTGGACATTTGCAATGAAAACAACCTTTTGTTTCTCTTTACCCTGGTTTTGACTACTACTTGTTTTAAATCTTGAATTTCAGTATTTCTCCTTGTCCACATTCACATCCCTCTCCAGATGGCCCAGTTGTACTTCTCAAGAACTTATTTTGAGGGTGGTGGTTATATTTCAGAAGGAGGAACTGGCAAAGCTACCTCTGAGTTTTTCTTGCCTATGGAATTTATAGGATCGCCATAAGCCAACAGGCAGCTTAAAAGCACATATACACACAAAGGAAACACGCAGGATTTCTCTGTTTCATTGACAGAAACTGTCTCAGTGCTGTTCTACTAAGGCAGTGCTTCCCAACCTTTGTTCCTCCAAGTGTTTTTGGATTTCAGCTCCCACAATTCCTGATAGCTGGTCAGTTGGCTGGGATTTCTGGAAGTTGACGTTCAAAACAACTGGAGGATCAAACATTGGGAACTACTGCACCAAGGTCTTGGTTCTATTATAACTACTGCTGATTTGATTTTAAAGAGCAATATTTTTCATAAGTTGCACAATGGAAGTGGCATTTTTTCCTGGCCCTAATTCTCCTTATATCTACTCTCTTTCCACAATATAAACAAGATCATTGCATTAGATCATGGCTTGTAAAAGTTGCTTTTCAAAAGAACAACTTCTAGAATCCCTCCAGCCTTGGAGTAATTTAGCCAAACTTTATATTGGACTTGGGAAAATATACTGTCAGTGGGTTTGTAGAAGAAAGCCCCCTTCATCTGAACAGACCAAACTTCTAGCACATCGATTTAGCATAGCAACCTTCCAGGAGAACAGATTTGGCTGCATTCTTCTTCTCTCCTTGCCCAGTTTAGGTAGGGTTGTGCGTGTGTGTATGTAAAAGTATAAAAGTACTGCCACTTCTCGCAGTCAAGGACAAGTGACTTCAGATCTTTCAAGCGGCCTTAGGAGTAGGGATGGTTCTGAATATTTGCTGACGTAGTGATTGCTCCCGCTTTGCTGACACATTGGCTTATTTTATCCCATACTATTCTTGGAGCTGACGTGGGTTTAGTGACATACAGAGGAATGTCAGCGTAGACTAGTGTTACTGGCTGAGGTCATTTGTGTTATACTTTCCCTGGAACATTGTCTTCTCTCACATTTCTGTTATTGAAGCAGTAAACCTTTTGTATCTAGAAGCAAATGTTTAGGTTAAACCCCAAATGTATTTTCATTGGTCCCCCTAATTTGGACTAGGGATTAGTTTTGAAATGAGGCAATTCTAAAACACAAGGGACATTCAAAGTCACCCCAATACCCAGAAATAAAATGAATACAGTTTATAATTTAATCATTTTACATTTTTTGTATTGCTCTGTTCATTTACATTTTAATTTATCCATTTCTGTATTTTGCATATTTCTTGAATAATTAGAGAGATCAGTGTTAAAACATTGCAAGGTTAATGTCTTCAGGTGACAGAATTAAAACTCTCACTGCAGTACTCCACTTGCGCATATGTTGTAACCCATTGGTGCCATCAATCTTGAATGCTCACCATAAACATGTATTTGAAGTGTTACCCATTTTAACAGAGCTTGGAACTATGTAGAAATAGGTTTCTAATGTGAAACGCTCAAAAGTACAATTAGCCTGAAATCTTGTTTGTTGAAAAGTACAGCAATGCATCACAATTGTTACAACAAAGGGGATTTTCCAAGGCTGGTGTTGTTAAAGGCTTTCATGGACAGAATCACTGGGTTGCTGTGAGTTTTTCAGGCTGTATGGCCATGTTCCAGTAGCATTTTCTCCTGACATTTCGCCTGCATCTGTGGCTGGCATAGAGAACCTCTGAAGATGCCACCTACAGATGCACGCAAAACGTCAGGAGAGAATGTAACTGGAACAGCCCAAAGAACTCACAACAACACAAAGTGTATTTCCTTAGTTCAGGAATGTGCAATGTATGGCCTCCAGCTCTTGTTGCTCCCATTAGCCATTATAGACAATGATAAAAAAAATTATACGAGTTGAAGTCCAACAATAGCTGGAATGCCATAAGTTACCACATTTGGCTAATTACAATATAACCTCCAATATTTCACAGATGAATACCAGGATAGGTGTGGTCTAGAAAAATCAAAGTCTGGTTAAGATGGTAAACTTTATTAATGAGGAGCACACAAGCTAAGCATTTGCCAGTTTTCTTAAACAGTTTGCTTTTGCTTGAATTTACTATGAAGGAAAAGTTTCTACCTGCTCTTCACCTCTCCTCTCTCCCTGTTGAATTACTTGACTGCAAACATCATTTACACTCCAGACTCAGTTTTGAGAAATTGAAGCAGTCTGAAGACAAAGGGGAAAAGCAGGAAAAGAAGAGAGAAACCGGGACATTTTGAAAGCAGCTGACAAAGTGGGATGGCAGAGGGGAACTTGCAAAATCATTATAGTAGGATGGTATGTTACAAAAGGAATGGCATCTAGGGATCCAATAGAAATTTACAATCAGATTATACAATCTGATTGTATACAATCTTCAGGGTCATTCCAGATTCTGAAACGTTTTGATCAAAACCTGGTAGTTTGGGAATAGTCCCTGACAGATCCTGATGGGATTATATATTGGGCAAGCAACCACGGGTATTCATAGTTTGTCATTCAGGCATACACACAAACATAGAATTAGAATGCCTCTCCCTGGTTGGAAATTAAGAGTCTTTACATACTGCAATGATTGAGTTAAATCCATTAAACTTTGCAAAATGCTGCAGCCTGCACAACCAACTTCATAGGCTCTCTGCCTGGCTGAGGGTTTGCCTACAACTTTCTATCTCCTCATAAATCAACTCCCTGAAAAGTGGAGAATTTGAGTTCTAACCCATCATCCACAAGTGGCCCATAAGACTCGAGAATAAGGGTGGGTGGGTCTGGCAACTCTAATAAGTACTTTAGTCTCTAAGATATTGACATTGAAATTGGACTCTCAATGACATGACATTTTCACTGAGGTCATAATGAACAAAACAACAAAATAAGGTTTGAGATTGAGGCGGAAGAAACATCAAATAAAGTCAAAATCCCATACAGTGCACAGACTTTCATGAACTATTTCAACTGATATAGACAGCAGTGTAAAATCAATCTTCATAATTGCTCCTCATTTCTTTCCATTTATCTCCAATTCCAGTGAACGGAGGTGTACTTAAACATTATTAATATTTCACCTTAAAACAGAGATATTTGAAACAAAGAACTTCAGTGAAGTGGAAATAACATAACTTTATGATGCATATGGTTTTGGTTTTGATTTTGGTTTTTTAAATAAAAAAATCATTGTTCCTCAGTAATATTGGAGGATATGGAAGTGTATTACAGTTCTATGCTGCACCGCAGATGTGTAAATCTTATCGTATTTTACTCTGCCACACAAAATGAAAAGTTTCAAAAGTTTTCTGCCGGGTAAGTGAGATTACAAGAGATTTTCCACATCATTAAATGGTGTTAATTTAATTTTATTGTGTTGTATTGCATTGCATTTTTGGACCTTTTGGAAAAACAATCTTATGCAAAAGAAAAATGTTTTTCCAAATGAAAATGCTTTTCTTTTGTGTGAAATACATCCTTTTCAGGGGCGGTTCTTAGTGGAGGCCAAGTAAGCGGTCGCCTCAGGGCACCACGTGGCCAGGGGCGCATCTGGCCTCCAGGTTCCACGCATGCGCCTTTGTTGCAGCGCGAGGCGACTCCAGCTGGACCGAGACGCCGCTGCGGGGCACATCTTTGTCCCCGCTGCAGCTGGCCTGGTGCTAGTGCCTGAGGAGGGAGGGAGGGAGGAGAAGGAGGGCTGGGCAGAGGGAAGGAGGGGGGGAGGAGCGGCAGATCGCGCCCTCAAGGCTGGAGGCGCAGCCACGCACCGCCTCCCTTCTGCTGTGCACATGTGTATTTGGACGGCGCGGGCTCTTCCGTTTCCCGCCAGGCGAGAGCAGCTGAGCGCGAGGCACTGGAAGAAGCCACGAGGCCAGAGAGGAGGAAGGTTTGCCTGCCCTCCAGGCCCGCCCTCTGCGCCCAGCTGGAGGTCAAGAAGGAAGCACGAGAAGGCAGCCTTGCCCACGTTGGAAAGGTGAAGCTCGAGGGAGCCCACTTCCTATCTCTCGTCGTCCTTCCCACCCTCCTCCTTTGCTTCCTCACTCTCCACCCTCACTCTACCCCTGCCTCTGTCCCTCTTTTTCCTTCGTTCATACCCTCTCTCTTTCTTCCCTCCCTCCCTTCTTCTCGTCGCTTCCCTTTCCTCCTCCAGTTCTTCCTTCCCTCCCACACTCCCTCCCTTTCCCTCCTCCCTCTTTCCTCCCTCCCTCCTTCCCATATGTGTGTGTACACACACACACACACACACACACAAGCCGTGTGCCTGTCTGGTGATCTGGAAAATAAAGTAAGGAAAAAAATGTTGTTTTCTAATAGATGTAATGCCTTTATGCTTGTGGGTAAACAGTATTTCTTGTTATTTCCTTGTTGGTGTTGATGACGAGATTGTCTGGTTTGCCTACTCTGGAACATGCCACATATAACTGTCCTTCTTTAGAGGCCCCTTTCAAATCTAGGATACTATATGTATGTGTGTGGGAATCATATCTGTATCTATCTATGTCTATGGCTGGATGGCTCTTTGTCAGGAGGGCTTTGATGATGTTTTCTTGCCCTGGTGAAGGGAGTTGGACTGGATGGCATCAAGTATTTTCTGTTGGTCATGGGGGTTCTGTGTGGGAAGTTTGTCCCAATTCTGTCATTGGTGGGGTTCAGAATGCTCTTTGATTGTAGGTGAACTATAAATCCCAGAAACTGCAACTCCCAAATGTCAAGGTCTATTTTCCCCATACTCCATCTGTGTTCATATTTGAGCATATGGAATATTCGTGTCAAGTTTGGTCCAGATCCATCATTGTTTGAGTCCACAATGCTCTCTGGATGTAGGTGAACTACAACTCCCAAACTAAAAATTCAATGCCCACCAAACCCTTCTAGTGTTTTCTATTGGTCATGGAGTCCTGTGTGCCACATTTGGTTTAGTTCCATCATTGCTTGAGTTGAGAATGCTCTTTGATTGCAGGTGAACTATAAGTCCCAGCAACTACAACTCCCAAATGACAAAATCAATTTTTGAGTGATGGCCACTCCTTGGGTGTTAGTAGGTGTCTTGTCGCAGCAATTTGTCCAGTGTTTTTTGAGTTATGTTAATCTCACAAATGAATTTTACATTTATATAATGTAAAAATTGTTCTCAAGAGTCTGGAGAACAAGCCCTATGCGGAGCGGCTTAAAGAGCTGGGCATGTTTAGCCTGCAGAAGAGAAGGCTGAGAGGAGACATGATGAGGGCCATATATAAACATGTGAGAGAAAGTCATAGGGAGGAGGGAGCAGGCTTGTTTTCTGCTGCCCTGGAGACTAGGACAAAGAACAATGGCTTCAAACTACAAGAAAGGATATTCCATCTGAACATTAGGAAGAACTTCATGACTGAGAGATGTTTTCAGCAGTGGAACTCTCTTCCCTGGAGTGTGGTGGAGGTTTATTCTTTGGGGGCTTTTAAACACAGGCTGGATGGCCATCTGTCAGGGGTGCTTTGAATGTGATTTTCCTGCTTCTTGGCAGAATGGGGTTGAACTGGATGGCCCATGAGGTCTCTTTCAACTATGATGATGATGATGGCTGGATGGCCATCTCCCAGGGGTGCTTTGATTGTGTTTTCCCTGTATGAAGCAAGAATGAAGGGGGTTGGTTTAAATGGCCTTTAGAGTTCCCTTCCACTTCTATTATTATTATTATTATTATTATTATTATTATGGCTGGATGGCCATCTGCTAGGGGTGCTTTGACTGTGCTTTCCCTGCAGAATGAAGAGGGTTGAGCTAGATGGTCTTTAGAGGCCCCTTCCAACTCTACGATTCTAAGAAATGAGTCTTAGTCAACCAGGAGCTGAACATGAGCCAACAGTGTGATGCTGCAGCTGAAAAGGCCAATGCCTTTCTAGGCTGCATCAATAGGAGAAGCTTGAGAAAAGGCAAAAGGGAACTGATATGACACTTTACCTCAGATGGTTTTTTAATTGCTTTTAATGATAATTATTTAATGCAACAGTTCATTGTAACTTATTGTACAAGGTTTACTATTGCCTTTTGTTTAATTTTTATGGTTTTTTTTTGTTTATATAGGCATTGAATGTTTGTCTGTTACTATGTTGGAAGTTGCCCTGAATTATTGTTGATACCATATTGCTGTTGTTGACCCTCCTTTTCCATTTACAGAGCTAATTTACTGTTTTACATTGAAATATGATAAATATTTTTAAATGTAACCTACTGATGCCTCAATTAATGTAATTTTAATAATAAATTAATAATATTAATGTATATATTTTTATTTTTGAAATTTACCCATAGCTGCTGCATTTCCCACCCTCGGCTTATACTCGAGTCAATAAGTTTTCCCAATTTTTGTGGTAAAATTAGGTGCCTCGGCTTATATTTGGGTCGGCTTATACTCGAGAATATATGATACACACACACACATACAGGCCTGGGCCAATTTCAGCCCTCCTTCCAGGTGTTTTTGACTTCAACTCCCACAATCCTGGCTGTTAGGAATTGTGGGGATGAAGTCCGAAATACCTGGAAGGAGGGCCAAAGTTAGCCCAGGTCTGATATAGATAGATAGGGATATAGATTTGCGCACACACAAAGAGAATAGGAAGAGGGCAGGGAAAAGGGTGAGGAAGGAAGGAAGGAAGGAAGGAAGGAAGGAAGGAAGGAAGGAAGGAAGGAAGGAAGGAAGGAAGGGGAATATCTATATATAGAGATATGTATAGATATACACACACACACACAAAGATAATAGGAATAGAGCAGGGAAAAGGGTGAGAAAGAAGGAGTATATATGTGTGTGTGTTTGTGTGTGTGTGTGATGGGCCAACTTCAGCCCTCCATGTGTTTTGGACTTCAACTCACACAATTCCAAACAGCCAATAAAAAGTCCAAAATACCTGGAGGGCCAAAATTTGTCTATGCCCCCCATATATATATATATATATATATATATATATATATATATATATATAGTATATGTGTGTGTGTGTGTGTGTGTATATATATATATATATATATATATATATATATATAGTGATTGATTTTTTTGGGGGGGGGCGCCAAAATAGTGTTCGCTTACCATTCAAAATTACCTTAGTCCGGCCCTGATGGCAGGCATCCTCAGATGTTGTGAAGTGTAGCTATTTGGTTTTAACTTGATTTGTAGGCTACTTTGGGCTACAATTTGAGAGAAAGAAATTGATTTGTGTTTTAATATTTAAAACACTTCAATGTGAAAAGTCTTGTGACAGAGGATCTAGACAAATATAATTTATCAAAACCTTTTCATTACAGTTTTATAGCAAATGTATTACTAAATAAAAGGAAATTGTGAAAAGGTGGAAATGAATAAAAGCCGAATGAAAAAATGGACTTTCAATAAACTTTAACTAGAATTTACAACTTTTCTTTGGAGGAATTTCCGTTGCCTTATCAAAGGGCATAATGAGCAGGAAAGTAACAAAATGCAGCTACATGTAACTCAGTGAACTCTGTTATGCTGTTATTGATGTATATAGTATTGATGTTGCTATTGTGTGCATTGAGGTTATTCCAATTAACAGTGACTCTAGGGCAAACCTATTCAGAGGTTTTCCTGGCAAGATTTGTTCAGAGGCTGAGAGAGTGTCACCCAGTGGGCTTCTGTGGCTAACCCTAATCTCCAAAGTCTTAGTTCAGTACTGAAACCACTATAGCAAGCTGCCTCTCTGAATTGATGTATGTGATGAAACTGATATGGTAGTTTGCTTTCCTCTTAATGTGAAAAGTTGAAACAACTGAGAAACATTACATAGGCGATAAATGCTAAAACACTGAAATACATAGCCTTACAGAAAATGAGTGAAGTAATTAAAATGAAAAGTATAAATCTACACCTGTCCATTTGAAAAACCTTTCCAATTCAGTAAACTGATGTTCTGGCATCAACACACCTCATATTTTATTGCCACTTCATATTAATTCATGTTTGGCACCGTTCAGTTTCATTTGCCTCTGTGACATTATGTTAATTGCAAACTATCTACAAGTATCTAATTCTGTCTGATTTACTGTCTTTAAATAAATCCTTGCCAACCTTGGAAACACAGATCCATATGTTTAGCAAACTGGTACTCCAAAACGACAAATCTTCAGTCCTATGCATATTTCGAAGTCAATGTTTTATCTGTAATCCTATCCATATTTACTTAGGAATAATTTTAATTCAACATAGAGACACATATATAGGATGGGATATTAATTACTCATAATCTGGGATCACTGGACCTTCAGGAGAGTTCAGACATGGAGCTGTCAGCCACAGTAAATGGTCCCCAAGCATTCTGACAGGTTCAGTTGTAGCAAATTTTAGAAATCTGCGAGATGGACACGGGACATCTGCTGGAACTTTACTTTTACTTTTTTCAATTGACTCTCTGAAATGCGCTGGATCTCAAAAACACTGGTGTGGTTATTATCTTGTCATTATCTTTTCTCACCCTCCTGCTGCCTTTACTTTTTCTCTCTTGAACCTTGTTTCCCTTTGAGGTCACTTCCCCTGCCATGTTGGTGCCCACTGTGTAAATTCAAACTCTGATTAACTTTATAAACATGAGAACAAAGGAATGCTTGCAGAGAGTTGTCATGGGAATTGCTTTCCAATTGTGCTTCCATTTAGTCAGCTGTGTGTCCGTTACTCCATTGGTTTACAGCCCTCATCAGTTGTTTTGAATGAATGAATGAATGAATGAATCTTTATTGAGAGACCATCAGTCATATCAATATATATTACACCAATAAAACAGAATGAAATAAAATATAGTAGGGTAAAATGTAATATAATATAGTCAGATAATCATGATCAATTCATCCTCATCTGGTAACTAACATTGGTTTGAGACAGTGTGAAAGCTAATCACTGTCACTTTGGAGTGGATGTGCCCTATCTATCTTCATAGTTCTATAGTGCTAATCCTACTTCCACTACTGATCTTCGTCGCCCCAGCAGTTGGTGCCAATCGAAGCAATAAATCTCTGCCTCCTCCTTTTGGCCTTCACCAAAAAGGAGGCCACTCTTTTATTATGGTGGGATTCGCATGGGATATGAGCCAGTTAATCTTATGTTGCTCTGCCCAATGTTCCTTGTTTCCCAAAAATCGGGCCTAGAAGTTTAGCCCGGTCTATTGCATATATCGGGCAGTTTAAGAGTATATGACTAATATTTTCTACTTCTGGAGCCTCACAGATACAAATTCTATCGGAGTATGGTATTGAGTGAAATCTGCCGTATCTCTCCATTGTCTCCATCTGCTCAAATCTTGCCCTAGTCATGGCGAGCCTTAAATACTTAGGGAGCTGGTGTGTTAGATATTGTGCCCTCTTAAATACATGTTGTTGTACCGATAACCATTTTAGGGATTTGATGTTCGCTAGCCCGTGTATATCCTCTTGTGCCTGTATATCCACAATGCGCTGTTTAACTAACTCCTGGTACGAGGTGAGTAACTTCCTGTGCATTCACCTGTATACCTCGGGTTCTCAGGAAAGTTTCAAGCTGAAGCACCCAGGAAGCGTCCCCCTAGCTGCCTGCCTTGCGCTGTTCTTCTAGACAGATTCTAGGGAGTCTATCGTTGTCTAAGTTGGCAATTTTACATAAATAGTTGAACGCTCTTATTTTTGCCAAACCATTAATTTGCTGCAGGCCCAGTTCCACCCTAACAGCCACCGCTGGAGTCCTGTTGCTCAGCCCCAGAAGCTGTCTGCCAAAGTTTATCTGGGCCTGTTCGATGATTGGCATGGTGTCCAAACCCCAAATCTCAGCCCCATAGAGTAATTGAGGGATTATTTTGGCTCCGTAAACTTTGATCGTAGGTAGGAGGGAACCCGGATATTGATGTTTGGTTAGTCTGAGAATCTGGTTAATGCCTAGTTTTGCTTTGGTGGCACTCCTTGATTGTTGGGCCTTCCATGAGCCTTTAGCCGAAAAAGTAATTCCTAGATAGGTGAAGGTATCAACCTGCTCAATGTTTTCCCCATCCAGTGTCCAGGAGTGCCTTTTGGGTCTGAATGCAAACCTGATAACCTTGGTTTTCGCTTTATTGATGCTTAAATCGTTACTCTGTGCATACTGGTTGAATCTTACTAAGGCTCTACGAAGCCCAATCTGGGTAAGGGAGAGAATGACAACATCGTCAGCATATAAAAGAGAATTGATGTGTCTTTGGCCAATCTTAGGCATGTGAAATTGCTGCCCTCTTAGTTTACGTGGAAGATCGCTAACAAAAATGTTGAAAAGGGTCGGTGCTAAGATGCATCCCTGCCTCACTCCTCCCTGAGTGTCAACTTTGTTGGTGAGTGCCCCAGAAGGCATTCGGAGTTGGAGTGCGTTTCCTGTATGCAGCATTTTCAAGAGCTTCAGAAGTCTGGCATCTGCCCCAAGCAGCTTCAATTTCTTCCATAGAAGGGTTCTGTTGACATTGTCAAAGGCTGCGGAAAAATCTACAAATGCGGCATATAGAACTCCCCCCTTCCTAATCTGTGTGCTACTAATATGGTTTAGTATGAAGCAATTGTCAATGGCTGACCAGCCCTCTTTATACCCCGCCTGTTCTTCTGGGAGAATATTCTCTGCCAACAGCCAGGCTTTTAATTTCTCCAGGAGAATTTTAGAGAAGATTTTAGCTGTTACGTCTAATAGATTAATGAGTCTATAGTTCTTAGGGTCAGATTTATCTCCTTTCTTGTATATTGGTACTACTATCGCTTGCTTCCACCCCAGTGGTATATTTAGGGTATTGACTATATGTGTAAATAAACCCGCCAACAGGGTTGACCACCAATCAGAGTTGTTCTTAAACAGCTCTCCCGGAGTGAGTCCTCTCCTGGTACTTTGTTATTCTTGAGCTGATTAATTATTGCTTTTACTTCTCCCCTGGTTATGGGTGGCCACGCAGGAAGCTGTTCGAACTGACCAGATTCCCGAATCTGACAGGACATCATTTGTGGTGCTAGTAAACTGAAGCTTGAGATATAGCTCCCATTCCTGTGGAAATATGATTGATCTTTATTAATTTCCTCTCACTGAGGTATCCATTTACTGCCCTCCAAAATAGTGCGGGGGAGGAGCTCTTGGCCGCCGATTCTAATCCGCTCCACAGGGCCACAGCATTCTCCTGCTTTTTTATTTTAATCAGCTGTTTATACTTCCTTCTAAGACCTATCATTGAGGCCTGTGACTCTATTGTGGGGTGAGCTTATCTTTCCTTACTTGTTTCTTTAACTGCTTCCTCATTAGGTAGCATTCCCTATCAAACCATGGTTTATTATCTCTCAATGTCCGGTTATTTGGCCCAGGTTCAGGGACAGTCAGATGCTTTTAAGCATTGAGCAGATGTTGCTATACGCTGAATCTACCATCTGCCAGGGAACTACTGTGGATGTCACTATATTTGCCCATTCCTTAAGTTCCCTAGAATGCAATTCTTTGGAAATTGCAATAGTGTCAACTTTATGCCATTTCAGTCAGAAATTTGATGAGGCTTCGATTCGTTTTACGGACCATTGCTCTAGATTGGATGGCGTTCTAAGATCCGTATTCCCTGTCAGAGTGACACTGAGGGGCTGATGGTCACTGACCAGCGTAGTATGAGTATGAAAGTCTGAGAATAGGTGGTCAGCCTGCACTGACACACAAATGTAATCCACCACACTGCTGGATTTGGGACCATGAAAGGTGAAGGGGTACACAAACCCTGGCTCCCTCCCTCCCAAGATTTTCATCCCACAGTTCTTTACCAGAGATAGGAGTTTTATACCAGCCTGGTTTGATGTATGATCCCTAGATAGTCCCTTAAACAGCAGATGGGAAGTATCTTGCCCTAAACCTATCTTCTGGGCAGTTTCTTGGGGATTATGACCTAGGCGTGCATTGAAGTCTCCTAACAGAATAAGAAGCGCTTGAGGATACAGAGGGGTTAATTCCAATATTAAAGACTCCAACTGCACCCATACTTCAGGATGGTAAAATGGGGAGGTTATTGGTGGGATGTATATATTAATTAAGATGTAGGAAGAGTCCTGAGTATGACATAAAATTGGAAGAAAGTGGGGATTCTCCGACATAATAATATCACACTGCCAGTTGAACTCTGTCTTTATATAAGTGGCCAGACCACCAGCAGCCCTACCTCTAGATCTGACCCTGTGCGCCTCCAAATACCAGCTGGAGTACCCCGGTAAGTTTATGGGTGCATGTGGTCCCACCCACCAAGTCTCCTGTAACGCTACAATACCATAGTTGCACAGAAAATCAGACGTCGAGTCTTGGATCATGGAGTTCCCCCCGGCAATGTTCCAGGAGAGAATATTGATATGAGATTTTGTTGAACTCTCTCCTGTAGTGAGTGCTGTTGCAAGGGACGGAGAAGGGCGCTGCCCTAGTCAGTTTGTCTGGTGATTTGCTTTGTCCGGTTCGGAAGTAATCTCTGTCCTGTTCACTCTGTCCACACAATTGTTCCACGGGATGGCCACATTGTCCATACTGTTCCACCGGATAAGATCAGCCATCCCTTGTATTTGACTGCGTGCAGGGAGTCCACCGATTGTGGAGTGGAGCAGATCTTCGGGGGCGAGTGCAATGTGGGACGTAAAGTAAGATACTTCTTCATGGGGGTCTTTAGTTGAGCATGATCTGGGGAAGCTGACAACCAATCTGTATCCCTCACTCTGCCTGGTTGGTCCATGAGTGCCGTCCCTCCTAAGTCACTGTTGACTCTTTTGCTCTTGGTGGGCTGAGTTGGTTGATGGTCAGAAGTACGTCTTTTCCTTTTCTTTTTCACTCAAATTTCCGGTCAGCTTTAAGTTGGGGCTAGATGTTCCAATACCGTCTTGTTCGACAGAAGTTGATTGGTTTACCGAAATGTCCCCTCCTGTCCCTGCCCCTCTTTAATGTTCTGTAGTCTGGATTTTAGAGCCATTATTTTGGCCCGAAGGGAGATACATTGGTCTGGGTTGAGGCGTTGCTGTTGTTGTGGTCTGAAGCTCCTCTGCTCAATCTCCTTTCCTTTATCTTCCCTTGCCTCAGGTGCCTGCAATTGCCCTCTCCAGTTGCTGTTGATTGAGAGGTGTTGGCGCGAGTCTTCCTTCGAAGTGTTGCATGGTTTGAGATAAGAGGGTTCGAGTCGCCTAAGAGTTTCGTAGCGATGCTAGTGTGGAAGATTCTGGTCATATCTATTCCAAATTTGGCAAGATCGGCTTTTTGGCAAGAAGTTGGTTAACCATTGATTCTTCCTTCATCCAAATTGTGAGTCTAGCGGCCCCCCTACTGGGCAACCATGCAATTTCAATCACTTCGGTTGTTGAAATCCTCCGCCCTAGGATGGATGAAAGGGACTGTCTGACCATATGAGGATTATGCCATCGACCTCTGTTTATCGGGGACCATTTGATGGTTAGAGCCACTCTGTCCCGTTGTAGGAACAGTTGTTGTACCTTACTTGGTCCACCTCTTATATACCCTCTAGTGGCCGCCTGTGAAAGAGTGGCAGAATGTCGTCTTTTGGTCTCAGGATCATTCGTGTGTAAATTCAAACTCTGATTAACTTTATAAACATGAGAACAAAGGAATGCTTGCAGAGAGTTGTCATGGGAATTGCTTTCCAATTGTGCTTCCATTTAGTCAGCTGTGTGTCCGTTACTCCATTGGTTTACAGCCCTCATCAATTGTTTTGAGATTTTAAAATGTGCACATGCACCGGAGCAGTCTGCACCAGCATATAGGAGTTAAGTCATGTGTTTTCCTTGACTTCAGGTATATACAGCCATGTGAAAATACGCATTTTTGGCTGAAATCAGGTTTAAGCACACCTTTTAACAGGTTTAAGCCACCCCTTTTATCCCAGTTTCTCCTGCATTTTAGGGCATGTGTTAAAGGGCCTTTAAACAGAAGCATGGTGTTTACAAAAATTGCTTAAAGCATGATGGCTACATACAACTCTAAGGTTGCAGACTGGCCCACAAAAAGCATGGCCTTTGCCCAGAGTTTGCTGATCCCAAATGGGGCTGCAGGTTAGGGAATATAACATACAATGGTAGTTAGAATTAGTGAATGATGATGGTTACAGAGAGAGGCAAAAATTGGTATTTATTCACCCATTCATATGAACCACAAATCCATGCAGGTATAGGTTCATTCTCTCTCTCACACACACACACACACACACATACACTCTCATGCATAAACATAGGTATACACACAGATACTATTATCATACAAATATCTCCACCTTCTTCCTTCCATCCATCCATCCAATCTTCACCAGGGGTCAGCAAAGTATACTCTATGGCAGTGGTTCCCAACTTTTAGTTCTCCAGGTGTTTTGGACTTCAGCTCACACAATTCCTAACAGCTAGTAAGCTGGCTGGGATTCCTAGGTATTGAAGTCCAAAACAACTGGAGGAACAAAGATTGAGAACCACTCCTCTATGGTCTACATGCAACTCTATGGCACTGAACAATTCCCACTCCATGCCCCTGTCCTGATTTTAAGGTGATTTCCTGACTGAAAGTTCCAGCCAAATAGCCCTAAAATCAGCTGTAACCAATCCTGAAAGAAGTGATGCAACTTCACTTTTGGTTCACTGAAATGTGATAGCGCCATTTGTCATAGTGGGTGGCATCCCATCTGTAGTTGTTGACCCTTGTTCTACAGCGCTGTGCTCCATTCAGTCAAAATAACACAAAATGCCCCTCTCCCCACATGCACACTAGTTAGACCAAAGGAGTAGAAATAGGTTCATTGCTGCTTTTTCCAAATAATTAACACAAATAAACATTTAAAGTTAGAGGAGTGAGTGGGAGGCTGCAGACTGGCAAGAAGTTGATTCTCAGTTGAGGAGATGGCTCTTCTGAGGTGGCAGACCTCTGTTCCTGATGGCCCAGCCCTTTTTCTTGCTTTCTGTGGGGTCGAGGTGAAAATGGAAATGTGGAGGTCTCACTGGCAAGTGCCTCCTTTGAATGAGCCTGGAGCTCACCGATATATGTACCCATCCCAGCATGGGGGCCTACCTTTGCTCTAATAGTCTCATGGCTTGCTTTATCTTGGCTGGGCAGCAGTGTTGTGTGAAAGGGACTGGACCATGCCACCCTTTCCTGCTTTCTCCACTTGCCCACTTTCCTTCCCTTGCTAAACTTCATGCCTCATTTTTCTCTATTTCTCAGTTTCCTAAATTTCCTCCACATTTCGGCATTGGTCTTGGTATATCTAGTCTGAAGGGGGTCTAGCAGCTGCTTCTATGATGGCGGCTCTCTTCTTCATTCTCTCTTCCATTCTGCTCCATCCACCCAACACCAGGCACCCTTGCTCCTTTGCTCCCTTATCCACCTGAGTGACTGAATAGATTTTAAATGTTTTTGCCTAATGAGCGAGTTGTTTAATTCACACATTTTGTGCAGAGAGAGACAGAGTGAGAGCGGATGGAGAGGTTATAGAGGGAAGAAAAGAGAAGAAAAGTTGTGAGAGTGCAGGTGGGCAGGAAAAGATGAAAGGTTGATAAGGGTATGCAAATACATTGTGTATCTGTATTTATTGTCAGAAGGACAATGCAGCCATTGATGTCATAAAACTTAAAATAATCCACAGAAACAACCTTTTGTACCAAGGTGACTTCAGGGTGAGGAAACTGTGTGGCTTTCAAAACCAATTTGACTTTGGATTAAAATGAGTGATTGAGGGCTTAAAGGGATCAAACTGGGGTGGGATACAGCACACTGGAACTGAGATATAGCCCTAGTGTGGATTCAACCTCAGGTTACCCAACTCATTTGTAAGTAAGGGCTTGAAGTATTTCATTATGTTTTTAACGATTTCCTATGTCTGTAACATCAGGAGAGTCACATCATTCCCATTCTTGGTGTAGATCATCAGCAGTAACATCTTCTCTAATTTTTTCAGTGCAGCTGGAGTTTACGGTAAAAATTAATGTATTGTATGAACTGTGAAACATTAGTACAGCTTACTTTACTGTTTGTTTAAGATGGGAATATGAGATTCTTGACATGCCAGTATGTCCTGTTTATACTGTAATTACAGGAGGAAAACCCTTATACCGTACTGCAGTGTTTCCCAACCTTTTTTGAGCCGCGGCACACTTTTAACATTAAAAAAATCCGGGGGCACACCACCAACCAAAATGACACAAAATGACACTCTAACACAGTAAAGAATGGCTGGGGGTTGGTGGCCTGCTGGGAGCAGCTGCTGGGAGTGCCAAAGCTGGGGAGGGGGCGGGGCCAGGCTGTGCCATGCCCCGCCCCCTCCCCGGCTTCACCACTCCCAGCAGCTGCTCCAGCCTTGAGGGGACAGTGCCAAGCCAGCCGTGCCAGAGCCAGCACAATGATGGCTTGGCACTGTCTCCTCAAGGCTGGAGCAGCTGCTGGGAGTGCCGAAGCCGGGGAGGGGGTGGAGCCAGGCTGTGCCATGCCCCGCCCCCTCCCCCCAGCTTCAGCTCTCCTACAGAGGAGGAGCATGAGCGGTGGACGGGCTTCAGTGGGTGGGGCTCCTCCTCCACACGGCTTCAGCGAGCGAGGGGCAAAAGTCATGGTGGGAGTCATGGCGGATTGGAGGCTGGCTGGGGAAATGGCTGAAGGAGGCGGCGCCCCGGCCCCTTCTTCTTTTTCTTCGCCACTGCCCTTCCCTTCCTCCTCCTCCCCCAAGCAGCAGGAGTTTGGCAGGAAGGGGGGAGGAAGGGGGGCAGAGAGCTTTTCTCGTGGCACAGCAGGAGGTCTGTCACGGCACACTAGTGTGCCACGGCACACTGGTTGAGAAAGACTGCCGTACTGTATGTCAGGTTTCATAGTTTAAGAGCACACTCTTATATGAGTTTCTTCAGAAGAAATCTTATTAGATTTAATGACAAATACTTCCATATATATAGGATTGCATCCCAAAAGCTGTGGTTTTAAACTTTTAATGTGTTTTAATAATTTTTAACTGGGAATTTAAAAATACTGTTTATATTTATTCCTGTTTTTTCATATGTTTTTATTAAGAGTAAAATAGTAATATAATATAATAAAATAAAATAAAGTAATAAAAACAAAAAACAATACTAGTTTACATCAAAAGTGTATTTATTATTTATGTATGTATTTATTCCTGTTCTAAAGTTCATTTATCTGTATATTTAAATGGTTATGTGAATGCTTGTATGTTAAGCATATGTTGAGTCCCCTTTGGGGGAGATAAAGCAGGGTAATAACAACAACAACACACTCATGCTTCTCTGCTGATAAATAAGTTCTACTGAATTGAATGGGAATTACTTTACAGTGAGAGTAAACAGCATTTCCATTAACCACAAAGTGCATGGTCCAATTAGAACTGTTCTTTAAAATATAATTCAACCTGCAGAGGATCTCTTTCCAGATTTCACATGGTTACATGTAACTGCAGACTGTAGTGAATCCATTCAGATATGAGGCTGTAATGTATTGGATACAAGGTTACCTATTCTGAAGCACAACATAAAGCTGATGGAAATTTCTGCCCCCCTTTCTTGCACAGAATTGTTGCCGTAGGATTGTATCTAAGTTTTAAGTTTTGTATTAGAATTTATTTTCTGTTTTGCAGTTACTATACAATTTCTCTGTTAAAGCTTTAGTGTCAATTCAGCAAAATTATAAAAAAAAATTATAATAGACAGGGGTGCTCACACTTTTTCAGCATGCGAGCTACTTATAAAACAACCAAGTCAAAATGATCCACCTACCCACTACAAAAATGTGAAACATATAGCACAATATCTGCTTTGAACTGGGTTCTCTGAGTCCGCACTGCCATATAATCTGATTCAAAGCAGATAACATGGGATTTTATTCAACTGGGTGGAAAGGACCTCAGATAACCCAGGGCCGGTAGCACTTGGGCAGCGTAGGGAGCCTGTGGGGCGGGACTGAGCCTCCCTCCTACCCTGCTTGTGATCTACCAGGACGCCCTATGAGATCTACCAGTAGATCGCGATCTACCTAATGAGCACCCCTGGAGGAACATATGGGAAATGTATGTGAAGGAAATATTTCTTGTGATCCATCAAAACATTTACAGATTTTCACTTGCAAAAACTGCAGAATCTTACTTGAGAGAGTTGTTCTTTTCCTGCTTCTCTTTTGCAAAGACCTTTTATTGGCCTCAGCAGATGACCTACACTGAGTCTATATATTATATCAAATGTTTTCTGAACTGCATAATTGTGGGAAAAGGTGGGACTTCGTATGTTTGAATATGCACTCATTAATTTAAAAAATGCCTGTATGTGTCAAGTCATAATATCAGAGCTTGGAAAACTGGTTTTTTAAAAGTCTCCTCCCATGGTTTCTGGGCCTTAAAATAGATATATAGTTATAGTTAAAATTTTGAAAGTATTTGCTTTTACTGGTAATGCTTGCTGGAGCTTCTGATCATTGTAGTCTATACCAGGGTTTCTTAAACTTTTCCACGTGGGATCCCTTTTTGACCTCATAAATTTTGATGTGGCCCTAAATACATAGAATAGGTATAGAAATCAAGCATTTACTGGTTACAAATCAGCATTCGCAAAGGTTGCTAAACAGGCTGATTTTCCTTTTTATGACGTATAGCTGAAGCTTCTTCTGCACACCCCACTGTAAACACTGCACAACAGATTCATATAAAAGTCTAAACAGCCATTCAGTTAACATTGTTGGGACTCCAAGATTGAGCTAAGGGGGTTGGAACCCACAGTTTAAGAAGTAGTAGTCTAGAGTGGGGTTGGAATGTTGTAGCCCTCCAAATGTTGCTGAACTGCAACTCCCAGTAGCCCTGCTAGCATAGTCAGTGCAAGTTCAACAATATCTGGAGAGTTGCATAATTTTCACAATTGCCCTAGATGTATTTGGACTTCCAATTCTGTTATCATAAGCAATTGGAGGGTATCCCGAGAAGAATAGCTCATCAGAGTCGGGGGCAATTGGTCTTCCACTCCCTACAACCATACAGGAGTTTTTCAGTCATGTTCATGGACTTGTGCCACATGTCTTTGGATGTTGTTCCTCATGCTTCCTAGTATTGCCCATGTATTGTTCCTAGTATGACCATAAAGAAATGTTGAGTATCACAAACAGCCACAATTTTTCAACGGCAACCAACATGATCAGGCAAAACTTCCACCAATTTCTGTTACACTCATCCACTACTACTGTGACTGCCTCTATAGCAGGGGTGCTCACACTTTTTCAGCATGCGAGCTACTTATAAAACAACCAAGTCAAAATGATCTACCAACCCACAAAAAAAGTGAAACACAACACAATATCTGCTTTGAACTGGGTTTTCTGAGTCCACACTGCCATATAATCTGATTCAAAGCAGATAACATGGGATTTTATTCAACTGTGTGGAAAGGTCCTCAGATAACCCAGGGCCGGCAGCACTTGGGCGGCATCGGGAACATGCGGGGTGGGACTGAGCCTTCCTCCCACCCTTCCTGTGATCTACCAGGACGCCCTGTGTGATCTACCAGTAGATCACGATCTACCTAATGAGCACCCCTGCTCTATAGAATGCACAACAGCTGATCTTTTCAACTTGATTGTTCATATAGTAGCTCGCATGATGAAAAAGTGTGGGCACCCCTGCAGTAGAGTATCACTTATCCAACCTTTGCCCATCCAACGTTCTGTATTATCCAACGCAGTCTGCCTCCTACCTGGATCCACAGCTGTTTCAATACATTGTGATGTTTTGGTGCTAAATTCATAGAGTAATTATTAGATGATATTACCATGTATTGACCTGCTTTTTCTGTCTTATTTGTTGTAAAACACAATGTTTTGGTGCTTAATTTGTGAAATCATAATGTAATTTGACATTTGATAGCCTTTTCCTTAATCCCTCCTTATTGTCCAATTTACCCAACGTTTTGCCGGCCCATTTATGTTGCGATGAGCTAGACTCTACTGTAGCAGGAATTGCTCTGGGCCATTTGTTCTCAAACATGTATGCTCAGAAACAGTTTGGATTGCTCACATAAAGGAAGAAAACCCTCATTTACAGATATATAGATATTGATGTAGAGGTATAGATAAAGGCAAAGGCAGCCATTTCAATGTGCCTATTGGTAGGAGCAGATCTCTATTCCAAGATCTATTAGGATAAACCTTCACAAGCAGATACACACCGCTGCCCTGGTCTGGGACCCAGCACAATTGAGTTGCATGGTTATGACTCAAATTACATGAGCTATTATCTCTTCTGAGGATACAATATATGCTCTAGACAGTGTCATTTAATTTTTTCCCTCTTAAAGAAGTGAATCACAAGTTTTGAAAGTATCCCAAAAAGCCACACTGAGAAGGTTCCTTCTGTGAGATGACGTCATTGTGGGATTTCTTCCGGACTTTATGTTCTGGTAAACACAGCTTCTGTGCCAATTGCCACAGGACAGTAAGCAAAACAGTCCACAAATATATGTCGCTACTTTGTAACTTATCTATTTGTTCAGTTAGCCTTGGATATAAAAGGATCACAAAACGAATATAAAAATAACATGGGATGTTTGTACCATTAAGAAAAGCTTCAAGGGTAAGAGGATTTTACATGAAAATAGTTTAATTCTTATAATCAACATTCTTACTGTGTTGTCGAAGGATTTCTTACTTTCTGAAGTTGTGGAAATCTGAGTACTTAATACAGGTTGACACACCATTGAAATAGTGTGTATGTACATATATAAATAATGGAGTTTTCTGGAGAAAAACGTTAAATTCAGTCCATGAAATAAAATTGTGGTTGGTCTGTTGCTGAGCAATTGGTTTTGTGAAAAGGACCTCGTGTTCTTTACCACAATGTTGGTGGGTTCCAGTTGCCTCTTGCCACTTAACTGTTGTACCAGAGCTGTAATGCCAAGTTGGCCACATCCTGAAATGAATTGTGCCAACTTGGCCTGATCTGCAGTCAGATCTCAATTATGTCAAATCAATCAGAATCAGGTCCAGATCGAGTCCAGATCCATTCAGGTCAACGTGGACAGTGTGTCTCAAAAGTGTTGCAAAATAGCACCATAAAAAGAAAATGTCAAGGTGGGGAAGAGGAGGAGAGCTGGGCTTTGCTCATAGACAGCTCCAATCTAAATGAAGCAAAAACCTCAGCAGCAATTCTGCTTTCAGAATCTTCGAGAGATGTTCTGTCAGCATGAAGCAAATTTCCGAAAGAGCTTGTTGGGGAAGGGTGGTGGTTTTATGATTACTGTATTGTCTTCCTCTTCCCCTACCGGTATGGTTCAGTATGAAACAATGTCTGGTAAGGAAAGGATGGGTTTGATCCTCTTCAAGTATTTGATCCTTTTTGAGAGTACAAGGCTGCAACTCCCTATGTACTTGCATCAGAGTGCATATTTCTAAAGTTACATTGCACATATTCTAAATCTACAATGTACATGTTCAAAGTGTGATTTTAAAAGTGTAATAGCACACTTCCATTTAGGCTCCTTTCTGCACTGCCAGATAGTCCAGGTTATCAAAGCACAAATCCACATTATCTAATTTGAGCTGGATTATCTCCACTGCAAAAGAATCAATTTCTAAGCAAATAATGTGGATTTTATATAGCTGTGTTGAAGGGGCATAAGTTGTGCTGAAAATGTACCTAAGCCCTCATCCAGATAGAACTACTGTACATCTATAGTTGATGACTTCTGTCTCTGTTTCTTGTTGGAAAGAAGGAGTTTCAGCTGGTCTTCCCTTCATGATAAGCTTTACTTTCAAGATACAGTTGTCATGTCCTCTTTGGCACCTTAACTGTCTCCCTTCACTGTGGATTCAGTGTGCAGAGTGTCCATTTCTGGCCCATTCCACACAGCTGAATAAAATTCCACATTTTCTGCTTTGAACTGGAATATATGGCAGTGTGGACTCAGATGTGCCAGTTCAAAGCTGATATTGTGGGGTTTTCTGCTTTGATATTCTAGGTCAGGGGTGCTCACACTTTTTCAGCATGCGAGCTACTCTTAAAGCAACCAAGTCCAAAAGATCTACCTGCCCCGTGCGCTCCCGCCTGCACGCTCTTGCCGCCGCGCGTGCTCCTGCTGCTGTTTTCCGCCCGCACAGCGCTTCTTCCGCCTGCGGGGCATTGCAGGAAAGAGAAAGCACAAGGCGGGGCATCCAGAGGGAGCGCTACACCCTGCCTGTCTCGCCGGCAACGGAGGCTGCACAGCTGCTTCTGGACGAGAGAGAGGCAGGGCACTCCCTCCAGAGGCCCCTTCTCGTGCTTCCTTCTTCCTGCAATGCCCCGCAGGTGAAAGAAGCACCGCAAGAGCTGAAGCCAGCAGCAGGAGTGCGCGTGCACGCAGGGTGTGTGCGCACATGGCAGGAGTGCCCCATCCGGCTGGTGAGGCCCGAAGATCACCTGGAAGAGGGCCGAAGATCTACTAGTAGCTCCCGAGCTACCTAATGAGCACCCCTGTTCTAGGTTATATGGCTGTGTGGAAGGGCTCTCTGAAGTCTTGTTATGAGGTAGTGTGAGGCAGGTTCCAGGCAAGAAAGACAAAAGTGTGCCAGGACACAGTGGTATGAGCCACATATATCCCTGCTCCAAAGTTAGCCTGCTGTGCTCAGATGTGGTGGAAGATACAGGCTAGTATATCTCAGTGGCAGCCCCCATCTATGAAACTCCCTCCCTAGTGAAATTAGATTGGCCATGGCTGTGGGGCCAAGCCTTTGATCAGTAAGCAGCACAGTAAGAGACTACAAATAACGGAATGACGACTTAGACTGGCCCTGGAATATGATTTGTTTTTTGTGATTTTAACATGTTTTAATGTTTATGTTTAGTAAACATTAAAGTAAAGACTTTCTGTATATATTTCAGATTTCAATATTAATGTCAAAATAGGTAGTATGATTTTACATAGGATTTGTGCTACATTAGAACAGTAAAGACAAATATCACTTAAGTAAAATAAACATTAAATGTTTCAATGTGTATGCTTTTAATTTGGGTTGATTTTAATGCAATTGTTTATTTACCAATATGTATATATGTATACAGAATTTAATTTTGACTTTGTGAGGCCACCCTGAGTCTCCTTTGGAGTAAGAAGGGCAGAATACAAGTGTGCTAAATAAATAAATAAATAATAAATAAATACATAAATAAATAAATAGTGGGATTTTATTCAGCTGTGTGGAAGGGCCCACTGTCCTATCATCAGTGTTAAAGTTGCACTTAACTGCCAGTTTCTCAGAGACTTAGCATGGAATAACAGTAGGATACCATGAAACATCAAAACATCCGGGCATCCTCTGGGCAACGTCCTTGCAGACGGCCAATTCTCTCACACCAGAAGTGACTTGCAGTTTCTCCAGTTGCTCCTGATACAATAAAAAAACCCCATGATGCCCTTTGCCTTCAGCAGAAACATGTTTTTCGTTTAAGGTCTCTCCCCCCCGGATTAATCCATCTTTACTCAGGATTGAGCTTCTGGCACACAGTACACTTTGTATGTGTGTTTCAACTTCAGCTAATGATTAATAAATTAAATGAATGAGCGGTTCTTACTTTTTCCTTGCACAGGTGCTAAACATGCCTGTGTGTTTAACTGCTTACGTTGACATTTTGCCAACATCAATAGCAAAATCCTTATTCTACAGGAAGAGGCAGACTAGGCAAATAAGCTAGAATGGAAAAAAATGTTCCTTTGCTCCAGCCACCCGAGGAGAATCTAGGTTCAAATCTGGGTATGGGACAGCCCTATGTTACAAAACAACAGAGATGTGAACCCATTAAAAATGAGTGTGCGCACACACAACCCCATCCTTATCTAATGGTATAAAACCATCATAACTTCTGTTTTATCCAGATCTAATTTTATTTTAATGTTAATTGAAAACAGTCTGGCTTCCAAATATTACTTCAAAGATTCAGCCACTCATCCTTGATCAGATGGTAAGAGAAACTGAAGCCAAGCAATTGAAAGGTATTTGCTATATGTTCCCCTTTCCTTTCTTTCCCTTTTTGTGATAATAAAAAAGGTTGTTATGTTCCTCAGAATAGTGAACTCAGACAAATGAGTATTGCATATTTAGAATGATAATATCATGAGCATGTGCATCCAATCATAATTGATTAAGTTGCAACCTCATTGGAAGAGAGGGAAGACAATGATTACAGTAACAAATAAGAGTATTTTCATTTGGTCCCAGGTAGTAAAATACTTGTACCTTCTTCTGATGGCAACAACCTTCCTCAAAATCTCTAACCTGGAGGAGTCTACCATTACAGTAGAAAGTGTTTGAGAACAATATTTTATTTCCACACCACAGCAGATATCTTTGTGAGGATGAATTGCAGTTACTTTAAGTTCTGATCAAACTGCTGTAAGATTATATGCAGTAATTTCACAACATCACATAAGTCCTGACTTCATTTCTTCTTCTAGTATATCTATAATCTACATTTGATCCATCCCATTCTCTGGGGATTTCTTCGCTGCTTCATTTGCACAATCATGCAATGAAGACAGGCTTCCCCCTGTTGACCCATCATATAACTTGCAGTGTATTTCCATTTCTCACTTTCATCCCCAGAGCTTGGCTGTAAACTACAGCACTTTCTCTGACCCTCCAGCTAAAACCACGTCAGACTTCTTGGGTCTCTGCCAATGAACATGGTACAAAGACTTCAAACAATAGGATCCAGCCACCTCCTGGAGAGCTGGCGCACTATTCCTACTGGTTTCAAAGCACACAAATTCTCTTTTATTATCATGTGCAACAAGAAATTGCACAGACAGGGACATGACTAGACTATGAATTCAACTGTTTTCTTTCTCTGAAAAGTGTGTCTGTGTCTAAGTGTACACATGTACAATTTTATAAAGAGGGAGGACATGACCTACAAATGAAGTACAAGCTTCACATCAGCTGGGCCAGATGCCGATATGTTGTATACAAGAACGTACACTGCTTGCCGAAGATTGCATCTTTAGTCCCTGACACCTTTGATATGGCTAGGAAAAGGCCTTCCCAAAGACCTTGGAGAGTTATTGCCTGTTACAAGATTAATAGGCCTGTGCGATCAATGAAAAAAAAAGGGTCATTACTAGATTAGGGAACGGTGGTGAATTGTTTCTAAAGTGTTTCTAAAATATCGTTAGAGGTTCATATCATAACTATAACGATATAATGACATTTTCATTACTTTTTCATTAAGTAATTGTGCAAATGGGGAAGCTTCCAGGGCTCCATTCTTTCTCATTTTTAGAACTATCAGGATGAAACTTGCTACAATTGTAGAACACATTTACTACTGTTACCTGTCCCCCCAAGTTTCAGAATGTTTCACTCATCCATTGATTTTTGGAATTTTTTTTATGAACAACATTTTAAAAAACTACAAGAGCTATCTCCTTGAATTTCTATTTTCAATTATACAACATAACCAAGTTTCAGAAAGATTTGCACATCCACTGATTTTTAGGGAATTTTAACCAACATAAACTTAACAGTACTATTTTACTGGAAAACCCCAGGGGCCATCCATTCCAACCCCTTTCTGCCATGCAGGGAAAGCACAGTCAAAGCCCCCCAACAGATGCCCATCCAGCCTTTAAAATAATAATAATAATAGTAATAATAATAATAGCAAACTTACTAGGCAAACTTTGGAGTTACTACTGCTCAACTTTGCCTACCTCGGAGGGTTGATTGAACTCCCAACAATCTCCTTTTATTTTGAAATCCATTTAGAGAATAAATACAAGTTTCCCCCCACCAAAACTTTCAGGAAGGAATTCTGGGAAATGTAGTTTGGGAAGGCGAGGACCCCTGTAGCAGAGAATTCTAAAGGCCCCACCCTAAACTACATTTCCCGAAATTCTGCTCACTTCTTGTAATGTGTGTGGTCTCTGCCTGTCTCTCTCTGGGCTGGCCATGTGCCAGAGGGGCTTCTTCCTTGCCTGGAAATCCAGCCAGGTATCCCACCCACCTCACTGCTCACTTTGGGGAAAGAGCGGGGCTTCTCTTTCAATTCCGGGCCTCATCATTATCCTCAGTGCCCTTTGGGGAAACCAAACCCAACCTTTTTGGGAGAGAAGCAGCACCCGTGAAGGAGACCTAGAACCACTTATGAAACTTTCATAACTATTCCAAAAGTCGTAGGTCAGTGTTATGAATCTAACGTTTTTTTTGCATGTGTTTCTTAATATTACGTTGTATGTACGAATCTTATGAAATAGATATGACAAATGAGGCACAAATGAAGGTTTGCACAGCTCTAATGATTACCTTCAGTATAAGACAACTATTGTGTTAAATTAATACATTTCTAAGGTATAAAATATGTTCTGTGTTTGAGGTATAGGTATATGATCCAGACATTGGAAATTTAACTTGGGACTGTAATTTGCAGAATTTGCAGCCAGACTTGAATCCAAAAAGTAATATTTTTTCCAAGCTGTAGGTCCTCAGAACATCGGCATCTTGATTTTTGTGTCAAAAAAAGACTGTCTGGATTGTGAGGCCCAGCTGCATATGATGTCTGTGATAGAATTAGTGCCGAACCAAAAGAAATGGCTTCACTTCCCACTCACACATTATTTCTCAAACATGTTTTGATAAGTTTTAAAAAATAACTCTGAAGTAGTTCTTCTTCATAACTGGACAACTTCTATTAAGACAATATACATCCAGAATTTTATAAAACTTGGCTTTATCTGTTTATAGATTACTTATAGTATTTCTGTGCCGGAGTGCAGATTTAAAGAGGAGGAGGAGGAGATTTCCACAGGTGTAATGTTGTATTGCAGCAAAAAAAATGGGGGGGGGGGAAATCCTATGGCACCATAAAGACTAACAATTCAGCATGACCCCTTCGTCCATGGGACAAGTTCCCGTAGTTTTGTTGACCAAATTCCAACAAAATATGGGATGTTCTAGGTCCTCCAGTGCAGTTTAATGGTAGTCATGGGCCACATGTTCTTCATTTCCATTTGGTTTGGTATTATCTATGGTTTTGCAAATCCAAGCAGTGCCCAAAAATGTATTCCTGTGGATAGGACAGTTGTATTATTTAAATAAATGCATTTGCTTTTCTGGGACTACAAGACTCTGTTCTGTATTTATTGCTTTCAAAGAATAGAGACTTGGATTACCACAAATAGAATGGGCAATAAGACAGCCATCCTATTCTTTACTTATTCTGAAAGAAAGAACAGGATGTATGTTGTATTATCCTGAGTTCTTGGGAATCAGAGTTCAAAATACTGCTTCTTCAAAAAAAACTTACTGAATGCTACTGAAACAAGTTGTTTTCCCTTTCAATTTTTTTGTGATTTTATCAATGAGATTTTGATGCACCGTTGATTGTACTTGCGCCATTATGTTTGTGTATTGTTGTTTGCGTGTGGCACTTGGAATGAACCTGTGAGCCACCCCAAGTCCCTTTGGGTAGATGTTGGCAGGGTACAAATAAAGATTATTATTATTATTATTATTATTATTGACTTCATGCTTCACATCGCTGTTGAGAAGATGAGAGAAAATGCAGGTGGCAAAATCACATAAATGGCATTCTGGTCTCCTTGAAGGAAAGATGGGGTAAAAATGAATAATTTAAGAAACACAGCCCATCATCTATTATCTGTCTAGCACTAGCTATTGTCACGGAAAAGTCATTTGCATAATTTTTGCATAGTGGTACACTTTCATTAATCATACTGAAAGACTGCTAGGCTTGTTGGTGTTTCTTGCATTTCCTTTCCCGTGGCGTGTGTAACAAGACACAGCCCTGAAGGTAAAGTTAAGTGACATATGTGTGTCTGTATTCAAATACACCTGGGAAATTTAACTCTTCTAAATTGGTCTAAAAGAGCATGAATTCTTACAGCATAGCTGCTTGGGTTTTGATGGTTGTTGCCATCTCCATGTTCTTTCTAGCCTTTCTATGGCCATTTTGAAGCAGTTCATTGGATCTGTATGAATGGTCTTTAAAACTGTTATATATATTTTAATGTATGTGGTTTCCTTAGGTGGTCTGTAGTTTGAAGGGTAATTTTACCTTAATTCTTAACCCCCCTCCCCAAATTATATTGTTATAGTTTTAAAATGGCATTTTATTGATGCATGGATGGATACACTAAAACTCTTGTTTTAAGAGAGGAAGGGTGTTTTGTTGTTGTTCTGATTTATTTTTAAATTCCAAAGAAAACCATGAAGGGGGGGGGGGGAGAGACAAAATTTAACAATTGGTGTACTGAATTCCCAGAAAATAGAGACAACAAAACGTTGTCTGGATATTTTTTTAAAGCAATGAACAAACAAACTCACAACTACAGTAACAAATACAGCAACATGTTGCCATATATTTGCCCCATCTGAAGGAGGCCTGAATGGATTTCACTGCAAACTGTTATCGAAATATCTGGCCCTCAGGGTCAAAGTATCCTACAAATATCTGGTGTGTTTTTTCACAGAGCTGGAGGTGTTTTGGAAGAAGGATTGCATCTTTGAGTAGGTGAGACTCATTCCATTTTGCCTCTGGTAAACATGTTTTGTGAGATTTCTCAAAACCTGTTTGACCAGCAGCTATAATAAAAAAGAAATTTATATGTACCATGGCAAGCAGTGCGTGTCTTGAAAGATTTCGACACAAATCTGAAATTTTACTTAAATATTTCTTGCATCAAAATATAAATACCTGACTTAGGCAGAGTTTGAAAAACTTGTGTTTGCAGATTGCTATTACCAGCATCCCTTTGCCAGTTTGGCCCCTGTCCATGTTGGCTGGGGGATTCTGGAAAATACGTTTTCCAAGATTTGGTGTTTTGTTTTAAAGTGTACAGCTCACATTACTTTCAATGTGATCCAGTTTACTCAGAAGTTACTTTCTTTTGGAAAATGGAAATAATCTCCAGAACCTTTTAGAGATTTTATGATCTTTGGAAAGGCATGGTTTTGTTAGAAGTCACAACCTTTTGAAAAATTATATCATAACCTCTTGGTAAAAAGCATGACCTCTTAAGAGTCATAACCTTTTGGGAAAATGGCATTCACCAGCATCCATATATATATACCCACACAGAGAGAGCAGAGTTTCAGAAGTGTTCTTTTTAATTTCCCCAAAAGTTCTACTCTCACTGAAAAATATATTTGCCTTTAAATCATGCTCTCAAGAGACAAAAATAAGCAGACTTCTTTAAAAGTAACATAGTTGGTTTACTCACAAACTTCATGTATTCAGCATACAGGTACTTTGCATATGAATTCAGTTACAATAGGATTTTACGTAGTGCCTCTGTGTAGGTAACACAGGGCATCTTTCTTAGAATCAATAGTCCACAGTCCAAAGCATCTCTCCATTTTGAGAGTCTAGTAGATTCTTTGTCTAGTCTCTAAGCATACAGTTCCTGCACCAAAGTCTAAACTGTACTGTTCCTGCTGTTTTCTAAAGTCACACTATTTCTAAAATGGAGTCTAAGCCCCAGACAAGCCCAGTTCTGATCACATGATCTGCAGCCCCTCCCACATCAAAGAGTTACGATAAAATTGCAAACCAATATACATATACAATACAGTAAGCAATTGTATACATAACAAATAACTAGTGGAAGCTTGAGAAGGTTGCTATTTCCAATGCTTCCACAGTTTTAAATGGGGCTTATTCTTAGACTCAAAGGGTGGGATTCACTTTCTCTCCCACTTTCACACACACACACACACAGCCCACGCCCACTATTCCCAAGGCAGAAATTCTTCAGTTTTGAGGATTTTAAATAATGTTCGCTGGGATTGTGGAATTCCTTTTTAAACAAATATAATTGTAAAGCAGCTTAAGTGTGGGAGGGCAGAGTAATGAAATTATGTGGAAGTAACACTATGGGACCACAGCAGAGTTGGCACAGTTGCAGAAAAGAAGACATGTGTGACAATTATTGTATATATGCCAGTTTATTGTCACAATTGGCAGTCACATGATTGCTGTGGGGTAGTGGCTTCATGCAATAGAGTACCAATTCAGATACTGTCTGGTAAGTGAAAGAAAAAAATGCTTCAGAGGGGAGAAAAAGAAGAGGAAAAACACTCCTCTAATATTCCTTGTGCTGGCCACTTAGATTTGAAAAAAGTTGTCATAGGTTGGGACTTCCAATATCAACATAGGAAGGTTTGCACCCTTCTTCTTTCAAGGGTATTGAAAAAGCATATATATTTTATCAGCATAAGAGAAAATGAATTTGTTGGGTTAACTTTCATATCTGATTTCCCATTACTTTGGAAGCTCTTTTCTCGATTTAGTTTATGATGAGGTGAGGTAGGGACAAGGAATGTTTCTACATTCAGACTTTTAAAAAAGCTTTCTGGTTGGGGGTTTGTTTTTTTTTGGAACATCCAAGTTTGTAAATTGTCAGACTTGAGACACCCTCTTGAATCCTGTGGATTAAATGTCTGACACCATTTCAAAGGGGGTTGCATTGTGAAGAGCCTTGGCAATTTATCCTGGTGACTAGAATGCTGCGTCTAGTCCTTTTAGTGGAGGGCTGGGAACTTTTTAATAATTAATCTCCATTATGAAGAGAACCTTGAATTTACTGAAAGATCGGTGTCTTTGGCACAATAATGCTGGTAGCCCTGAAATCCTCCATGCAACCTACACTACATTATGCAGGCTGTTTTTGGTCTAGGTAGCTCATCCAATGGGGGAGGGGGGAGTGAGGGGAATTATCATCCTACCAGAGCTTTTTTCCCATTGCATTTATAATGGAAATGGATAATATACTCACTCCATCACATGTGATGTACTGTTCTCCATTTTTAATGTAATCCTCCGCATTCTGAGCTGTATAATCCCCGCCCATATCCCTTTCTCTCTTCTTTTAATTAAAAAGGAAGAAATATTAGAATTGTAGAAGACCAAATTCCAAGTCTAAAAAAGGAGAAAATGTAGCAACAGTTAAGTGGTGAAATATCAAAATTGTGTAATTTCTGATAAATAAATTAATTTTGTAAAATTATTATTTATTATTTCAAATTTATATACCACCATTCCCAATGGCTCATGGTGGTTCACAATACAAACACAAACAATCATAAAATAGCAGTTTAAAACACAGTAAAACAATTTAAACTAATACAGAAAGGAGGTGAGTGGGCTGGGCCGATTGCAGACTGATTACAAGCTGAACGCCTGCCGGAAGAGGTTGGTCTTACAAGCCCTTCGGGAGGAGGACAGGTCTGTTATAGCTCGAACCTCCTCTGGTAAGGCGTTCCATAGATTGGGCGCTGCCACCGAGAAGGCGCACTGCCTCGTGGATGATAGTCGGCAAATTCGGATAGATGGGATTTCCAGGAGATTTTGGTCTTCAGACCGTAGTAATCTCTGGGGAATATACTGTAAAAGAGTCATGCTGGTGAGAAAAGGAACACCAATGCTCTTTTGGAGACCTCCCACAGGAATGCCCCTTCTCCAATATCATTACGTAATCTAATGCAGGAGAACCTGACAGATCCCATCACATGTCAAATTAAGCACTTTCAGCTTTTCCCACACAAATTGGGAGCTCTTAAGACGATTGCTCCCCAACTCCATAATCCTCCATTTCTACACACTTTTGAAACAGTTTGCAGGCAGTGTCCCAGGGGCAACTGGCAGAAGTAGTTTTGTATCATCTGATGGATTCCATGAAACTCCATCTGTAAACCATTTCAAAAACACGTAGAAACAGAGGGAACCCTGCATCTGATGAGGTCCTGGCTTATATTTGTTTGACTTAGTCAATAGGAGTTATCAGTGTTGAGCCAATGTGGGGGAAGAATGTTTAGTGATATTTGTTGGACCAGCAAAATCATCCACTAGTTGTTACATACTTTCAAGTCAATTCTGCCCTATAGCAATATTTCCCTTGTCTGTTCTTGACAAGATGTCTTCAGAGGGGAGTCTGCCATCACTTCCTTCTGAGGCTGAGAGTGTGTGACTTCCTCAAGATCACCCATGGCTGAGTGGACATTTGAATCATAGTTTCCCTATTCGATCACTCAAATCACTATGCCATGCTGGGTCAGCAAAACCTAACCCTACTTCCCTTTTTTTTGACACATGTGCCCATAAAACAAGGGATATATTCTGTGGGCTCATTTGACCACTTGAAGATGTAATTAAACTTTTGGGGGCAAAATGCTGGTGGGAATAACATTCAAATAAGACATGGAAAAGAATACGAGAAAATATGTTTAAAGGTGTGTGTGTTGTTGGTTGTTGGTTTAAAAAAAAGACATTTTCCAACTTTTTGTCAAGGTGAATCTTGACAAGGAGAATCCTAAAATGATTTGAATTTTCACAGTTCAAGACTTATGCACAAACGCTTTGGTGCATAAATATTAATTCTGTGCACAAAACACCTCTTTCAGTAGAAAAAATAGCATGTGCAATTTATGTGCAGAATAAGTTTAAAACTGCTAATTTCTTGTTATAGCAGGAAGAATATTGCTGAAAATTACTTGTTTCCTTCAAGAAATGAAATTAACAAAGAATTATAACTCTGATTCAGAAGCAGATGTCAACCATGTCATCTGCCTCCCACACTATATTACTTTTCCTGGAGTGGGCATTGGTTTCCCAATCTGAATGCACCCAGTAGTAACTCATGTGGAACTGTCACAAGGGAATCAGGTTGGAGCAATGCTTTGACTGGTGATGCTGTCAAGAAAGAGAAGTGTTACAACATCTTGACAGAAGACCAGTCTGTACCTGGATGTATGCAGTGTTTTGTAATATTACTTTTGTGAACGAAGCTTCCAATGTCCCACTAACAACATCCAGCATCCATTGTACCCACTAAAGAAAACCACTAACGTTTTCAAGCATTGACCATAGGTAGTTGTACAGAAGAAAGCATGAAGTTTCACTTCTGCATTTCATATATTATTAAGTGCAATATTCTTACATAACACATGTTTTTAATAGAGTCGAAGAAGGAATAGAATTGGCTTCTCAAAGTTCCACGAATTGGTGCAGCAAATTCTAATGATCTGATACACCAGAAAACCAGAATGGTCAAATGGGCTTCACTATTTTGGGTCCTTACATCTGTAATTTCATAGGCACAGTGTTTTCTTGTGGGTTTAAATGATAAACCATGGGATAGATTTGGGAATACATTAATGCTCATCAGTTGCTACGCTCTACATGTAAGCTCATTTTGAATCATTTTCAGGGATCAAAATGGTTGCCTGTTTCATTTAGTTAATTTCCTTCCAAATACAATTCAAGACGAATTGGTTAAACAGGGTTGTTCCTTTAAAGGGATCATATTTCTAGCAAGCTGTAATTTTTCACATAGTGAATTTAATATTGCAGTGGATGTTTCCTAATGTACTAACTGAGGAGGCCCCGATGGGTTGTGAAATACCACATAAAACACTAAAGAAAACATTATAAAACCAAACCATAACTTTGTTATCCTTTCACTGGACTGCATTACATCCAGATGGCAAGGCTGGACTTAGTAAGAGGTTTCTTGATTTTAGTGGGGGTTCTCCCCTGTAAATACAGACTCCTTTTAAAAAAAGTCTGATCTTTCTGAGAAGCATTGAATTATGGAATAAAATCATATGATGCATCTATAAAAACCAAATTACAACCTTTTTTTTCAAGAGATAAAGGGCTGCAATTTGGCCCCAAGCTAACATAATTATTGAGATGGGCCAGAAGAGGGATTAATAGCTAGACTGTTGTAAGGATCCAAGCCTTCACTTATGTATACAATTGGAACAGATCTGTGAAATAAACTGAAGCCATGTACTGCATAGCCAAGAGAGAAGCCAAAGTGACCCAATTTATATGCTATCCTCTTTGTGTAGTTTGGTGAAAGCACTGGGCCAGCAATACTGAGGTCAGAATGCAAGACCACTCTTCTCTTACCATCAGTAGAATTGAGGGAGGGATTGCCACTCCCTCTCACCACCAAAAACTGGGTCAGAGAAATTGAGACGGAAGAAGAAGTCTACAGAAGGAAAATGGGGGGAAAGGAAAGATAAGTTCTGCCATATGAGGGCTGAATATTTGTGCAACATTGGTTTCCTAGGGCTAAGGGTATACCTATACTTGAGGGACTGCATCTCCTCCCATGAGCCCACACTAGCCCTGAGATCATCAGGAGTGGCCCGTCACAAGTCTGATTGTTGGGAACAAGAGAGAGGGTTTTCTTGGTGGTGGCCTTGTTGCTCTGGAACTCCCTTCCTAGAGAGGTGCAATTGGCCCCCTCCTTGTTGACCTTTCATTCAGAAATTATTACCCTTTTGTTGAACCAGGACTTTTCTGACAATTTATAATAGGCAACCGCCAGATGGCAACTGGTGATATCAATCTCCAAAAGCTATTTTGGACTTGGCAATGTTGGTACACAGGCCAATGGAAATGATGTTTTTAGGATCTTAGTACAATTTGTTTTATTGATAACCCCAGTGGCCAAGAATTTTTTAATGGTATATGTCGTAATTTATTGATTTGTTATATATGGTTTATGTAGTGTGCAACTGGTGTATTTGTTTTATGATGTTTTTGTTTGAATTTATATACTATGTTATTTCTGTTTTTAACTATTTATTTTAATTTTTTTATAGCCCGCCCTTCTCAACGCCGCTTTGAATCCCACTCATGGGAGAAAAACAGAAATAATAATAATAACAATGTAGAATTAATGCCATTTGATACCACTTTATAATAATAATAATAATAATCCCACTTTAACTGCCATGGCTCTAATCATGATAATTGTAGTTTGGTGAGGAACTGGCATTCTTTGGCAGAGAAAACCAAACACCTTGTAAAACCGCAACTCCTATGATTCCATAGCATTTGAGCCAAGGCATTTAAAGTGGTGACAAATTGTATTAATTCTGCCATGTAGATGCACCCTGAGTCAGTTTTTCCCATCACATTTTTCCAAACAAATTTAAAAAGATTAAGTACATGAACTGATACTTTTCTTCCTAACTTGTCAGCAAGTCAGGAAAAAGACTAGGCAAATCAAGCCTTCTTCTGCCAGCAGACATTTGGGGAAAGGATAATGGGCATGCTGCTGGGAAGTGTGGGTGGAATTCAGGGGAGGGGGGAATTATAAGTTTTTAAGGCTAATTTCAGTGTATTTATTATATTTTAATCTGTTATTACCTTAATCCACACTTTACTATTTAATTGTTTTTAAACTTTTGTATTGCACTTTTAAAACTATGACCAAAGTGTGGGATTGTTCGGCGCACTGAGTCCCCACAGGAAGAAAGGCGGAGTATAAATAGAATCACAGAATCATAGAGTTGGAAAGACCTCGTGGGCCATCCAGTCCAGCCCCCTGCCAAGAAGCAGGAAAATTGCATTCAAAGCCCCCCCCAACAGATGGCCATCCAGCCTCTGTTTAAAAGCCTCCAGAGAAGGAGCCTCCACCACCCTCAAGGGCAGAGAGTTCCACTGCTGAACAGCTCTCACAGTCAGAAAGTTTTTCCTAAATATAAATAGATTATTATTATTATTATTATTATTATTGTAAACCCCAAGCAAACATTTTGTAATAGATTTATTACATGGATGGATATGAAAGGGTCTTTCAGGAGGATACTGTATATTTTCCTTCATTGTTAACATTTTAGGTGCATGTCAACATTTTAAATTCATGTTCTTTTAATTGAGGAAGCTGAATTGTTTTTAAGTACCTTCTACTACGGGTATAACAAAGCCTCTGAGGGTGAAAACCTTCCTTTAAAAAACACCACGCACCTAGTCCCCTCATTTCCTTCTCAAGCTCTGTATTGCTGGAAGATTTAAGCGCCACCAGCACTGGGGGAATAGTAAAGGAGGGCTGGAGAAAGAAACGGAGCCCCCTTCAACACAGCTGAATATTTTCTGCTTTGAATTGGAATATATAGCAGTGTGGACTCAGATAACACAGTTCAAAGCAGATATTGTGGGATTTTCTGCCTTGATATTCGGAGTTACATGGCTGTGGGGAAAGGCCCACAGACATTGAATGTTAGCAACATGCATGCCACAAATAATGCAATAAAGCTGTGGGCTGGGAAAGAACAGGATCTTGCTCTAGCCAATCCTACTGCAGCTGTCTGTGCCTCCCTACAACAGTCAAAGGTAACTAGCAGATGCCTTCAAATCCCTTATTAAGAATGTATGAACAGCAAAACACAGAGAAAGAGAAAGTAGATAAGCCTGCCTCACTAGTTACCCTCAGTATATTTGAAAAGGACAGATCTATAAGCCCTATGAGGAGCGGCTTAAAGAGCTGGGCATGTTTAGCCTGCAGAAGAGAACGCTGAGCAGAGACATGATGGCCATATAAAAATATGTGAGGGGAAGTCATAAGGAAGAGGAAGTAGGCTTGTTTTCTGCTACCCTGGAGACTAGGACACAGAACAATGGCTTTGAACTACAGGAAAGGAGAGTCCACCTGAACATTAGGAAGAACTTCCTGACTGTGAGAGCTGTTTAGCAGTGGAACTCTCTGTCCCGGAGTGTGGTGGAGGCTCCTTCTTTGGAGGCTTTCAAACAGAGGCTGACTGTGAGAGCTGTTTAGCAGTGGAACTCTCTGTCTCGGAGTGTGGTGGAGGCTCCTTCTTTGGAGGCTTTCAAACAGAGGCTGGATGGCCATCTGTTGGGAGTGCTTTAAATGCGATTTTCCTGTTTTTTGGCAGGGAATTGGTCTGGATGGCCAACAAGGTCTCTTCCAACTCTATGATTCTATGATAAAATTGGCCGCCAAAAAAACTTTTTTCATGTCAGAAGCGACTTGAGAAACTCCAAGTCACTTCTGGTGTGAGAGAATTGGCCATCTGCAATGGCCTAGGGGATGCCCAGATGTTTTACCATCCTGTGGGAAGCTTCATTCATATCCCCACAAGGGAAGCTGGAGATGACAGACAAGAGCTCACCCTTTCTCATGGGTTTGAACTGCCCATTATGCCACCACAGCTCCTATAAGGAAACTAGAGTACTGTTTATGAGAGGGAAAATAATTCCTGAATACATTTTGGAAGAATTTCTCTTTTGTAGGCTCAAAAAGCTTTCCTTTACTTATATAGGACCTTTCACGCATGCATAAATTTTAAATCAAACCTAAAAATAACACTTTAGCACTAATGGAAATCTTAGTTCATAATAGAGAAATAGGTCCATAGCATGGTCATCTCCAAATGTTTGCACTTTTTCTACTGCTGCCTAGCACTCCGATTTCTTGTCTTTCCCTTCCTTTTCTTTTTTTACATGCTACCTAGGAAATTCTGATACTTGTATACTTTTACTGCATTTCAGTTTGTCCCAATAAATCCGGGTTTGTTTGTTTTTTAATCAAGGCCAATACACCTTTATGTGTCTCTATTTTGTTGTCCTCAAAGGTTAGACTGAATTTGTGTTGATTTACTTTCCCAGTATGTGATTGCCAACATCAAAGTCCTTCTCTTTTAAGAAGATTAAAGAGAAGAGCAAAAGGGCACCTTCACCTGTGGAGATTGTACCAATCTGTTCTTCTGGAAATGTCAGGCTTTCTACACACTGGGAATAGATTGGTCAAACACAGGGAAAATATAGGATGCTAGTGCTTGTGTGACAGCAATGGTTTTAACCTGGAGCACTGTCTCTTGTATCCTATGGGGTTTGGGGCAGAACAATAGGATTACATGGAAAGAAGTGGCTTCAAACTGGCACCAGTCTCCTTTAATGCAAGGGGCTTTGGGCAGAGCAAGGGATCTCTTGGTTTTCAGATATTGTTGTTTCTCCTGATTTTAGAAGAAGTAATACTGAGCATGTGATGAATGTAAGATGAATGTCTTGCCAGTTCTTAGGTTTCCAAGTGTGGGTGTGATGGGGTGGTAGAACTTGAAACGGGATTGATATAAGAGGGGTGATTCTCTACTCTTAGGATCTCATCACACTAGAGCAGTGTTTCCCAACCTTTTTTGAGCCATGGCACACTTTTAACATTAAAAAAATCTGGGGGCACACCACCAACCAAAATGACACAAAATGACAATGTAACACAGTAAAGAACGGCTGGGGATGGTGACCTGCTGGGAGTGCCAAAGCTGGGGAGGGGGAGGAGCCAGGCCATGCCATGCCCCCCCCCCGGCTTCAGTTCTCCCATAACTTTGCTGGCTTGGCACTGCCCCCTCAAGGCTGGCAAAGCTGTGGGAGTGCTGAAGCCGGGAGGAAGGGGCAGAGCCAGGCTTCAGCTCTCCCACAGAGGAGGAGCATGAGCAGTGGATGGGCTTCAGTAGGCCGGGTTCCTCCGCGCCGCTTCAACAAGCAAGGGGCGAGAGTCATGGCGGGAGTCATAGCGGATTGGAGGCTGGTTGGGGAAACGGCCGAAGGAGGTGGTGCCCCGGTCCCTTTTTTTTTCTTTGCCGCCGCCTGGCCCTTTCTCCTCCTCTCCCAAGTAGCAGGAGTTTGGCAGGAGGAGGGGGAAGGAAGGGGGCAGAGAGCTTTTCTCGCGCACACCTGATGTTCGCTCACGGCACACTAGTGTGCCCCGGCACACTGGTTGAGAAACACTGCACTAGAGAATGACTCCACTTTAAATTCGGTTTCTGCCTCCTGCAGAATTCTGGGGTTTGTAGTTTAAGGAAGAGCCTTTAACAGCTTGATTAAAGGACAAACCCCAAAACTCTGCAGAAGGCAGAAACTAGATTTAAATTGGATTCATTCTCTAGTGTGACGAAGTAGTTAAAGGGACGGTCACCCATTCTTTCCCCTCTCAATGTGATGAAGTGGTAGGATTATATGATTCTATATGAATTGCACACAGGATGGAGCCTTGTGGTTTTCTTTATGGGCAGCTGCTATTTGAGTCTTTGTTCCTCACAGATTATCAGTTCAGTAGAAAAGCGTAGAGTTGTATATTATATTTATTCTAATGATTTAGGGAAAATAAACAAAGGTGCTGAAGGTCTTCTGCCTTTGAAATAAATAAACAGTACTTATTTAAATGTATTCTTAGTGAAATAAAACATAAATTTCTAAACACATGCATAAAATGTTACCTTTGTAAAAAAATGCAAACTACTGTCTAGATTCAGGGAAGCATTTCAGACTAAGGGTGCATCTAAACCAGCATTTCTCAACCTGGGGGTCGCAACCCCCACAGGGATCATTTGGCCATTTCTGAGGGGTCGTTGCCTCCTCCTCTGGCCCCTCCCCCAGAATGGCTGACTGGCTTATCTGGAGCCTCAGGTCAAAAAAGCCACATAAAACAGCAATTAATCCAATTCATCCTCTTCTTCTTCCTCCTCCTCTTGGCCCCTCAGCATGTGAAAAGCTTATCCCCGGAGGTGCCCCCCCTGGCAGGATCTCCCTGCCTCTTCCTTCCTTCTTTTCCCTCCCTTCCCATTCCTCCCTCCCTTCCTCCCCTCCCTGCGGCCTCTGCACCTGGCCATCCCCTCCCGCCATTCAGACCTCCTCTACTTCGCTCACCCTCTTCATCCACGAGGGAGAGAGCAGCAGCAGCAGCATGGTTCTCTTCCCTTCTGTCTCCAAGAGCTTCCTGACTCCACCAGTTCTCAAATTTCAAGGTATCAGGTATTTATATCAAATTTGGTCCAGATCCCTCATTGTTTGACTCCACAGTTCTCTCTGGATATAAGTGAACTACAACTCTAAAACTCATGGTAAATGCCCACCAAACCCATCCAGTGAATCCAGGAGACTACTATTATTAGTATTCGTATTATTATATGAGGCAGAAAGGCTGGCGGAACCTGCCATAATCTTGACTTGTTCTTGTTGTCATTATTATTATTATTATTATTATTATTATTAGGAGCAGAAAGGATGAGGGAACCTGCCATAAGCTTGACTTACTGTTGCTGTTTTTGTTCTTCTTCTACTACTTCTTATTATTATTCTATATGGGGCAGATTCTATATGGGGCAGATGAGGGAACCTGCTATAAGCTTGACTTACTGTTGTTGTTGTTGTTGTTGTTGTTGTTGCAGGGGGTTGGACTGGATGGCTCACAAGGTCTCTTCCAACTCTATGGTTCTATGAAACCCTAAGAAGAATATGCGGTATCCCACATGTCAGCAGCTAAAGCAAGTAACATGTTTCTCAAAAGTAACTATTGAGCAAATATTTTCAGTAACTACTTGAAGGGGGTCTTGGAATTACAACTGTAGCGCATGAACATTAAAAGCTCTGTTTACAAAAAACCAGGCAGGACTTCTTCCTAATTTGGTCTATTCTCATGATCTGGAGCATTCTGCTTGCCTGCTCCCAGCACAAATATTAAATTTAGCAAGTTAACATTTAACATGGCTTCATTAAACATATGGAGAGCACTTATTATTAACAGTAAATGATGTATCCAAAAATAAACACTCCAATATTTCGCAGTTGGAGAGGGCTGCGTGTATTCCTGATTCTGCTGAGATACAATGTTTTTGAAACGTAAAACTCAGAATTTAAATTCTTCAGTGTTCTGAATTATGTACTTCTGCAGTAATCTGTTTAGATTTGGAAGGTTAAAACATGTCAGTCCCTATATCTATTGCAGATGTGTATCATGCTTATATCAGTAGGACTAAAAGACATGTCTCACCGCCATTCACTTTTAACAGGTTTTTTTTGTGGTTGATAGAAACCAGTGGTTCCACTTTTTTCTTTCTTTTTCCATATTGTAAAACTAACCAAACAGAAGAGATTGAGAGATATTTCTTACGCTTTGTGTATGAAAACCCAACAGCTTTTTTTATAGAAAGGCTACTGGCTGCAAAAGGAGCAGGAACAAGTTTATCCTTCTGTAAACATCTGGAAAATAAATTATGTCAATTAAACAAAGAAATCCATTGGTAGTATTTTGTGTTTTGATTAAAGCCTGGTGCAGTGCAATGGCTAAGTTGTGAGCTGTTTGAAAATGTTGCTTTGTCATACTACTGTAGAGATATGTATTCAAAATTTAAGTCCTCCTATACTGTGTAGAGTTTCCCCTGAAGAAATTGTATTTAGGATTGCCATCCTCCATTCAGAGTATATAAATGAGCTTTAGTCGATTGAACTTTTCATTCTCAGCATAAGGACTATCCCCCCTCTATTCCTTATGGGGATAGCTTTTTTCCCTGCCCCACTAACCATGTTGTTGGGGGATACTGGGAGTAATGGTCCAAAAAGGAATTTTTACAAATTTTAGTCTGTCTTGTAAATCAGGTTTACATAGGGACTCTTTCAAATGGTTAATCAGAAAAGCTTTCAGGTTTAAGTCACCACAACATGCTATAGAAAATACTACCAGGCATGGTTTGTATCTGAAAATTCATGATTTTACTGGATCAATTTTAGCACAGAATAGGATCTGATTAGCTTTCCTCATGATAAAAGTAGATGCTATGCACCATTCCTGCACTGCCTGGATTCAAATAAATGTATACAAACACCTTTTTCATTCAATGAATTTTAAGGGCATGTTCCATGTGTTCAGCATGCAGCAATAACCTGCAGCACCATGTAACAATAACCTTTTTTTATTAGTAAAAACATGATTTGGAGGCAGTGCTCTCATCCTGAGATGGAGAAGAAAGTTTAAAATCCGAGACTCCTGGGAACTGGGAACTCTAGACCCTGTCTGTTTATCCTTCAGTCTGCACACATTACGCATGACCTGATACATCAAGGCGCAGGGTTAATTATCTTGTGCAGAGAGACTCTTTGCACACAGGTAGTTAGCCTCATAGGCAGCTATACTGGACACTAAGAATGTATGGGAAGGACTAAGGTGTTTATTAGGATTCTATGCTTTCCACAAGAATGAAATCATTCCAGAACTGCTGTTCTAAGACTTTGAAAATACTTACAAATCAACTAGTGGGGTTTTTTTTATTTAAAAAAATTAACATTTTCACTACAAATATTATTTTAACAAAGCAAAGTTTATAGCTGACACAGTGGGTGGCATTACATATATTTAAAGCATTCACCCTTCCTTCCTTCTAAGGATTTTAGTTTGTGGGGAGTCTTATTTAAGAGGTAGGAATAGAATGCTTTCTTCAGATTTTAGAATGCCAAAAAACATTATCTGCTGTCTTCCCAAAGCAATTGAAGAACCAAAAATATTTTCCCCAAATGTATACCTGGGCTTATCTTTTTTCTGGTGTGATGAAGTGGTCATAATTTCATCACACTAGAGAATGAATCCAATTTAAATCCGGTTTCTGCCTCCTGCAGAATTCTGGGGTTTGTAATTTAGTGAGACTGTTAAAAGTTCCTCCTTAAATTACAAACCCCAGAATTCTGCAGGAGGCAGAAACCGGATTTTAAGTGGATTTTTTCTCTTGTGAACAAAAATGAGCAAAGTATGAAAAGATAATGATAATGGTAACTGAACTTTTGAAAAAGAGCATTGTTCTGTATTTTTTCTTCTTCAAATGGTTTCTGAGGCCACTTCCACACTGGCCTTATAGCACAGGATCTGATCCCTTATTATCTGGCAGTGGAGACTCATATAATCCAGTTTAAATCAGATAATCTGGGATCAGATTCTGGGATATAGGCCAGTGTAGAAGGGACTAAAGTCTCTGTTTCTTGGTTGTGTGTAAAAGGCTGAGCTGCATGAAAATTTTAAAAATCTGCTCCTCTCATGGTGAGTGTCGTTTTGGGGGACACTTCATTGCATTCAGATATTTGTTGCCAGCAGTGCCAAAATGCAAGTTCTCTTTTACATTTACCTCCTTATAAAAATGCTGCTTGCCATTTTTGCAGACTGACATGAGTTCTTAAGACCATATTACATTCTGGAGCTCTGGAGTTCATTTTCTCCTTCATTGAAGTGACTTTGTTCCATGGCCTGGTTTACCATTTTGAAAAGTGAAAGGAATAAAATAACACTTGATTGTTAGTTTCATATACTGGAGCATCTCAGGCTCGGGATGCAGCGCCCTTTACAAATGCTCTTCTGTGCAATGTAAATTACCCATTTGGTCACATGCTGTGGAAGCATCCCACAAATATTTGAATTGTGGTATTTGTAAAGAAGAGCTGGGTTTCTTAGAAATGCTACTGTATGCAGTGTTTTGAGTTTTTGTTATTTATAGAAGTCGGTACCCTTCCTTTAAATTGTTGGCCTTTGGCAGATAACCAAAAGAATTGCAGTAAGAATAATTAGAACAGAAACCAAGGAGAAGATGGCTGGAAATTAGACTGGGCATAGATCATGGCATGTCTTTCACTGTTTCCATCAAGTTAAGAAGGCTTTTGTAGTGAGAGTATTTGCTTTTTTACTAGATGTCTGCGGTACTATACTGTCTACTGTGTAGAAGGAATAACAATAAAGTTTTCCTACTGAGGCTATGCATTGTTTCGATATATAAAAGATGATGTTAAATGGAACTACAGTGGTTTTTGGTTTAGTTTTGAGGGTTTGTGTGTGTGTGTGTGTGTTACATTTGAGTTGTCACCATTATGGGAAATGGGAGGCAAAACGGTATAAGGATTCGAGTATTGGACTAGGATTCTGGGAGACCAGAGCTTGAATTTCCATTTGGTTGTGAACATATATTGAATGGCTTTGGGCAAGTCTTGTTGTCTCAGCATCACAGGAAGGCAATGGCAAACCTTCTCTGAATAATGTATTGTTGAAGACTTTCAATGCCGGAATTACTGGGTTGCTGTACGTTTTTTGGGCTGTATGGCCATGTTCTAGAATGCTTCTTGAACATGGCCATACAGCCCGAAAAATGTACAGCTTTCCTGAATAAATCTTCTTAAGAAAATTCAAGAACAAGGTTATCATACATCTGTTAGCATTAACGTACATTACCACACACACACCAGTTTCTACATTATCTGCAATAGTAAATTGATTACTCCTGTGCCAGTGCTTATGGCTTAATGAGTATTAGCCAGCAATGTGGATACCTTTCTTAATAACAGTCCTCTCCTTTGAATCACAGTGCCAGGGTCATTCTGCTGACAAGGTCTGTTCAAAGGAAACCTGTATTTTCGGGTACAGCTAAGCTATGTTTTATTATTGCCTTGATGCCTAATGGAATCTCAGGGGCACATGAGCCCAAGGTAAGGTGCTCTCCTCTGTTTTCAGTGCTGAGGTTGCGAAATTAACCAGAATTCCTTTCAGTTGTGGTGTGCTTCTGAAACACAGGTAGTACCTGTAAAGCACTGAGACCTAGATAGGTGTGTAATCATTCCTGGAATTACATTACCTACTTGAATTGGAGGTATTCCAAAACCTGGAGGAGGATCTGGTGTCTGGCATGTTCACCAAGGAGGTGAGGTATTTTCCATTGCAAGTGTTGTTTATCAAGCTTCTGGGCCACTATTGACAACCCTTTGGGAGGAGACATAGCATGGTGATTCCATTGCATGTGATATATGAATTGGCTCAGCAATGTTATAAATGAATATATAGAAGCCTGCATTTCAATCAAGGAAGCCAAAGCCCCGAGTCTGCAAAACCTAAGCAGCGTGGTTTATGGGAGGGTGACTTGGAGCTCTCTTATTCATGGGGTCTCCATAAGTCAAAGGCAACTTGACAGCAGTTTAAAACATTATGGAGTGCAGGCGTCAACATCTGGAGTTACAGTAATATTGATGGAGAAGAGTACAGGTTTAAGGGAGAGTCATAAAGATGCCCCTGTTCAGTCAAAACACAACATGAACATCAGATAGAAAGGGCACACCTTTTTGTGAGATAGTTAAAGAGAGGACCTCTTGGGGTTGTACCTCTCAGTCTAAGCTTGGAATAACACATTGAAAGTAGCACATTAATTGCGATTGCTTTGGGGAAGAGTGAAACAAAGATATACCAACAGCCATTTGCCAACAACATAGTGACTGGTAAAGTTATGAATAAACTTGACTCAGTAGTTGTTCTTGTCATGCTTTGGAAATGAAAAAACTGGAGTCTTGGAGTATCTGGGGCAATTTACTTTCATTTATAGATTATTTTTGCATTTTAGATGGATTTTGTTATTTCAAAGTATTGGGAAAAAATAGCAGGTAATTAAAGAATCAGAATTGTGTCTTGTTAATGATAACAAATTACTCTGGCGTCCTTGAAACAAATTACATGACAGGTTACTTTTTTCAAGTCAGGAGCAACTTGAGAAACTACAATTTGCTTCTGGTGTGAGCGAATTGGCCGTCTGCAAGGGCATTGCCCAGTGGACACCCGGATACTTTGATCTTATATCATCCTTGTGGGAGGCTTCTCTCATGTCCCCACAATGGGGAGCTGGAGCTGATAGAGGGAGCTCATCTTCACTCTCCCTGGATTCGAACCTGTGATCTGTTGGTCTTCAGTCCTGCCGGCACAAGAGTTACTTTTAAAAAGTAGTTTCCTAGTGATTTTCTTTGCTTGGGAGCAGTTGGAAAATACATATATTTTAATTACAATTGATGTAAAAAATAAAATAGGAATAGTATTTTCCCCTAAAGAACAAACTGCATCATATAGCACAATCGACCAGAGTAACCCACAGCTGTATACAACTAATAACTTCCATAATATCTCTTAAAGCTGGAGATTTTTAAGTGTATAAGGTGAAAAAATCGGTAGGAATGAAGAAACCTATTAAACACTGTGAAATGAGGAAAGGAAAAAATATTTTCTTAACCAAACAGTGTTGCACTGTACAGGCCATTTCCTCCTGCGGTAAACCAGAGTAAAATGTATTGCCTTCTTGGAAAATATTGAATGAGCTCACCAGGATACAGTCATGGCTCCTAAAACAGACTCAAGGGATGAATTGGTTTTTCATGAAAATCCAAAGGAAAACTCCCATTCATTGGGTAAAAGTTATACTGTGGCCAATATAAAATATTTTGGAACCTCCAACATTTTTTGAAACAAACATAGTTTTGATCTGCAGTTAAGTCACTTTTTAGTGTTTGGGGGATTCCACGTTTTCCAGAGTGACTATGCTTACTTCTAGTTTGAATTTCAGAATGTAATCCAAATAACAGAATTTTTAATAATAGATGTTGAAAATATAAGGAAAGAAAACTTAACAACGGTGACACTATTTTAGTTTTTTTCCAAGTTAAAACTGGTTAAAAAAAGGGATCGTAACTGTTGCACTAATGTGATATTTGTGTATGACTTGCAGCTTTTATCCTTCTTCCATCCTTCTTTTCTACAAGAAATTATAAGTGGATGTATTATATTAGCCTTCTTTCTTCCGTCTTTTCTACAAGAAATTGTGGGTGTGTATACTATTTTGTGTGTGCACAAACATTTACAACTACAATGTATTTGCAGCTACTACATTGAAAGTTGTCCCTGCCAATATTTTTTTTTATTAAAGACAATAGGGAGGATGAATTTTGGTAAGCCATTCACTATGTCTTTTACAGCCACAGTATACATCATCATTTAAAAATGTCATGACTTCTAGCACTGCTTCCTTGCACCTCCGTGTACAGTATGGATAGGCGTAATAGGGGTGCCCATATGCATACACCCAAAGGCTCCAGGTGTAAGGATTTCCAGTTGCATCCAGTCTTAGCATGTATATAAATAAATGTGAAGGCTTTCCTGCTACAACTGTTGGCGTTGTGGGTTGCTGGAGAGTTAACTTCTACAGCCTTGCTTACATGGATGAAAGACCTACACCCCAACTGCCACTGCCCTAGCCACAGAAGGAGACAAAAATAGGCAGGGCTTTATCATGCCTACTTCTTTTGAGTAGTAGTGGATCAACTGGATTATCAAGTGGATGAAAGGCTCTCCTTCCATCCCAACTGCCACTGCCCTGCCCATGGAGGGAGATAAGAGGTAGGCTCAGCTGCATCATTCCTAGCTCCAAAATCAGATGAAAGGTCCTCCCTTCCTCCCAACCATCACTACTGTGGCCTTTAAAGGGAGGGTAGAATAGATAGGCATGGCTCCATCATGGAAATGCCCTCAACTGAGCAAACACACTCTCCCAGCTATCTCACCCCCTTGTTTTTTCTTTATTCCTTCTATTTTAAATTCTGTACATGAAGCCCGCTCATTGTCCTGTGTCATAAATGGTTTTATTTTACTGTAATTTTATATTGATTGCGGTATTTTAGTTTATTTTCTATGTAATTGATTATGTTGTTTTTAATTGTTTTTATTTTGCTGTTGTGTTGTTGGGCTTGGCCTCATGTAAGCCACCCTGAGTCCCCGTTGGGGAGATGGTGGCAGGGTACAAATAAAGATTATTATTATTATTATTATTTCCAGCTGCCATTGCCCTGGCCTCAGAAGGAGAAGTAACCAGGGACATCTGCATCATGCCTTTGCTGATGCAACCAGCATCTACCAAACTTAATGACCTCATTTACTCTTTTCCTTGTGTGCCCTACCTTTTTAGACTCAAGGGCTGGGAATTGGCAAATTAACACTTGTAAACCACATGTGTAAAGCTCCATGTACACCGATGGTACTGTATAAACTAGTTATGATTGATATTTTTGCTGAATGCATGGACATAATTTCTAAAGAAGGCTTACTGTGTTCCTTCTCATTTATTTCTATGTTGGAGTTCCTTTTGCATAGGTCTGGGAATATATTCCTATGGAATTGTGGGAGTTGTAGTTTTACCTTACCCTTCTTTGCCAAAGAGGGTAGGTGCCTCACCAAACGACAAATCCCATGATTCCATGGCACTGCGATATGGCAGTTAAAGCAGCGTCAAAGCACCTTAATTCTACAGCGTAGGTGCACCCTTTAGGTTCCAAAACATACTCGAAGAGCCTTACCAACCAGAAAGCCAGTTACTAAATCCTGAAACTACTGACAAGATGCTGAGATATTCTTGGAAATATAATCATTACTATAATTTACCGATAAATGTTGGAATCTGTCTTGACTCGGGGCAATTAAGGTTGTGCTCAATGTCAATTATCAATCCATTAAATCATCTTTCCAATTTTATGATATGTTTAAGAGGGAGTACTTGCAGACCTTCAGTCTTCAAGTTTCATCCTTGAACCTGCTCTAATTTAACCTTTTTTGAAAGCCAAATTCATTTTCTAGACTTTTTCTTCTCCATTATTCTTTAGTGCAAGCTACTTCCTCATGCACAGTCAAAAGATCACCACTCAGTTGGCTCCTAAAAAAGACTTCAGTTTCGAACGTGTCTGTCAGGGGAAGGCACCATAGAAAATAGAAGCAGGGTTATGAAGCAATTCATTAAATATAACTCTGTCCTAGGCTCTTACATTGATTATGTTCCCATCTTTTTTCAGAGGTGTGGAGAAATCTCATTTGATAGCCCGGAGCAGAATGCCAAATGTTTTCGCATGCTAGGTAAGTGGCATCCATTCTCTTAATCTGAGCTTTGGTATGTGGAGAAATATGCACTATTTTAATGAGGTAGTTCTTTTCAGAGTCTGAATTTCAATGAGGTTGGTTGGTATCCATAATTCTTCTGGATGTATAGTTGGCTGTGGTACAACTGTTATGAATACTGAATGCATATGAACACTAATTGATTATAATGAATCCTCAGTTCACTTGTAGAAAGTTGACAGGGTGATTTTTGACTGTTGGATATGAAACATAAATGCCGATTATTGTAAAATTCTGTATAGCTGGAAACACACAGTTAACTCCTTTAGATATAGGCAGGCTAAAGAATGTCGGGTCTCAACTTACTGGTTTTAATATCTTTTTTTCACAACTGGTATGATTCCAGAATACGTTTATAGCAGTGGTCTGGTGTGTGTTAATTTGACTGAGAAGGAAATTAGGGTATATATTTAGAAGAAGAGAAGAGAACAATTTTGTAATAACTGAGATTCAGCACCAATAAGCCATTTTATAATCTTTTTTTTTCAGGATTTCTACCAATTCTAGAAGTAATAGTTGCAATTTTCGTAGAGGAAGAAATGGATACTGTTTAACAGCAAAAATGCCAAAGGCATTTAGTACCTTACAAATTGGTTATGCCATGCAATTATATGAAGGTATGGGGCCATGGTGGTGCAGCGGGTTAAACTTCTAGGATGCAGTACTTGCTGACCAGAAGGTCGGTGGTTTGAATCTGCGGGGTGGGTTGAGCTCCAGTTGTTAGCCTCAGCTTCTGTCAAACTAGCAGTTCGAAAACATACAAATGTGAATAGATAAATAGGTACTGCTTTGGCGGGAAAGTAACACCGGCCACATGACCCAGAATGTGTCTACGAACAATGCTGGCTCTTTGGCTTAGAAATGGAGATGAGTCCCAGCCCCCAGAGTCAGACACGACTAGATTTAATGTCAAGGGGAAACCTTTACCTATATGAAGACAGTGTGGTGTAGGGATTTGAGCTCTAGACTATGAATTGGAGACGCAAGCCACCGAGTGATCTTGAGCAAGTTGGAGTCTCTCACCCACAGAAGAAGCCGAAGACGACCCCCCTCTGAACAAATCTTACCAAGAAAATTCTGTGGCATTGTTCACTTGATATATCCATAAATCAGGAATTATTTGAGGATACCCAACAACAACAAAAATGTGAATGAACCAGGATTGCAGCTGGGGGTGAGGGTTCTGCTCCCCCAAATAAAAGTTCTGCCTTCCAGTGAAATTTTCCTTCATTCCCTAAATTTCTAGCATTGCAGAGAATGAAACTTTGAAAATCATAAGTCCCTAGAGCTACATTCGCTGTGTTCACATTTTTTTGGAATCTTTTCTTGGGACTTTGTTTGAATACTTAAACTCTTTATTTTGAAATAATCAACTAAACTTTTAAATCACCGCAATGCTAGAAATATAAGGACATAAGGATAATTTTATTGGGAAGGGCAGAAATCTTATTTATAGGGCAATGCCTCCAATTTGCTCATCATCTCTCTAAGTTACACCCATGACATGGATTAGTTTCAGTTTCATTAGATGCATGATTATCCTAAATTACTGTTTAGTGGCATAGATTGGGAGAAATTGTGAACACTGAGGCCAAATACAAAGTATACAGTACAATTCATGCCAATTCCATGACAAAATCTGAATAAGAGAAGTGACCACTTGAAACAACCATAAGAGAAGACCAATACTAACATTCTGGTATTGTTTTATTAATTAGCATCTATAGCTGAACAGGAAACATCATCCCAATTAAATCATAGATCTGTTTATGAAAAAATTGCCTTTTTGGGGGCCTGTCTTTTGAATTACTTTGTCAAACAGTTGTAACTTTCAGGTTAACCTGGGTTGCTAGATCTCAGAATCAAGTGATTTTAATATTCATACTAGGATAATTTCAATGCTTTGTCTAAATGTTTAAATTTTGTTTAAGTCATAGTTATAGGTAGTGATTAGTTATTATGATTTTTTTTGTTTTGCTGTATGTTGGCATTGAACTTTTGCCATTAGTATGTTGTAAATTGCCTTGAGGTCGCCCCCCCCCCCAGGGGTGCGACAGGCAATATATACATACAGTAAATAAATAAATAAATTAGGATGCTACCCCACACAGTACCCCCTCACACACCCCATTTCTAAACACTTCTAAAACATTAACGAGACGAAGTGCAATGAAGCCATCACATGATGCAGGGAGACTTCCTCTTGTTGTCCTTGCTGCTTCATTAGGGAACTGTTTCAAAAGTATAAAGAAATGGAGGAGGGGAGAGGAGGGGGCGAAATCATTTTTGGAGCTCAGGAACTGCTCTGAAACAGGAGAAAATGGCAGAAAACACGTGGATGGGATCCGTCAGGTTCACCTGCATTGAGCTGATTTGGTGATATGGGGAAAGGGCATTCCTATGGATGGTGTCCTACAAAGCTGTGATGCCCCAGTAATCTTCCAAAATCCAGCCACATGATATTTGCACGGTACTTTTTTATGACCGGTAAAATATAAATTGCACTACTTCAGGAGATCAGTACTTTGCTTTCGCTTGATTCTAACCTTTCCAAATTGTACATTTCCTGCTTTTCTTTCCCTTTTAAAAAAAAAACTAGAGTTAGTGATCCATAAAAAAAACCTATTCAACAATAAGCAAGAAACAAGAATGTGTGATGAGTACTGAGAAATGATACAATTTGCTTTCTAACACTACAGGACATAACACCACAGTAATGTGATGCTTACACGCACACACACACACACACGCACACATCCCACAATAGGGTGTGGTCCTGTGTTTTACAGCTTTTCTGTACATTCAATGGCATACTACATAGAGAGGATATTGCTATGATTTTCTGTATCCTGCACTAAGGAGAGAAATCTCAGGTTGAGTAATTCTGGAAGACTAGAGGGAAAATTGAGTTTTGCATGTGTGCTGGTTTTAAAGGTTAGGCATTTCCTTTCCCACCTTCCCAATATTGCAAGGTTTGTTGGCTCAGCACAAAGATATTGTGGGAATGTTATGTTGTTGGTGCACATACACATACCAGAACCCAGAGAAAAGTTGTTGGGTGCATGTTACATCTTTTGGAGCAAGGCAAGGAATCAGGCACAGTGTTGTGAGCTTTAATTCTGTAGGAAACCCTGGCAGCAGTGGCAAAATATCTGGGGGAAGAAAATTCTCCCCAAATTGGTAGTGAGCCTTCCATTGCCCCCAAAACAACCATAAAGGCCCCAAAGGTTCTCTGCATATCATGGGTCATGCAAGCCATAGCAGGAATAGTGACCCTGCATCTCCACTGAAAACTGTGAATCTCTTTCCTTTAATGTTAGGGCCAAATGTGTGATTTTGAAAGATATGGGCATTACAGTTGCCACACCAACACATGCATTCACGTGAAACATTTTGGCATTTAAAATTCCCTTTTCGAACATCTAACTAAATATATTCTTCATTTGCCACCTGAATTGTTTTTTGTAGACAGCTCTGACTCTAATATTTGGTAGGATAGGTAGCCATAGCAACAGGTTTGTCAAATGAAGAAGTTGCTGCCAGTGCTTCTGATGTCTTATTCTTCTATCAGATTATCATAGCTCCTTGTCTTTTTTACTAGTATTAGTACACCCATTTGGATGGGCGTGAGGCCGCATTCCCCACTGTAGAGTTAAAACGTTTTGATTCTACTTTAACTATGGAAACATGTGAGCTGTAGTTTTACAGGGTTTTGAGCCTCCTCCGCTGAAAAATAATGGTGCTTCATCAAACTACAAATCCTAGGATTCCACAGTATTGAGCCATGACAGTTAAAGTGGTGTCGAACTGTGGTAATTCTACAGTGTAGAATCCATTGATTATTTCTAATTTAGATTCACCTGCATAGGTCCTGAGTCACCTAAGGGCTGAGAAAGGTGGTATACAAATATAGAAAATAAATAAATAAATGAAGGCACTCTGGTCCTCTCCTTTCTGGCCCAGAAGAAGAAAGAGAAGAGGCAACCAGAGGGAGCCTCACGCACCAGTAGTTTAAATCCATTGCTCCATATCTTGGTTTCTGGAGCAGCAGACAACAAGCTTGCTTCTCCCTCAATATAGTGTCCTTTCACATTTAGAAACATGACTGCCATGCCTCCTCTCAGCTTTCTTTTCTCCAAGCTAAACATACCAAGCCACCTAAGCTGCTCCTTGTAGGACTTGGCTTCCAGAACTTTTGTCACTTTGGTTGTCCTTGAGTAGAAAAGGGTTGGCTGTGCCAGTAGCAAAATAGAACAAACAAAAGGAGCGAGAAAAATATCTTAAAGTGATATCAATAATATATTGTAATATCAGTCTCTCTAGTCTAGGTATCTCATTCGCAACAATACAAATACAAAAAGCATCAACACATTATTTTGGTAAGTACCATACATATACTTGCATATGCAATTACAAGCAGCTGGCTCACATGCTAGTGAGCGGAGACGCTAGGTGTGGGCGGAGGAAAGTTCCTTGCGTCATCAAAGAAGGACACAGTCCCAGATGCCGTCCCAAATTATGAAAATGTTCAAAATAATCAAATATTCAGGTCTACAATGTCCCCATAATCCAACTACACATCAATTCTGCATTGAAGCTCCGAGGACTAATTGGCTTTCCTTATCCTTCTTCTCTGTATCTTCCTGTGCTTCTTGTCTTATCAAGCTCATTTAATTGGTTCCTTCATTGATCCTTCAAGTTCTGGCCCCCAAGATTCCTTCTTCCTACTTCTATGGTGTCTCCTACTTCTGTGGCCTTTTTTTCCTTTTTCCCTTTCTGTTGCTGTTCCTGATATCATAATCATGGGAGACCAGACGGTGCCAGCAAGAGAGCATTCCACCAGTCTGCTGCCATAGTAGCAGTGTTTTCCTGGGCCGCTCTGTCTAGCATTGCTTAGTGGCAATATATGCCTTGGATCATCAGAGAAAGATTAATCTTGTTTTGACAACACTTAGGTAGACCAATATTGGATAAATGAATTCGAAACTGATGAAAGCTTTCTCCTCTAGATATGCTGTATTGCAAAAGCAGGGCTGTTTCTCTTTCTCCTGAATTGAGGCCAATTAATTGCAGTTGTTAAGCATTGAGCAAACAGACATCCTGTGTTATATTATCTCATCTAGTCTGGCTGCTTTTGGTACTGATGTGGGCAATTTGACCACAGAAAAAAGAAAGGGGATGGCAAGCTACTTCTCTCATATGCCCAGATTATAAATGAATGCAGATTCTTCACACAGACCCCAAAATTATCAAAGGTCTGGAGACCATGCCTTATGAGGAGTGACTGAAAGAGCTGGGTATGTTTATCCTGTAGAAGAGAAGGTTGAGAGGAGACGCAATGGCCATCTGAAAGGATGTCACCAGGAGGAAGGAGCAGGCTTGTTTTCCGCTGCCCTGGAAATTAGAACTCGGAGCAATGGGTTCAAATAACAAGAAAGGAGATTCTACTGAACATGAGGAAGAACTTCTGTACTGTGAGAGCTGTTCAACAGTGTGGTGGAAGCTCCTTCTTTGGAGGCTTTTAAACAGAATCTGGATGGCCATCTGTCATGGGTGCTTTGAATGTGCTTTTCCTGCATGGAAGAGGGTTGGACAGAATGGTCTCTGTGGTTGGCTCTTTTATTCCACAATCCCAGGTGTTCACATATTATACTAGGATCCTTGTATTTTATAATAACCCTTTTATTGTGTCAGGGATCTGAGGTAAGGCTAAATTCAACCACAACTCTCCCTCCATCTCACTCATTGTGCATTGCTGAAAACTGTTCTCTACCTCAGTGTTTCTCAACTTTTTTTGAGCCGAGGCACACTTTTCACATTTAAAAAATCCTGGGGCACACCACCAACCAAAATGACACAAAATGACACTCTAACACAGTATTTATACACTCAGTGTGAAACCTGGGCCTGTTTCGATGAACACAACATGGATATCTTGGCAGGAATGGTAGAAAGACACACACGGAGGTCTTGCTCAACAGCTGTCAGACTTACTCTGTGTTTAGTTTTTATTGCAGTCACCCTTTCCTCATGGAAAACGTACCTGGTCCTCAGGGAAGCCGGCTGGAAAGAGAGCAGCCAGACGGAAACACATTCTGCGGCAGAGAGTTCCACTGCTGAACAACATGACTCAAAAACCACTGGACAAATTGCTGCCAAATTTGGCCACAAAACATACTAATACTAACCCAAGGAGGGACCATCAGTCAAAAAATTGATTTTGTCATTTGGGAGTTGTAGTTCACTCGCAAAGAGCATTCTGTCCTCCACCAATGATGGAACTAAACCAAACATGGCACACAGGACTTCCATGACCAACAAAAACACTAGAAGGGTTTGGTGGGCATTGACTTTCAGTTTGGGATTTGTAGTTCACCTATATCCAGAGAGCACTGTGGACTCAAACAATAATGGATTTGGACCAAACTTGGCATGAATATTCCATATGCCCAAATATGAACACAGATGGAGTTTGGGGAAAATAGACCTTGACTTTTGGGAGTTGCAGTTTCTGGGATTTCTGGTTCACCTACAATCAAAGAGCATTCGAATCACCAATGATGGAATTGGAGCATTGCATGTTCCAGCAAACCAGACAATCTCCACAAGTACACTTGCAAGGAAACAACAAGAAATACTATTTATCCACAAGCATAAAGAAATTACATATTTCTTTACCAGGAAGGTTCACAACAAACAACAGAGGACAATAAGAAAGGTTGAAAGGATAATGCAATAACACTCTACCAGGTGTCAGGAACCTTTTGACTCAGAGAGTCATAAAAGCAAAATATTTGGAAATTTATATCAGTGAGCCATATAATATATTTTAAGACTGAATTCAACTAAATGTGAGTATAATAAGCCTCTGAATTTATTCTTTTAAATAATGTTGTAATAATACTTGTAATAATAATAACAACAACCTTTATTTTTATACCTCGCAACCATCTCCCCATTAGGACTTGGGGTGGCTTACAAGGGACAAGCCCAAAGACAATTAAAACAAAAGAAAACGCTTACAATTAAAATATCATCTGAAAACAATGCAACTTTACTTTTGGAAAATAAGAATTATATGTCATGGGGTGCGGGTCAGGATTTTGGAGATGCTTAGGTGTGGCGTGGCCAAAAAAAGGTTGGGAACCACTGCTCTAGAGGGGGAAATTTTAAAGCGGAAAACGTGGGATTTTGAAGTGGATTATCTGGCAGTGTGGATTGAGATAATCCAGTTCAAAGCAGATAATGTGGATGACCTGCCTTGATATTCTAGGTTATATGCTGTGTGGAAGGGCCCTGTGTCCACACAGCTGCATAAAATCCACATTGAAGTGGATTATCTGGCAGTGTGGATTCAGATAATCCAGTTCAAAGCAGAATTGGGAATTGTAGTTCACCTACATCCAGACAGCACTGTGGACTCTAACAATGATGGATCTGGATCAAAGTTGGCATGAATACTCAGTATGCCCAAATGTGAACACAGATGGAGTTTGGGGAAAATAGACCTTGACGTTTGGGAGTTGTAGTTGCTGGGATTTATAGTTCACCTACAATCAAAGAGCATTCTGAATCCCACCAACAACAGTATTGAGGCAAACTTACCACACAGAAACCCCACAAGCAACAGCAAATAAAAAACCAGCAAGGAAGAAGAGGGAGGGAGGGAGGGAGGGAAGCCAGCCCTGCTCCGTTGGTGCGCTCCTGCCAGAAAGGAAAGGGAAGTAAGGAGGAGACGAAGAAGGGAGGGATGGATGGAAGGAAGGAAGGAAAGAGGGAGGGGGGAAAAGGAAGAAGGGGGAGGGAGGGAGGGAGGGGAAAAAGGAAGAATGGAAGGAAGGAAAGGGAGGGAGGGAGGGGGAAGGAAGAACGGAAGGAAGGCAAGGCAGGCAGGAAGGAGGGGAGAAAGGAGATTAGGAAGCAAGGGAGGGAAAGGAAGGAGAGGAAGGAAGAAGAGAAGGAGGGGAGGGAAGAAAGGGAAGAAAGATGGGAAGTAGGGAAGGAAGGGAAGAGGGAAGGAAGAAAGGGATGAAGCAAAGAGAGAGGGGGGGATGGATAGGAAGGGAGAAAAGCGTGTCCATGCTGGTACAGCAGCCGCAGTTGAGCTGCTTCTGGCCACGCCCCTCCCCACTCCCTGTTCCTTGCTTCTCTTGCTCCTCTCGCCAGCTGGAGAAGCGGCAAGGAAGCTCAGGGGAGACTTTCCGCGCCTCCAGGCCTGGCGCAAGGAGGGGGGCACACACACAGCTGCCTTCCTCCTCCAATCATGAGCGCTCGTGATTGGAGGAGGAAGAGAGCTACACGCGCACTTGCTGCGGGGGGGGGAGGCATGCTCGGGGGAAAGAGGCATGGCCTCCCTCCTGGCCTCCTCCTCTTCTCCTCCCTCCCTTCTCCTCGGTTGGCCGCTGGGCATGATCCTGGCGGCCGCGGCATATGTGCCCTTGGCCTCGTGGCACCCTGAGGAGGGGGAGGGGGGAAGAGAGGAGGGGGAAGAGGCTTTCCAACGGCACACCTGATGATCCCCCACAGCACACTGGTGTGCCGAGTCACACCGGTTGACAATGACTGCTCTACCTGACAAGCACAGCACGAAACTCCTCTATCAATCAAAACGTTATTACGGTCACAGACCAGCACAAAGTGGGCACAAGCGCCCTAAGGGGAGAAGGACAACTCCCCAGTAAACAGTTATTTAAAATCAGACTATAGATCAGTATAAAAATATATATTAAAAGCAGGATATTGTTGCCTTACTCTAGAAGAGTTTATCTTAAATGTTCTTATATTTATCCATTTTAAATTAGCCCTCGTAAGCAAGGTTGGCAATGATGGGTACAATAGTTCCATGTTGCTTCAGTGTTTCTAATTCACAGTTTGAAAAAGGTTATATGTTGGACTACATAAATCCCCAAATCTCTTGGCTACCATAACTATTGGTGACACAGCTGTCTTGCACCAAAGTACAAATCCCAGGATTCTGTGAGATAGTGCCATGACATTTATGGCAAATGATATAATTGTGCAGTGCAGTTGTATGGATTTCTAGTATTCTGACAAGGTCTGGTTAGTAAGAGATAATTTTCCATTTACCAAATGTTGTCAGTCTCTTTCTCTTTTTTCACCACAAGCAATTACCACAAAAATGGCTTTTGAAGATGCTTAATGTCTTCAAAGATGCAGGAAGAGACTGAAAAACCATCTTCTTAGATTTGAAGAGATCTCCCAATGTTGTTGTTTTATTAATAAGAACATAAGAACATAAGAAGAGCCATGCTGAATCGGGCCTCAGCCCATCTAGTCCAGCATTCTGTGTCACACAGTGGCCCACTAGTTGTACACAGGGATCTCTAGCAGAAAGGAGGGCAAAACCTCACCTGCTCCCGACCCCCACAACCAGTACCCGGGAAAATCCTGCTTGCCTCCATCAACACAGAGGTGGCACTTGGATGTCCATTTCAGTAGCTACTGATTCCCTTGGTATCCATGAATCTGTCTAATCCTGCCTTGAAGCTGTCCAGGCTGACAGCTGTCACAACCTCCTCTGGAAGTGAGTTCCATAACCCAATGACCCTCTGGGTGAAGAAATATTTCCCTTTATTTGTCCTGACTTTCCTACCTTGGAGCTTTAGGAGTGCCCCTAGTCCTAGTATTGTGTGACAGAGAAAATATTTTTCTGTGTTCACCTTTTCTATCCCATGCATGATTTTATACACTTCGATCAAGTCACCTCTTAAACGCCGTCTTTCAAGGCTGAAAAGACCAAGGCGTTGCAACCTGATTTCATAAGGGAGCTGCTCCATCCCTTGGATCATATTTGTTGCCCTTCTTTGTACCTTTTCCAGTTCCGTTATATCCTTTTGAGGTGCGGTGACCAGAATTGTACACAGTACTCCAGATGTGGCCTCACCATAGATTTGTAGAGAGGCAATACAACATTTGCCGACCTATTTTCGATTCCCTTCCTGATCATGCCAAGCATAGAATTTGCTTTTTTCGCTGCTGCAGCGCATTGGGTTGACATCTTCATTGAGCTGTCCACCAAAACCCCAAGATCCCTTTTTAATCATCGATATTATATTCTATACAGTTGTTAAGCTGTTACTGATATTAACTTTTTTTTAAAAAAAATCATATTATTGTGTCTCGTTGATCCTTTTAAAACATAGTTAATAATTTGAGGATTCCACAAGGACAGAAAATGGAACAAATGATTTTAATTAATGAATTCAAATAGTAAATAATGTCTGCTCAAAGAAGCATTCCATGGAATCTCCTTAAAGCAGAGACCTTGATTTTTCTAATAGGCAATTGTCTTCCTGGGAATTTTGTAGGCTTTCTTGGGATTTGAAATGTTATATTGTACTTTTTGTTTGGGGTAATTTATCATGTTCTTGGATGGAATTACATTGCAAAGGAGTCCAAATTGGAACTGACGCTGTGGACTGAGATGAATTGTATTTGAGTGTTGTTATTTTAACAAATGATAATGCAAACTATGAAAAACTAGACAGACATGAATAATGCCTTCCACACCTGGGAGGCTTATGAGTTTGGGGTTGTTCATTTTTTGTATCTCAGGCACAGACCGTTTAGCATTGGACAGATTCCACGGCTTCTCTTTCTGCTAAATTGTTCAAATCTACTGTATGCCACGCACTACTTTAAAGGCTGCTTGGGTACAGAAATTGGACTGTGCTGTTGAATTACAGCAACACCTTTTGAAAAGCAGGACAATGCCCCTCTCAGGCACAATGAATGCCAAGCTCACAGTTGCCAATAATTTCAGCTGATATTTTTTATCAACCTAACTGTAGGACATCTTAGAAGATGGTGGCCACTGATGCACTACTACGACTAATAATAATAATAGAAAAAAGGGGAATGCACACACCAAAAAGAGAATGCAAATTAACCTCTTCTAACTTACCGGTGTAAATTTAATTGACGTAATTGAATTAATTTCCCTTAGTTGTGGAGAGTTACAAAAGAGGGAGGGTGATGCCACTGCTGTAAGTTTCAAAGTTCTATTATTTTTAAAACTGACACCCATTAACCTAATAATTTGGAATGCAACATCCATGATCTATTTTATGTGATCTACAGTTTTATCGGTGTTCAAATTGATCTGGAAAAAGCTGCTATAAGTTCAGCCCAGTTGTGAAAACTCTTTATGTTCTGTAACATTTCCATGAGAACTACTGGTACTTTATTAATACTTGTAAGACACCATTCCTATTGGTGAAAATGTTATCTACACTGACACAGCTAGCCTAAGATTGGATAACTCTTTGAGATATTTAAATGCTCTGTAATGACATATTTCTATTTCACTATAAGTTCAATATAATTAGACTCCTACTTAGTTAGGACTATTTCATTTTGATTCAAACTCTTAGGTTAACTAATGCCTCTAGAGCAGTGATTCCCAACCTGTGGGCTGGCTGCAAGGCCTAAAATAAGGCCCACAGCTCTAGATTATTAAATATGGTTTTCTGTGGGCAAGCAGATGATGACTACTGGATGGCATATGTTCTGTATCAGAAACTAGCGTTGATGTGGTCTATCCAGTGCAATTTTCTGAATCAGCACTCCAAATAACCAAAACAAATCAAATCTAAATTTGACCAAAAACTGATTCGTAACCCTTTTAGTACTAATGTTGGAGAGTGGTCCCTGGTCAAAGTGGTCCCTGGTCAAAGTGATCCATGGTCAAAAAAGGTTGGGAAAGAGCTGCTATAGAGCCATAACCCCATGCACAATAAAATGTGGAGTGATCTCACAAATTGTGTTCTCTCACAATTTAAAGCTTCCTCTTGGTACACTCACACTTTATTTAAAGCCTAAATCCAGAGGGGGAAAATTGAGTCCTTTGGATGACCAGAGAGCTCTATTATTCTGGTCCCCTATAGAAGGCAACTGTCATAAGAGAATACATTTCAAACTAACTTGTCTGAGACATTTGTGTCTTTCTGAATAAGGCCCTGAGGTTTTGGCTGAGGAGATTGGATCACCTTGGACCACTTTGCCTTGGAGAAAACCCAAATTGCCCCAAAGCAGACTGTTTCACTTCTGGATTTAGGCTTTGTCTGAAGTCAATACATACTCCTATTATCAAGGAACCAGATGAACTAAAACATATGGGATTTTAATTGCTAGCATATTTTCAGTTTTTAAAGGAAAGAGAGAATTGCAAGAGCATAAATCTGGTTGTCTAATCTCATTTTCTGTCATCTTTAGGAAAACAAACTATAGGGCTTTGAAGCCTACACAGTATCTGTTATGGAAAATCACATAGTAATTATTCACAGTTTGGACAGAAAGTATTGCTGCTGGAAACTTCTAATTTATTTCATTCCAGTTTCCAACATGATATCTATATATTTGAAAAAGTAGCTACAATAGGATCTATGAGCAGTCACTTTAGTTTCTAGAGCTACTCAAAATGCATATAATTAAAATCAAGCATAAAGTTGCGTGAAAAACAGATTCAGTGGGAATAATTCTTGATAGGCAGGAAATTTTTGATGTACAGATAAAAAACTCTTAAAGAGATTGTTTGGGACAGACAACCCAATATACAAATTGTGTATGTGTGAGAGAAAATAACAGAATCAAGAGCTGGACTTCAACTCCCAGACAGTGCAGAAATGTTTGCCTGCCAACCCCTGAAATGAAGAGACCACACAACAGTTATGGGTTGAAATATGGACAACTTATATTAACTGTTACCTAAGTAAATCTGTAAACTGTATTATCTTTCTAAGGGTGGCATGAACTTGGTGTGAATAAAAGCCAAGGTAGTGTCCCTGTCTGGCCTACACCTCAGCTACTTAGGGTGAAAACACCTGGGTCCCCTGGTGACCTAAACTGGGCAACCTTGAAGGGAAATGTGTCAGAGAAATTTTCCCCAAGGATGTTGAAGCCAGACTCTCCTCATTCCTAAGCCATTGATCTTTTCTCTCACCTTGGCTAATTGAGCAATTGGTTTTAGTCAATGGCCTTCACCCCAAAAGGGGGGGGGGTGCCTTGGGTGTACACCAAATTTTAAGTTTCCTAACTGTTTTCCATTGACACCTGTTTAATACCACACTACAACCCAATTTGCCCTCTGGCAACAATATAAGGTAGGAGGGGAAAAAATCCTCCTAGAACGTAAGAGGGAGAAAAAAAATCCTACCTGGCCCCCTGAAATGACCAAATAATTATGCTGTTGACGGGTCGGTGTGGTGAGTTGACGCTCCAGCGAAGACTGAGCTCGAAGGGGCCTGGCTGGAACTACTTTGTCTTGTCTCCTCCTTGGGGGAGGAAAGATAAATAACTAGAAGCACTTCTGAAAAGTGTGCATCCAAAATCCATGTAATAAAGAGGCCACCATGCTTTGAGGCAGTGTATTCCACTAATAATCTGCTTTTATTGTCATAGAAAAAAAATATTAATCTCTAGAAAGGCTTGATCCCACATCCACGTCTTCACTTTCTTTCTGAAGGGCAGGAGAAAGGGAGCTGATCTAATTTCCCTAGGGGGGTTCCACATCCAAGGAGCCACTACAGAGAAGGCCCTGTCTCTCATTCCCAGAAATCGCACCTGCGAAGGGGGTGGGATCAAGAGCAGGACCTCTCCAGAAGATCTTAACATCCAAGATGGTTCATAGAGGGATATATGTTTGGAGAGGTAAACTGGGACAGAACCGAAATGAATGTGCTTATTTATTTTTGCATAAAGATTGAAATCTTGGCAGAATATTTGACACTGCAGGACATACAGCATCTTCTACATTTTTCAGAATTGATCAATATTTTGATTTTATCATCATCAATTCTGGGAACGCCGCTTCACAAAAAAAATACGTAATACAAAATGGAAGGATGTTCATGGTCTTTTCAAAAAGTATTTAAAATTCTGTCCTAATCTCAAGCCTTAATTCATTTAGCTTTTTAAAAGAAACTCAAGTTTGAAACCTGTGTCACTTGATAATTAGGCAAATTCTTCCTGACCTTGATAACTGACATTTTTTTAAATTTCAGTTGAGTATAGTTTATTAACCCAACTTAGTTTTTAGAATCAGATTTTGAAGGGAAGGATTTCTGAAATTGAAAAGCAAAATTGGCATTTTCAAGGCTTGCTAAATAAGGCAGGCTGATTTTCCCTTTTTATGAAGTTAATCTGAAGCATTTTCTGCCAAGTCCATTGTAGTCACTGTACATTTCATATAACACACTTCATGCTAACAGATTCATGTAAGTATCTAAAGCATCCCCTAGCTGACATGGGGAAACCTTTTACTGTTGGCAAATATTTTGTGACCACAACATTCAGTTATTGCTATCCCTTATGGGGTAACAACCCACAGACAAAGACGCTTTGGTCTAGTCTATTGTTTTTTCACCATATTAACATACATATAAACAGTCACATTTGAACATTCCTCCAGTGAACTCTTCCCTTCTCATTCGATCACATAACAGCTTCATTACAGAAAATTGGGTTTCCCCCCCAAATTGTGGCAATCTGGCTTAATCTTTTTTTTAATGAAACCATGAAAAGAAGCAACAAGAGGAGGAGAGGGGTAAGGGCTGAATGTATGTTCAGTATTATTCATAAACATGTTCAATAGAGCCATATTTATTTCGACAACTTATTTAGACAGCAATTCCATTGAAGCTGTCTTTGTCTTCTGCCAATTAAAATATTAAATAGGGATTCCTGTTTTTGACAAATTTGCCATTGGACAGCAAAGTCTGGGCAATTTTTTTTCTGAAAGTTAACAAAATATATGCATTCATAACAAGTGTAAAACAAAAGAAAATGATAATGTTGCATTTTTCAGTTGATTTGGCCCATTTGCACATTGGGTATAATGCACTTGGTTTCAAGGATGATTTGTTGAACAAAAATGCTTTAATTGGTCCCACTTTATGTGAACTGGCAAATTCTCCTTCAAGCTTCCTTCAGCTCTTGAAGAAAAGGAGTGCTATCATCTGTTTCCAACCCCAAATGACAAAACAAAGACCCTATTGCTAAGCAAAAGTGATTAAACAGAATGAGTCCTAGATCAAATTAAATGCTTTGACATAGGATAATGAAAAGCATCTGAGTATTAACTTTTGAGTTTTTCTAGTAGAACATAGTGTCCTTGTTTCAGAGGCCTTGACTTTGCTTACCCTTGATGGACAGTTTAATGCTGTGTTGTTTTTAAAACTAATCATTGGGTATTTCAGTATATTGCAATAATCCCATACTTGTCGGTGGCTAGATTCCAGTGCAGAGGGTGATCTGCTTCTCTTTTTTTACAGAAAAAACTACATTGCTGTGTAAATCAAATCTATATTTGAAAACAGCGATGACAGCAAGATCACTTGTCCCTGTGTAAAAAAGTAGGTGAGAACTAAGTCCACACACATAACGTGCCTGTTTAACACTTGTGACTCAAGTAAGAGAAGTAAATTTGGACTTTCTCCTGACTTTGGGCCACTTCCCAAATGCAACGGGATGCATCTCTCTCTGCTGCCACCCCATGTTCCTAAGTTTTGGTGAACATGGGTTAGAAGTTCCCTTCTCTCACTTCCCATTCCACAGCAGTCTCCTATCTGTTCCCATTGCTTACCATGATGTCAGATGGGGCAACAGGGAGCTCTGGGAAGGGGAAGGAGAGGGGTTTTGGTATTTTCCCCTTCCTTGGTGCCCTATCAATCTGGCTGATGTTGTGGCAAGTGACAGGGAATAAGTAGGTCCCATATCACCACCAGACACCATCATAATGTGGGTGGTGGGGAGGATAGTTAAGGTGGCTGCCTACTGGTGCCAAACTGTGTTTGATGTCACTGGGCTTCCTTCTGCCTCTGTGGCAACTGGAGAAGTCCCAGTGGGAAATATATATATATATACACACACACACACACACACAGACTATATTTTTACCCAGTTCTTCTCACCCTGAAGGAGACTCAGAGTGGCTTACAAATATGGTAAGATTCAATGCTGCATTAAAATGTAAAGAATCAAATAGACACATAAATGATAGAAACAAGTTGGAATATATAAATACAATTAAAACAGTTAAAAACAAATCAAAATTAAAATTAAAAACATAGTGCCTCAATACTTATTGAGGTCGATCCTGCATTCAGCAGAATCAGATTAGCTCTGAAGTGTCAGTGTGGATGTGTCCTTAGTTTGTGAAATTGGCCGTGGATGAAAAGGTCTCAAAGGAGATAAGAAATTGGCTGCCAACAGGGTATCACCATGCTATTGAACAGCATAAACATGGAATAGACATGCTTTTACCTACTTTCAAAAAATCTTTCCTCAAAGTTGTATCTGACAAAATTTAACTAAGATGGGTCTTGACATTCTGATGTTGTTTATAAAAGGCCAAGGGCTCCGATTCATTGCACCACGCTGTTAACGCTGAGATATCTGACACTTTGTCACATTATGAGAGCTCAACTATAGGCTAAAGCAGTAAGGATGTGTGCAGGCCTTTGCCATGTTGTAGCCGATTACAGGGGACAATTACACATCCTTTCATACTTTTCCTGATCTGGTCTCTAGTGCAGTTTTGGAGACACAAAAGCCCTCTGGCAGGACTGAGGAACCATATCTTTTCCTTTATTATGTCCTCACTTCTTAGATGCAGGAGGGGGGAAGCAATCAAGTATGGATGGTTATTTCTATTACAGTTATATATTTTATGTATAATTTGTATATTGTAAATATTTTGATTATAATTTATATTTTTATTTGTGCTTGGTATTTGTGGTTTGGTAATGTCACTATATTTTGTAGAATTTTGTCTAACTAATCAGATTGATATCACTACTTCGGTATGGTTTGCATTACCATAAGTGGCTTGTAGCATTTTGATGGAGTTTTTTAAATGATGAAAAATGATAGCTGCCAGGCTGTTCAGCTGTTATGATATCATAAGCTGGGCTGCTGGGGATTTACACTTACTATCATGATTGATGAATATGACCCACAAACCAGTCTTCACTTTGCAGTGCTCTCACCAAATTGCTTTTGCGGCATGGAAGATAGAGTAGAGAGAGATGATGTTGGGGGATGCCTTGGAACCAGCCGTTGCAGCAGGATCCTCAGTGACCTTCCAACTCTGCGTTCTCAATGGGTAACATGCTGTGGGCAACATTTCTCAGTGCTTGATCTCCAGTGCTTAAAAAAACTTTTTGTTGGGATGTGAAAGTAGATTGGGTACGAGGCATTCCCAGCTATAACTAGTTATAGCCATAGTTATGACAACACTCAAATTGTGTTATAAAATGTAGTAGCGGAATCAAAGCTACTTTTAGGATTCCTCAGACACCAATTGTTTTTAAAATTAACTTCCTGAGCTATCAGGCCTGCTTATGTAGGAGAGGTATTTTTGTAGCAATGAGCTTTCAAGGGATGTTATGTTCTGATACAAAACAAGATCTGGCTCTCAGCTACCTATTTGGTTGGGCTCCATGGTAAGCAAACAACAAGAATAAGGGAGCTTCTCATTTATGTACTAAATGTGTATTGAAATATGATAAAGTAGTTGGCTTACTCCTCAACTTAGTGACTGCAGTTCCGCTAAAATTTTATTATTTTCAACAGAAGCAGGTAGGTTTTGATTTCATTGCCAGGAAGGAATTATATCACTTCATTCTGTCTTCAAAGGTAGAAAGTATGATGAAGAGATCATATCTTGGTAACATCTTATCTTGTTTCCAAGCAAATGAGCACACAATATTTCTTGCTTTCCTTTGGCTATTACAATATTTATGCCCCATTTACTCTTGCTGCAAAGTGCTTTTGAGGAAAGAATGTTAAACCAAAGTTCACAACATGTGCCAAAATGCTAGAGGCAAAGTGTTTATCATCCCATATGAAATAATGCAGATATCTTCTTTTGGTTTAGCTGACCTCTCACAGTCTGCTGCTGTGGCACAAAAATGGCTCCTAAAAGGCATATTCTTCATGTGCCTCTCTCATTGTTGTTACTCAGGACAAAAGAAGGGAGGTTGGCAAGAACACACACAATAAATAAGCAATTGGACTCTTACTTTTCTTTAAGCTGAAAAAGAAAACAAAAAGAAAGCTATACAGTCAGTTTCCATTTTAGCTTGGGTCGGGGGCACAAGCCTCTGTAAAAGTGAAAAACCTCAAGTAATTGTTACAATTTTTACCTGTGAGAACAATACTCTAGGAATTGTTAAGTTTTCCAGCAAGTCCACTGGAAGCTGACCAGAGAATTGCATTGGAGGGAATAGAGATTTCTAAAGAGGTGTCCTCTCTAGAAATCATAGAGTCACACTGGAAGACCTGGAAATTCCTAAAGATAACATTTTAATCAAAACCATGCATTATCAAATCTGTAATTGCCAGAACCGCAAATGCCAATGGATGATGATATTTTCAACTTATTTATTTATTTATTTATTTATTTACCTTATTTTTATCCTGTTTTTCTCTACCCTGAATGGGACACAAGGAGGCTTACATATAGGCAATTATTCAATGCCTTAAAACACATACAATTCCAATAACATTAGAATTAATATTAAATTAATAAATACTAAGCATTTTAAAACATTACATTCCGTATTAAAATCATGCCATCCATAATCGTAGTCCAAGCCATTTCTTAGTCATTGCACTTCTTTCATAGGCAATTTATTTCATAGGCATCACCTGGTAAAGAAAAAGCATGCCTGTGTTCTTGTTTTTTAGCTGAGCAGCCAGTCAGCACCCTCACAGATAATTGTGTTGTTACCAGAACTGGTCCCCTATATTTGGCTTCCCATGTGGTGCCTGTTTCTACTCCCAAGGCCAAGGTGCATAGTAACCAAGGACAGTCTCAGTATTTTAGCCAATCAAAATCACAGCATGGTCAAGGAGGTAAAAGGTTTTGCAGGGGGGGGGAGGCTCCCTTACCCACAGATCTGAAATCATTCAAAATCTGAAACTTTTTGCTCCAGCCACCCGCTTCTGCCTTGGAGGCAACGGCCGCGGCACTCTGCTGTTTAGTTCACAACATGGAAATGGGTGGCTAGTGAGCTCCTTGGAGATCTGTACAGAACAGATAATTACTTTTTTTCAGCCTCTCTAATCCTCAGTCTTTTTCTATCCTTGTATCTCATGCCCAAAACAAGTAGCAAACAATTGAGATGCCGTGGTGCAACAGAGACAAGGATCTATGAAACTGTGGGAAGCTTGGGTTCCTATCATTTTACAGGTTACTAGCTGTACCCGGCACGCGTTGCTGTGCCCTATTTAGGAGATGCGAGAAAGTCTGAGTATGTAAGGGTTGGAATTGATGTGACTTATGGTGTTGAAGTGAACTGGGTGTTTTATGTTTGTGCCTCAGCTCTTTGCCTGCAGTCCTTCGGGTTTGACTTGTACCATGGCCAGGACGGATCAGCTTGGGGAGGGCTTGTCCTGTCAGAGGATCTCTATCTTCACAGGTGTGTCCAGTGTCTGTTGGGGGACTGTTAAAAATCCTTTCTGTATCCTTTTTAGCCACCTTTCTCAAGATCTTCATGTCTAGCTTACTTTCTGCTCCTCTCTTTTTCAAGATGTCCTGCTCTGTGTCTTTTGTACCCATTGGTCGATGTCCGATGAGGCTTTCCTCATGGACAGGCTATCTGAGGGAGCTCTTCCAGCGCTGGGCATCAGAAGGTACTTGGTGATGACCTCCATCCCTTGGAGCCAGCATATAGAGGGGCTGGAGCACCCTCCTTGGCAAACCCCATTGTTGCTGGATGGTCCTCTTATTAATGTGGAATTCCAGGCCACTGGAGATCTTTTGGGAAAGGAAGAAGAGCTCCCCTTGAATGGTGTTGATCTCCATCATGGGCTTCTGATTTGAAAGTGTTGGAGGAGGCTCTGGCACTCCTCTGACAGTTTGGTATGGGTTGGAAAGTTCATGTTGGCTGGCCAGTACAGCAGTTATGCAAATCCGCCCTTATTGGCAGCCAATCATGTTGTCAGAATGTAGAGGCTGGGAGAGTCTTTGGCAGCCCCGGAGGATGCTGGGAAATGTAGTTTTATTTTTACTCGTTGTTTTGGGGGCCTTTTAGGTTTTGGGGGGGAAAGTTTCTTTGCTACAAACATACCTTGCTTGAGGCCTATTTCTGTTGGCAAGTTTTGTGTTTCTGCGTTGTAAGGTTTCTCTGTTTCAGGTAGTCTTCACATGACGGCTCTTCCTTTATATATATATATATATATATATATATATATATATAGAGAGAGAGAGAGAAGATTGTGCCTCTGCAGCCTTGCATCTTGTTCATTCACTACTTGTGCTGTCTATGAGATTCAAATTTGGAGCGAGGAGACCGAGGAACTGTGAAAAAGTGGGAATTCAAGCATAGTGTTCCACATGAATCCATACCTCTTCAGCCTTTCTTTCTCCCCAGTTTTGCAAACACATAATTCATTCCATTACTTGTAGTCCTTTTTAAAAAAAGGAAACACTTCAAACTCCAAGCATTTTGTATAAGAAAGTTTTAACCCGTGATGAAGGATGATCACACAAACTAGGAGAGGCTGCAGCAGTTTGCTTTTGTCTAAGTTTACAGGAAAGAGAGAAGAGTCCCTGCCCCCAGCTGAATTAATTGGGTAAAACTATTTTTATGCTTTGAATCCAGTTGCAACTGAAGTAAGCTGCGGAGGAGATAAAATATGTTTTAAAAGCAACCAAAAGGATGAAAAGGGATTAATCAGAATTGTTGCCAAATCAGAACTAAATAAAATAAATAGATGATCCCCAGTTAAGCCCTCTCCATCTACACGTGTCTTGTTTTCTCAAATATTGAAATAGACTAGAACCACGGGACACAGTTTATCAAAGACTTTTTGAAATGCCATGTTTTACTGAAAGGTTTGAACTGAGTAGTTTATGCTCTTATAGTGTAACCTCAAGATCTGAAGGCCCCAAACAGGAAAAGCCTTTACAGATTTAAGCATCTGGGAAAACAAGGTCCTAAAAAGTGAGTCTAAGCAATGCAGAGGAAAGCACTTTAATATGTTGAAGTAGAAGAATCTGCCCCATTTAAAGAGGTGGAACAAACTGCCAGGAAGTCCTGTGAGCCCTCAGTAATAGTATCCTCTTTCTTCCAGCTGGCCATTCACTGCCATATTTTTGCCACATGTTCTGACATTCTGCAGTGAGATCCAACAGCTTCCCAATGCTGGAAAACTGCAGACCCAGTGTTGGTGGAGAAAATATAAAACCTGGTTGGCTCCTTGTTCATTTCCTTATTCTGATTATGTCTTTGGCCATGGACTGACAGTATTCACTAGGGACACTTGAAAGAAAGGGTGGGGGGGATCTGGAGGGTCAGTACTGTCCCGCCCAGTTTAAACTGGTGATGTATAAGAAGATTATCACTGGAGAATAGACAGTGGAATTAGACATGTCTGGAGAAGGGAAGGCTAACAATATTTTATAGCACTCGTGGATCCTGACTAATTAGTTGTGGAAAGGTTGTTGGAGGCAGTAGGCCAAGAGAGCTGGGAGCCAAGAGAACTTAAAACCGGGGATAAAACCTACCATGAAAAGTGGTATGCTAAATTAATAATGGCGCTGTGGGCTGCAACATACTGCCAGAACACACAGAGTGGGCATTTATTTTGTCAAAAGACACACAACGGTGCAGATGTTGCATAAATTCAAAATTGCTGTACAGACTCAAACTGAAACTGCAAACATAAAATGGTTTTTGAGATTTAGCCTTTTTGGGACAGGAGCAGTGAAAAATAGCTGCTTTCCTCATTTTATCACCTTTCCTCCTCAGGCTCTCTTCAAACCTTGTTTCTCAGTGTGAACTATGGCAGAAGTACTTGCTGCAGCAAGTAGTAGTTCACCTCAATTCAAAGCTGTTAATTGAAACAGTTGTATTGTTGGGATGAGTCTGAAAGTTTTATAACCATGTAATTGTCTTGTTCGTTGCAGGTTTTTGTTAGCATTGGTTTTGAAAAAGAAATTCAGCAGAACAGAAATACTTCCCATGAGACTCAGTAGAACTAAAAGATCTGGATACTTCTGTGCCTTAAAATAACAAATTTATTTTGCCAAGTGAAAAAGCTGATCTCTGTCCCAAAGGCACCAGATTCTATCTGATCTTGGAAGCAACACATGGTCAGCCCTAACTAGTATTTGAATTGGAGATCACCAATGTGTATCAGGTGACAGTAGGTCGGTATGCTTTGTATTCATATATGCATTCATTGTATGTATGGGTAAATGCGTATGCTTTGTATGTTTTGATATGGTCAAAATTGACTAATCAATAAAGAATTGTTGTTGTTGTATCAGGTGAGGCTATATTTCAGATGAAAGAACTAGCAAAATCTCTACTTGTCTTAAAAAAAACCCTCAAAAGTCATGAGGTCTCCATGACTCAACAAGTGACTTGAAGGCACAAACATTTCTTTATGCTGAAGCATCAAGCACTGAAACTCAGGAAACTTATGTGAGCTTCCCATCAAATTTTTAGGCAATGTGCAACCTTCCACATGTTTTTGAAGAGTAATGACCATCATATATACGTAATAAAGCCAATGTTCTGGGATGATGGGAGTCAAATGACTCCAAGTTCTCTCATCCCTTGACAAGGGTGAAATTGTAATTTCTCCTATAATCTCTCCTTCTAGATGAAAACGTTGGAAATAGCAACCTTCTACAAGCCTCTCATACTAGTTATTTATTATGTATATAATTCAGATTGCTTACGGTGTTGTATATGTGTGCATTGGTATGCAGTTTTCCTTAACTCTGTGTTGTGGGAGGGGTTGCAGACCATGTGATCATATTTAGGACTATCCAGATCTCATACTCCATTTTAGAACTCAGTAGAAGCATAATACTTTAGAGAGCAGAGACTCTGTTAGAGACTCGGAACAGAGAGATGCTTTAGACTTTGGACTGTTAAGATTCTAAGAAAGATGCCCTGTGTTATCTGCACAGAGAAACTACTTCAAATCTATCTGTAACTGGATTGATAAGAAATATACCTGTGTACATGAAGTTTGTGAGTAAACCAACTATGCTATTTTAATGACGACTACTTATTTTTGGTGATTTATTTATTTATTATTTCAATTTGTTAGTCGCCCCCTCCGATAGGCTCGGGATGACTTACATTTACTTAAAAACATGAAAAACACAATAAAACAATGGACCAGTGTCCACACATTAAAATTGTAAAGGTAATACACATTAAAAGTAGCTCTTATGGCCAATGAGCAACCTAGTGTTGTCTATGGACCGAACGCCTGTACAAACAGGTGGGTTTTACAAGCCTTACGGAAGTCTAACATGTCGGTCTGTGCACGGATTGTGGGGGCATTTTAAAAGCAAAAGTTTTAAGGGAGAGAGAAAAAAATTGGGCAACTGAAAAAACCACTTCTGAAACTTTGCAATATGTTTATCTGCATTGACATATCTTTGTTCCTAACAGTTCAAAGAGATATCTACGCATATCAGTTTAACAGCTGCGAAACCTAATTGTGTTGCATGAATACTAGTGGATATTTACCACGAAGAAGAAAGTTGACTCAAGAGAGTTTTTAACTCTTCTCAGGGAGATTCCTGGTTTTCCAAAAAAGTTCTGAATGCCATTTTCCAGAAGGTTATGGAGATTTCCATTTCCCAAAAGAAAATGATAGTTACACCCAATGCACCTTATACACTCCGCCCTCCTTATCCACAGAGTCTGTATCCATGGATTCAACCATCCACAACTTCAAAATGTTCCCACTTAAAACAAGTACATTCCAAAGAGCAAATCTTGGATTTTCTGCTTCATATAAAGGCACCACCATTTTACAAAGCCATTGTATATCATGGAATCTGATCATCCACAGATTTCAGTATCCATGGGAAAGTCCTGGAGCCAAACCCCTGTGGATACCAAGTTTAAAAACCAATTTTCATTATCAATTGGGTACTTATTCTCTACAGTCATTTTGAGACAACAATTCAAATGTTCCCATGCATTGCAGTGAAAGTACCATGGCATTAAATTCAGTATCTGACAAGTTGTTGCTGTTTCCTGAGGTTGCCTAAAGCAGTTTCCGCACTCTATCTAATAGTAGAGATGGCCTTGCAATCAGTACTCAACCTTCCTGACGGATTCCAGAAAGAGCCTTGACAGAACTGCCAATACTATCCAACGTTTCAGAAAGTAATTGCAGTTGCACTAATCTGGGAGACAGCAGGCTTGCAGCCATGTGTTTTATGAATGGATCACTGCACCTGGAATGCGGCAGAATATTGTTGTTTTCTTTCCTCTTAACCCCTTTGTTCTAAGGGTCAGGATATCCTGATACTAACCACTGCTGGAAAACCATGTAATTGCAACAACAATGGTATAATACTTAAGAACTTTATTTTTCATAGACTTTCAACATTAGAGAGCTGGTTAAAACAAGAATATTTTCAAGACGCAACTTAACAACAGGACACATTAATGAACTTTTGAAAAACTCTCAGTAATACAGCCTTCATCTGTTTGAGGTGGCAACACTAAGGTTGCTTGGACAGTGGAAGTATCATGCTGCTGTTTCTGATTATTTTGGCACCAGGAGGATAAACTTGTATGTTCTGTTTTTTGAAATCTGAGGATGTTAAAATTCAATACACTCTGTTTTTCCTCCTTCCTCTATGAGTGAAGATCCTGTTTATTTCCAAGTGTATTTTTCTTTCTAGAAAAGGACAATATGTTTAATTTTAGCCTAGAAAGAAAATAAATATTAAAACATTAAAGCATGGGAGAATGAAATTAAAATCCAAGATATTAATCCTATATTTTTTTAAATATATAATTTTGTATTTAAACATCAGAGGGGAATATTTTATTTTATTTACTTTTCCCAGACTGTGATATTTGCACTCATTCCACTTTAAGTCCAAGCAAACATGTTTTGCAGACATGTCTATGGTTGTAAGACTTGCTTTACATGGTTTTAAAGTCATCTGTGTATGCACCTAGAGATGAATTCCTCTCCACAATGGGGTCTTAATGCATTTGAACTAAAAATTCCAGAATCCAGTTGTGCCAAAATGTAACTTTTCTAAATTCTTCTCCTTGCTAGGTTTTTTGAAGTGTTATTGAACCATATTAACACATTGCTTCTCCTCATTGCTTCATGTAAGATACTCAAGGGCATGCTCATGGATTAATTTTCATAACAGCCTTATCAAGCTGCAGAGATGAAGAGATAGTTTATTACCCAAGATGAACTGAGAGGGCATCTACAATGTAGAATTAATGCAGTTCGACACCACTTTAACTGTCATGGCTCAATGCTATAGAATCCTGAGAGTTATCATTTCACAAGGCCTTTAGTCCAAAGAGGGCTGGTGCTTCGCCAAACTATAGGTCTCAGAACTTCCTAGCTTTGAGTCATGGCATTTAAAGTGGTATCAAACTACATTACTTCTACAATATAGATGCACCCCAAGAGACTTATTAATAACTTGAATCTTAAAAGAGTCATAGTGGGTCCCTTAGAAGGAAGTAAGCAGAATATAATTTCAACTAACCAACTAACCAATTACCGTAATTACTCCAAAAGAAGCTTATCGGCAAGACAATTGAACACAACTCAATCTTCCATCTCACATTCCCTAGCAATTTATTTATATCCCCTCAATATCAGAGATGGCACTGAATTGCCGTTTAACTATGACCTTTCCTGGATCTCCTACCTTTTTGATTCAGTGAATGTCCCAGAATTCTAGTACTATTGACGATACAGAGAGAGTATTGTGAAAGGCAGGCACAAACCCATTTGGCCATACTATAGCCCAGCCCTGAGCAAACTTGGGCCCTCCAGGTGTTTTGGACTTCAACTCCCACAATTCCTAACAGTCTCAAGCCCCTTCCTTTTCCCCCTCAGCCTCTTAAGCAGCTGAGGGAAGAAAGGAAAGGCCCTGAGGTTGTTAGGAATGGTGGGAGTTGAAGTCCAAATCACCTGAAGGGCCAAAGTTTGCCCATGCCTGCTATAGTATAGCCACACTTGAACCCAGGCACTATTTTGGAAATAGTCGACAAGCTTCGTTCAATGTCCCATGGATTTCAAAGGGAGAACCAGCCACTTTTTAATGGGGATAACTTTTTGCATTTTCTTTAAAATTGAACAACATGTTTTTGGGCTTGTTATTCCCTCAGGCCCTTTGATGTGCCAAATTTCCCTTGCCAGATAATGGAAATGAAAATGAATAAGGGTAACTGAAACAAATTAATGACTCCCTGATTGCTAGTGAAACAAATATAATTCTAAGAATTGAGTAATGAAACACATGGAACTCTTCATAACAAAAATAAATTGCAAGGAAATGAAACATTTTGAAAAATGAAACAGTGGACATGTCAGTCCAGATTCAGCTATTAAGCATCCTCTGGTATATTTGCTGAGTGTTGTTTCCTCTCGCAGCCCCTGCTGAGTTAGTACTGGATCTGTTTTATCTTTTTCCTAGAACAAAAGTCGGGAACTTCTGCATGTTTTGGCCTCGATACTTATTAGCCCCACCCAGCATGGGGTTGCAGAACTGTAGTCCAAAACATCTGGATTAGGAAAAGTTCCCATCTATTGAAATGGTGCTGATCTGTGCTGGAGTAGCAAACAACAAAAGGATTTTAAGGAAGCAAAAACCCTCTGCCTCATGAAAAAGTCTCACGAATGTTCATGAGGCTAATTTAATGTTCAGAGGAATTTAATGGAATGGTGCTGTATTGCTCCTGTGAATATAATTATCAATATATTCTATTTTATTTATTTACTTTTTATCCTGCCTTCTTCCTATGCAGGATCCAAGGCAGCCTAGTAAAAAGTAAAGGTAAAGGTTTCTCCTGATATTAAGTTTAGTTGTGTCAGACATCGGGGGTTGGTGCTCATCTCCATTTCTAAGCCGAAGAGTCAGCTTTGTCCATAGACACCTCCAAGGTCATGTGTCCGGCATGACTGCATGGAGCACTGTTACCTTCCCACCAGAGCAGTACCTATTGATCTATTCACATTTACATGTTTTTGAACTGCTAGGTTGGCAGAAGCTGGGCCTACAGTGGGAGCTCACCCTGCTCCCTGGATTCGAACTACGTACCAGCCTTTCAGTCAGCAAGTCCAGCAGCTCAACGGTTTAACCCACTGCACCACCAGGGGGCCCAAGGCAGCCTACAACATTTTAAAAAACTGAATACAGTTAAAACAAGATTTATGCAAAAAGTTAAATGAATTAAAAGAATTCAATTAAAATTGGAAGTCAATGTAAAGGTACCAATTGTAATAAAGCAATGAAAAACACAACTCCACTACAAGTCCCTTTCCGTTATATCGAATTTAAACCAAATATGAATGTTTTAGTATTTTAGCATTTATGTTTAAGATTTTATTTCTTTTTAAACTTTGATTTCCAGTGTTTTAAATAGACCATGTGGAAGGTGCCTTACCAAAAATTTAGGCTCCATCTACACTAAGTCTAAAACTGCATTATATAGGCAGTGTAGAGTCATATAATGCAGTTTAATTGCATTGTACATGGGGCCAAAAGCAACCAGTGGTCATTGGTAGGCTACTTTGAGTGCCATGTGATAGAAAGTTTTGCAGCACCATACTGTCAGCAGGTCAGGGGACTAGAGACCACTTTGTGGGATGCATTCCACATGAGGCTAATGCCACAGTTTTGTTTTGTTTTTTGTTTTAGTTTTTTTGCAGTATTATTTAACTCACCATCTGATGCATGGGTTGGTTTTTTCCACAGCTTTCCTTGCTTTTTTCTAAAATTAAGTGCATGGGAAAAAGAGAAATAGAAATGAAAGATCAAGATCTAGACAGGATTTTGTACCATACAATGGGATAAATGGTGTGTGCATGTGTGGAAAATCCAATGGGGTTTTGGCCTACATAAATAGGAGTATGGTGTCTAGAGATCCAGGGAAGTCATGCTACCCCTCTATTCTGCATTCGTCAGACCACACCTGGAATACTGTATTCATTTCTGGGCACCACAATTGAAGGGAGATATTGACAAGCTAGAATGTGTCCAGAGGAGGGTGACTAAAATGATCAAGGGTCTGGAAAATAAGCCTCATGAGGAGCAGCTTAAAGAGCTAGGCATGTTTAACCTGCAGAAGAGAAGGCTGAGAGGATACATGATAGTAATGTATAAATATGTCAGAGGAAGTTATAGGGAGGAGGGAGCAAGCTTGTTTTCTAGTGCAGTCTTTCTCAACCAGTGTGCCGTGGCACACTAGTGTGCCGTAATGGACCTCGTGCTGTGCCGCGAGAAAAGCTCTCTGCCCCTCTTCCTCCCCCCTCCTGCCGAACTCCTGCTGCTTGGGGGAGGAGGAAGGGCCGGGCAATGGCGAAGAAAAAGAAGAAGGGTCCGGGGCGCTGCCTCCTTCGGCCGTTTCCCCAGCCAGCCTCCAATCTGCCATGACTCCCACCATGACTCTCGCCCCTCGCTCGCTGAAGCCGCGTGGAGGAGGAGCCCCTCCCACTGAAGCCCGTCCACCGTTCATGCTCCTCCTCTGTAGGAGAGCTGAAGCTGGGGGGAGGGGGTGGGCCATGGCACAGCCTGTAGGAGAGCTGAAGCTGGGGGGAGGGGGCGGGGCATGGCGGGGCTGGCTCTGCCCCCTCCCCCGGCTTCGGCACTCCCAGCAGCTGCTCCAGCCTTGAGGGGACAGTGCCAAGCCAACATTGTGCTGGCTCTGGCACCGCTGGCTTGGCACTGCCCCCTCAAGGCTGGAGCAGCTGCTGGGAGAGGTGAAGCCGGGGGTAGGGGCAGGGCATGGCGCCTGGCTGCCCCTCCCCGCCGCACTCCCAGCAGCTGTTCCCAGCGGGCCACCAATCCTCAGCCCTTCTTTACTGTATTAGAGTGTCATTTTGTGTCATTTTGGTTGCCCCCGGATTTTTTTAATGTTAAAAGTGTGCCGCGGCTCAAAAAAGGTTGGGAAACACTGTTCTAGAGACTAGGATGTGGAATAATGGCTTCAAACTACAGGAAAGGAGAATCCACCGGGAATGTGGTGCAGCTGACTGGGTGTCAGCTACATGAGATCTCTACTGACCAGAAGGTCATAGGTTCAAGGCCTGCCTGGGCCGAGGTGGGCTCTCGACCTATTGTGTAGCCTGTTGTCGACCTTTGCAACCTGAAAGACAGTTGCCTCTGTCAAGTAGGAAATTAAGGTACCATTTAGTGGGGAGGCTAAATTTAACTGATTTACGAGGCCATTAAAAAAATATCTCCAGGAAACACGCTGAGGAATGAAGGAGTGCGACAGCTCCCCCTGGTGGCCAGATGTTAAATTGCCTCTGTCTGTCTTGTGTGTTTGTGTGTCTAAATGCAATGTGTACATTGTAATCCATCCTAAGTCCCCTGCGGGATGCAAAGGGTGGAATATAAATGAAGTAAAATAAATAAATTAGGAAGAACTTCCTAACTGTGAGAGCTGTTCAGCAGTGGAACTCTCTGCCCTGGAATGTGGTGGAGGCTCCTTCTTTGGAGGCTTTTAAACAGAGGCTTGATGGCCATCTGTTACGGGTGTTTTGAATGCAAATTTCCTGCTTCTTGGCAAGGGTTGGACTGGATGGCCCACAAGATCTCTTCCAACGCTATGATTCTATGATATATGTTTAAAAACAAGTCATTATGTTAGTGAAAACACTCAAATGCTCAATGTAGTTCATTTCTGTGGAACACAAATGTCCACAGGGCAGTGAATAGGCCTGGTTTTGTTTTTCAAGGTGAATAATGCGAATCCCTTTAAGTTCTTTGCCTGGTCGTCTTGCCCATCCAATAGATGTCCTGACATGAACTCACTTCTTCAGTCAGGTGAAGAGAACCACGAGAGTACCGTTCTTTCAAATGAGTTCACAATGGCTCTGAGAGAAAAAGTGGTATTTCAAGTGCCTGTTTTTCAACTTTCAGTCAACCGAGAAACCTTTTCCAAGCTTCTTAGTATTGGTCCCCCTTCCCCACTCCCACCATCCTTCTTTTTAAAATGGAAATTTAAATCCCAGACAAATCCAGAGCTGTTTGTTAGATATGACAACACCACCTCTGGACCTTATTCCTTTCCTGATTCATTTCATTCACAGTTCATTCTGGAATTTGAAGCAATGTTATTTCCTGTCCAGCTGGAGGGCAGCTGAGGTTACAAAAGTGCCTTGATTAATAGGCTGCACTTCAGATTTTCTGCAACTGAGTGCCAAACAACTGGGAAGAGGAAAGTAGGATGGGAGGGAGGGTTCCCCCTCGTCACATTTCTTTGCACACAAACTCAAATGCAGGTTCTCCAATATCCTCATCATAAGGCAGTCATTAGCAGAGTTGTGAAAATAGCGTTAAGAGCTCAAATACTCTGAATGAGGTAAATTTCACTTATTTTTGCCCCTTTCTTCCACCCCCACAAAAAATAAAGGCTGAATTTCCCCTATTCAAAATGCTTTGGAGCAGAATAATTTTGGAATATCTGTGTTTGCATATATGTACATTTGGAGATGGGCCCCAGGTCTAGGCATGTAATTGATTTTTGAGTCATATACACATAGATAAAAGGTAAAGATTTCCCCTTGATGTTAAGTCTAGTAGTGTCCGTCTCAGGGAGGTAGTGCTCATCTCCATTTCTAAACTGAAGAGCTGCCATTGTCTGTAGATGCCTTCAAGGTCATGTGACCAGTACCTATTGATCTAATCACATTTATACGTTTTTGAACTACTGGGTTGGCAGAAGCTGGGCCTAACAGCGTTAGCTCACCCCGCTCCCTGGATTCGAACCGCCAACCTTTCAGTCAGCAAGTTCAGCAGATCAGCGGTTTAATCAGCTGGTCCACCAGGAGCTCCCCATATAGACATAGCCTAAAGTTAATAATTTTATACAATATTTTGAATAATTTTGTGTGTGAAACAAAATTTGTGTACATTAAAGCAGCAGAAAGCAAAAGTGTCACTGTTCTCAGTGGATTTTGGACTATTTCAGATTACATAATTTTGGATAAAAGGTGCTCAACCTGTACTTATTACTACTAGTAGTAATCCCAATGACTCTGAGAAAGGAAAACAACTGGACTGACAAAACATCTGAATGAAATAGTCATAGAAACATCACAATAAAATTACAAAAATGAAGTGCTTAGAACACATCACATTATCTAATGATAGTATGGAGATTTCCAAGATTCTTGGATCAAAATTCCCAAGTAATAATATCAATACATGGTGGAACCACTATATAATACAGAATATTTGTAGACCCTGTATTCAAAACCAGCAGCTGTTCACACGCTGTGCCTGTTTGTCCTGGCAACAGTAAATAAAAACTAATATCCTTGTGCCTTTGCATTTGTCTGCTGGTCTTCGCCAAGAGAAATGTGGGTTAAAAAGAAAAAGAAAAGACCCCCCCCCTCTTCCTCATCTTCTCCTTCTTCTTTGGTTCAAGCTATAGCCTGGGATTAATCAAGTGCTGTTAACTTGAAACCTGCAAGAGGAGGAGGGAAGCAGGAGAGTGTTTGCATGTGTGTGAGAAAGAACAGTTTGAGAACATCCAGGATGGGAGGCTTTGAAAGGTACATTTCTCCATGGAGTTTGTCAATTTGAGGTCAGAAGTTGCAAAGCTGCTTCACGCTGAAGCAAGAAGAAACCTCCTCCGTATGCCAGAACAATGATGTGTGTGGCTTTTATTCTTCCTGGAGTCTGAGGAGTTTTCCTCTCCAGCCCTGGCAGCAGTCTTGTGGAGGATGCCTGTGCTGGAGAGGTTTTTCAGCCTGTCAGACATGGGAAGGCGTTGGGGGGTTGAGGAAGACCTGGCGCCCTTGTCCCCGGGCAACCGTCCTGCCTGTCATCGGAGGACCCTGGCTTGGGAGTTGCCCAAGATGTTCAGGATGGTGAAGCTCATTTGGAAATCCAAAAGTGAGCTCCAAGAGACAAAGCAGAGGAGCCTTCTGGAAAGTGGCAGCGGTCCAAATATTGTACCAGGTAAATTTAAAATGTGTAGGTTGTGTGAGTGCATATCTAATCCTCTTGAAAAGCAAACAAGCTGCACATTCAATAACATACTGCTTGAACCAAGGAAGCATGGCTATGAATAGTACATAAGTTCTTTGCCTCTTGTGAGATTAGGAACTTTCAGATATTTTGGAGTTGTAAATGCAGGATCAACTTGTTAGTTTCCTCTTAAAATTGGAAGCAGCGTTCTGGAGTCCCCCCTTTGATCATGGATCATAGGATTTTAATGTTTATGCTAGGATGATTTTATGCTTTATCTGAATATTTAAATTTTATGTATGTCTTATGTGTAATGGTTTTAATTGATTTTAAGATCATAGTGATATGTACAATAGTAATTAGTTATTATGATTTCTTTGTGTACTGTATGTTGGCATTGAATTTTTGCCATTGGTATGTTGTAAAACACATTGAGTTGCCCCAAAGAAGAGAAAGGCAGTATAGAAATACAATAAATCCTAAAATAAATAAATTCGAAATGTCAATGATTTATGTAAAATCAAACAGTTTTTCAAGTGTCATTAAGCTGCAAACGTATGGCGACTTTCCAAGGAGTAAGCTTTACAGAAGTTAATGAGAGTTTCTTGTGAGCAGACCTGTGTGGGATTATACTATAAATTAATATACTCTGAAATAATATTTGAGGTTTTGGATAATAGTTTCAGAGTCAAGGGAGAATGGTCTGTCTTGACCTTCATAAATATCCAAAGGACCTCAAGGTGAAGATGTGTCGTGGGGCCATTCTGATGATTATTCACCAGCTTTGAAAGGCTGTGATTCTTCCGGTGCTCTATAAAATGTTCTGCCATCAAAGAAGGGTATATATATATGCAATGAGAAAACTGATTTTAAATATTAAAGCCACAGTGCAGTCTTTATGAGAGATCAATCAAACCCACCAATTTCAATAAGAGATAGGTACACGCTTCCTTTGTTTCTGTTGAATTCAGAAGTTAAAAGTGATCAACTTTATCTAGAATAGTATCACTTCTTTTGTTTTTAAGTATTTTTTCATAAAAATTAATGGAGTATGGAGATATGAAAGTCAAAATAAACACTTCAGAATCACATGCTTTCTGGTTTGGGAACTTTTTATTTTGGAAATAGGTACATTGAGTTCTTGTGCTATTCTGGATATGTTACTTTTAGTGCAAAAAAGATAAGTTGTTACTCTTTTTTTGCAAACATGTTGAATTTGTTTTCCCATCTTTGTGTATCTTTCAGTCAAAGGAAAACCCTGTGAAATGTATAAGGTCACCAGCAGACAACATCAAGACAGATATAAATTAGAAACAAATCATAACATAATGTTGTATACTCCTTTACCATTTTTGGATGTCATTGATATATTTATAAATAGATATTTATATAGACAAAACACTAGTCTTGTGTTATTCAGACAATGTAGTCCTACTAAAGTGACTGAAATACTTTGCTGATAATTTGCTGTTGATGTGAAAATTTGGCCACTTGAATTGTCTTTAATTGATTACCATATAGACTCAAGTATAAGCCGAGTTTTCAGCCCCTTTTTAGGCTGAAAAAAAAAACCCCTCGGCTTATACTCGAGTCAAAGTTATTTATTATTTTACTCTATTATTATTGTTTTTATTACATTTATCATTTTTCTCTATTTATTATTGCATTAACTATTTTACTCTATTATTATGATTACATTTATTCTTTTAATCTATTATTATTGTTATTATTACATTTCCATTATTTTACTCTATTATTTTATTATTTTTATTCTTTTACTCTGTTATTATTTCACTTATTCTTTTACACTATTATTACTGCTGTTATTACATTTCCATTATTTTTCTCTATTATTATTGGAAGGATACTTAAGCACATTTACATTGAAGAAGGTTAGAATAACTATTTAATCAGAGTTGGACAATCTTATTATTAAAATTACAGTTTAATGTAAATATTCAAAAACATTTAATCTGCCTCATTTAATGTAATTCTATTGGTATCTATTTTTATTTTGAAATTTACCAGTAGCTGCTGCATTTCCCACCCTTGGCTTATACTCGAGACAATACATTTTCCCAGGTTTTTTTGTGGTAAAATTAGGTGCCTCAGCTTATACTCGAGTATATGCAATATATTGGAAATTAAGAAAATATACAGAGTTTCTTTCTAGATATAAATTTTATGTCATCCATATACAACTAAATAAAAAAACCTGCTCCAAAGTTAATTGCATTTTCAAATCACAGTTCCTCATTATACTTACTTTTTATGTTATGTTAGCTAACATGCATATTTTGAGTACAGTTTTCTTTTTTTGTTCCTTAAAAAGTTTCAATGCATACAACAAAAAGGGGAGAGGAAGAAAAATGGGACATGTTCTGCAATATATATTTTATGCTCTTCTCATAAATATGTACATGCATGTGTGTATCTGCATTTTAATTTTAATTGTTAAATTGCATTACAAAGTTCGAAGAAGTGCAAGCACTAAGGAATAATGGTTTCTGTTTGTGAATTAATTGAGAAAATGCCAAATTGCTACATTGTCATGAAAATCTGGACTTGAGCATATTGATTTGAATATTGCAGAGGCCACAATAAAAATATAGGCAAGGGATGGAAAAAGGAAACTGCCAGTTTTGTCTTTCAGTCCTATGCTTTCTGCACTTCCTTTTGGCAATATCCAGATTTTGAAGCCATAAAAAGCCTCATATTCTGATTCCCAACAAGCTGTTTGAGGATGTTTTAATGTAGCCCTATACATATATTATTGGTTCCTCCAAGGGTGGAAGGTGGATGGAAGAGGGCTTCAAAATAAGAATGTGAGCTCCTCATTAGAGTTCTGTCACCCAAATGAAATTTTCTTTCAGTCTCCAATTTTCCAGCAGTACAGTAACTTAAAACTTCATTTAGAAACACAGTATGGGCATCCAAAGAAAAGAGAAAGGCAAAGTTACATAAGTAATTCAAAACAGCAAATATTGGCCTTATAGGCGTGAATTATTTTCTATGTTTACTCTCTCCAATGCTCGAATTTTGGAGACTGAAGGAAAGAGAGAGTCTGAATTCCTGCCCTCATTTTACCACTACCACATAAAGTTGCACCTCAAGAACCCTCCCTCTTCGTTGCTCCCCAGCATGCCGTCTCTTTTTAGATTTTTACCAACCAGAGAGAGCAAGAACATTACTATCTTGTGGGAGTTCAGAGAAATAAATAACAGCAGTAACTTTGTCCACCCACCCTCTCCCTCCCCTGCCATTATATAATAGATGATGTAGCCGACAAAAGGTTATGGTATGGAGATGTTATACTGGCTGCTCCGCAGTGTTTTTGGTCTCAGAAAAGAGATCTTGGATAGGATGTGCTTGGCAAAAGACTATTGTAAGTGACTAGTCATAGGTTAAAAAAATTGATATACTGCGATTTTGAATCATTGAGAAAAATCTATCTATGGAGGGTCCCAGGTGAGTTAGGGAGTTTTCCGTATTGATTTTTGGAAAAATTGCTTCTGCTCCATATGACACTTTGGTGAATGAGGAAAGATTGACTAGCTAGGTAGCTGCTGCCAAGCAGCTGTTCTGCTTTAGCAATAATAATCAACCCATGGGGAGGGATTAAATATTGGGCTTAACTTTGTTTAATAAAGTGGGGATGATAAAAGACGGACTAATGTCAGCCGTCAGAGACTCAGTACTATATCCTTGACTTTGCAGCCTGGAAGCAATTTGTATTCGAATGACTTTCAAGTAGAAGTGTTTCCAAAGAGGTTATTTTGGGTAAAGGACCAAGCTCTGTATGATTTCTGAAGTCATTTGCCTAGGAGGAGGAAAGGGAAAATTGCACAGGATTTTGAAGTTTTGTGGCACAATTATCAGCTGAATGTTGAGGAGAATTGATCTCTTTGAGAGAGACATGAGCTAATTCTTCATCAACCACACTTTGTGGGCAAGTGGTACTGGAAAATATTGGAAAAGCTGCTGGCGCAGGAAAAATAATATTGCCATCTATTTGTCACAACTAGAAAACAGCTGGTCCTGTAAATTTAGTAAAATATGGTTCACTCTAGAACCTCACATATATTGGCGAAGGATGTGTATCCATATAGAAAGATTAGATACAGTGTTATTTGGAAGGACCACATTTAAACAAAAGGGTGTGCATAATTAGCATGTTCCAATTGATTTTAGAAATCTGATCTCTTCAGATCTGTGGACCAATGAAAACTGAAAAACACTGTTTCCCAACAACTGAAAGATGGTCTTGTCCAGCAATAAAGTTTGATAGGCCGTTACGTTTAATAGTGAAGCAGGCAAAGATAAAACTGAGGATTCTGATCAAAGGTCTTGTAATGCAGGAGCAATTGATCCACAGATTTCCTTTTCCAAAAAAAAAGCATGACAGGGTGGAGAAAGGTCATAGGCTTTTGAAGAATTGCATGGCAGGATATCCACAGGAAGAAAAATAATAATGTTCTTAGTTCACACTAAAAGTACGTAAATGATCTGGGATGTGGTGTTGCACACCCTAGGCATCATAACAATTCTCCAAATACATATAAAATAAAACATATCTGTAAAGAGCTTGGGAGTTCATTTGGACTCCATGGTCAGCAAATCTGCTTTTTTCCATCTCAGACAGGCAAGGCAGCTGGCCCCCTATCTATCCTGGAACGACCTGGCCACGGTGATCCAAGCCACGGCCATCTCAAGACTGGACTACTGTAACGCACTCTACATTGGCCTTCTTCTGTCGGTGACCCGGAAGCTCAAGCTGGTGCAGAACACTGCCGCCTGACTCCTGTCTGGTACGTCAGCAGGTTGTCACATAACACATACCTTGCAGGATCTGCACTGGCTTCCAATTGAGCACCGGATCACCTTCAAAGTGCTGGTGCTCACCTTTAAGGCCTTGCACGGCCTGGGGCCAGCGTATCTGAGGGACCGTCTTTCCCCATATTGCCCTACGAGATCACTTCGGTCCGAAAGCACTAACCTGTTAGCCATTCCATCGGTGAAGTCAGCTAAACTAACAGCAACTCGTAGGAGGGCGTTCTCCGTGATTGTGCCCACGTTGTGGAACGCCCTCCCAGCTGAGACACGTGCCATCCGAGATCTCTTGCCTTTCAGGCGGGCGTGCAAGACCTACCTTTTCCAACAGGCCTTCGGCCTATAGGTTCTGCCAATGCATAGCCCGCCGATTCTGTTTATGCTGTAATGTTTTTACACTTGCTGTGCCTTGTTCTTGGCACATCAGGTTTTAATCTACCTGTTTAGATTGTGTGTTCATTTAATGTGTTTTTAATCTGCTTTTAATATGTTGTTTTTGTATTCCACTTATGTGAGCCGCCCCGAGCCTCCCGGGAGTGGCGGCATAGAAACCTAATAAATAAATAAATAATAAATAAATAAAACACCCAAAACTGTTGGATACAACAATTGTAAAATGCTCCAGTGATCCTGTAAAGCAGAATTTCATTGTCTAAACCCCAGGTTAACAAAAGAGCTTTTATTTCTGTGTTCTTCAATAAAGAACATGTTGAATTATTTGTCTGGCAAATGCATTCTATAGGACAGCAACCATCTCCTGTGGCTCTTCATTCAGAAGTGACTCCCTCCCTCGCTCTGTCTCTCCTCTTTCCTGCTTTTATGGCATGACTTGGCACCTTTCTATGTTGAAAATGAGAGGGAGACACACAGTCACTTCAAATGCTGTTCCATACAATAAAGAAGCGTGTACTTGCTACTTTATTTTTCAGATGCCTTCAGGAAGTCTCGGTAGCCTCTCCCTTTTCCTGTAGATCTTTTAAGTGCACTAGAGAATGAAGGTTTTCCAAAAATTACATTCTGGCACAAATAACTCTTTTATCTCATGACTGAAATTCTTTGACACTTAATAAAAACCAACCTAGATTGAAATAAATTTCATTTAATCTCCGAATAAACCTATTTTATTTAGTTATTTATTATTTATTTGAGGTATTCGTATACCATCCTTCTCAACCCCGAGGGCACTCAGGGTGGTTCAAACTTAACATTTAGAGTTATTCGCTTTGTAGTCTCCCAATAATACCAAAATCAAAATAGAGTAGTTAATATGAGTTCTATTAGAAATAAGCAATTAAGCTACATACATGCACCATACTTGTTGGAAATAAGTCCTTGCTTGGAATACTATCAAAAATTGTCTGAAAGATCAACTAACTCCTTACCCCAGGGGTTCTCAAACTGCACTCCGTGGAGCTCTTAGGACTCCATGGGTGATAGTGAGGGCCTCCATGGCACCATGCTGCTTCCTGTCTCCTCCTGTTTCCTCCTCCTAAGACATGCAGGGAAATTAAAGTTTTGAGCTGCCAGCAGCAGCAGTAGCCTCCCAGCTACAGACCCTTTCCCCCCTCCCTCCCTCACCGCCCAAACTATTTTTCTTGTCACCCAGACACTCCCAAACCCCTATTTCCCTCCCACTGCTCAGGGAGTGCTTTGATTGTGTTTTTTTCTGCCTTGCAGAAGGGTGTTGGACTGGATAGCCTCAAGGGTTTCTGCTATTATTACTATTGTTGTTGTTATTACAAAGGACCAAGGCATTGACATTTACAACCCATCTTCTGTTCAGATATCAGCCAACATCCCAATGTCTTAAATCAAGAAATAGCTTTCTAATATCTACAGAGATACTCACAGTAGCAGCTCAGCAAGTGAGAGTCCAAAAGTGGCAGGCTAAAACCCAGAATCTCAATCAGTGGCTGATACTGGGTGAGAAACTCCCTCCTGGGCACACAGAAGACTTGGCAACTTGGAAGGCGCTAAACAGACTGCGCCCTGGTACCATGAGAAACAGAGCCCATCAGAAGAAATGGGGCTACAAACTGCAGTCCATGACATGCGAGTGTGGAGAAGAGCAAACCACAGACCACCTACTATGATGCAATCTGAGTCCTGCCTCATGCACAATGGAGGACCATCTTACTGCAACATCAGAGGCACTCCCAAGTGGCCAGCTTCTGGTCAAAGGAAATTTCATTTAATGCCAAATTTTTAACTTTGTTTATGATTTAAAAATACATTTTAACTGTATTCTCAATTCACTTCTGACACGATAAATAAATAAAATGAACTAGAAAGGCTGGATGGCCATCTGTTGAGGATGCTTTGGTTGTGCTTTTCCTGCATGGCAGGAGGGGATTGGACTGGGTGGCCCTGGGGATATTCCACTGAAATACTGTTAAGTTTATGTTGGTTCAAATTGTTCTTCATTTTAACTATTGTTTTTCTTCTTCTTTCTTTCTTTGCACTGTGTGAATTAGTTCGAACAAACACTCTCCATCCATCTACCACTGGCCCGGCCATACACATATATACACATACTTACATACACACACACACAGACACACAATATATAACATGTAATATATAAACATTTCTTGGGGCCAGAAGAAACTTTTGCTTCAAAAAGAGCTCTGTGGCTGAAAAAGTTTGAGAACTCCTTCCTTACCCAGTCACAGAAAGTGGTACCCATACACATATTCGCATCATGTGAGGACTACTTTGGGTTTTTTTAAAAAATTCAGTGGCTGATCCATTTCACCAAATGAAAACAACATTCTCCGCATTATAACTTGATTCTTGTACAGTTAATGCCAAATCTGCCAAATGATCTGTATCAGTTTCCATCACAGAAGAGTCCGCTTAGACATATGTTGGGGTTGCACACATTGGGTCACTTTCCCTACTTCAGGTCTAGAAAACCTCTGCTGATTAGAACCGTTTTTGTCAAGTATGTTACATATTTTAAAACTAGGCTTTTCAATAAAACTGTATGGCTACTCTGCCATTTAAATGTATATGAAATTTTGCAACTTTACTCATTGGCTAAAATTGTTTTTCTACTAGCAAGACAAGCAAAAAAAGTCACCTTGTGTACAAGGAGTTGAAAAAACCCATGGACACACACGAGCCTTTTCCTTTTATTAGCCACCACTATACTTAAGGATCACTATTTTATGTTTGCTTAATTCTTCAGTTCCAATAAAGACACAATGAGTTACTTTTGTTATGTTTTTTCCTTTCCACTGTCACATACTCACATCTTACAGTGGAGTGGTTAGGAATTATATGGTTTGGGCAAGGTCAAATATGCAGTAGGGTTGGGGAGTGTGTGGGAATGCATAGCCTATATTTAGATAGCCTGCCAAACACACACACACACGAGAAGCAATGCCATGAATAGAATTAACTTTCTAAAAGTAAATATAGCACAAATCTTGCAATAACCAATTAGTGAAAAGCTAAACTGGAAAAAAAACCCTTAGATTACCATACTCGGGCTACATTCACACCAAACAAATGCAGCATGAGCTGACATTTAAAAATGCTGGTTCATGCTACATTTTGTGAGCAAAACCTCTTCCATTGATGTGTGCAGTGGGGAAGAGACCTATCTGGTGTCATCTCCTCTCCTTGCCCTTGTTTCACCAGAACTGCAAAGGAACAGCCTTACCATTGTTGGAGGCTTCCCTTCCATTGGAATTAATGATGACACAATGAAGCTTTGGAGAGGGAAGGGAGGCTACGTCTTTGGTTTTGGGGCAATTTGGGGATGGGGAGGGTGGCATTGACATCCCACCTCCCCTGGCTGCCTGACCGTGGAGAGTGAGAAATGGCTGGGTAGACAGACACCTGGGATTGTGGATAGCAATCCCAGGTAATTGTCTCCACAGACCCCATACCTTCAAAGATCTGGATCTTCAACTTTGCAGGGTTTTTTTTTAAACCAACAAAACAAAATCTGGACATAAACCAGAACAAACAGTTTACCTCAGGTTATTCTGCATTAGCCTGGATACATTGTTTCTATTCCCCAAACTGAAATGATATCTACAAAGCATTATATGGCAGTCTAGATGAGCACTGAGTGAATGGTTAAAAACAGCATTTGTTTCTAGAATCATGAAATTATAGAGTTGGAAGAAAGTGATTCCCAGTCCAAGAGGCATCCCAGATGGATAGGCTCAATAAATGAAGCAATTTCCCTTAGTTTTCAAGATCTGAGCACTCCTCTTGATGACAAAGTTATTTGGAGGTCCCTGATTCATTTGGTCACCATGAGGTACAGTCAACTTGTTGGCAGTTAACAACAAAAGATAAGCATTAGACCATTTGAACGGTAATGTCGAACAGTCATATTAATGAACAATATTTGTCACTCCAGTTTAATAGCACAGATTGGCAATGACTTTAATATTGATTAGTTATCATTATGGTTATTCCACTCCAAATCATTATTACAGTTGCAGTGTTAGACAACTCTCTGTTTTCCCATTTTCAAAAAGTAAACAAAATAAATATATTTAATTACTTTTTAACAACAACAATAGCTGAATGCTTCAAGTTGCTGATCCATAGCAACAAAACACATTTCTCCCCAACTCACATACCCACAAACCCATCATGAGACGGCAAGAAGAGACAGGACTTCAACTATATGATATTACTCATCTGTTATTTCATACCACATCTCCATTACTACAAAAGTAATGTTTTGAATAATTATCATTCAATTACAAATGGGTGTCATTATCCCTGATTAAGTTCCTGTTGTAATGCAACTGAACTGTTATTGTCATTATTTGGAATTATTATTATTATTAACACATTATTAATCATTAATGACTTACAAATTCCTGCCCATAAATAATCCAGCAGTTGCAGACATTGAGTGTTGTATAAAATTCATTGTTTAACAATGTGAAATAGTTTGCCTAGTCATTGGGTTGACTGTGGCAGTATACAACATCTCACTTAGGAGCACGTCTCCGTAATGTGAAAGAGAACATGGGCCTCTTGTCACCTCCTATATCTGTTCTGCACACAGAGGATGCTCTGTATGGTCCCCAGTAGAAAGACTTTTATTAACTGTGAGAGGAATAATTATTTGTAACAGTGTTTCCCAGTCAGACTGCAGTGACTCAGTCCTCAGTGGGTTTTTTCAAAAGAGACATTTTTCCAGGCCTCTGGAAGTCAGCCATTAAATGTCTGTGTCACACCTTCAGCACTGTTTTACAACACATCTTGAGGATTATTAAATGAGATTTTCATAATACTACAAAATTGCAAGCATTCATTTGAAATAAGAAAGAATGCATCATTCACTGTGGGAGGAAATGAATAAAATATTTTCCTAAAATACAATTAATTAATTTTAATAGACTCCCAGTTAACCAGAACTCAAGCAACAAGCAAAAAATGAAGAAATAATACTTCCAATTAAAAAAGCTGTTTTAATAATACAGTAAACCAGTATTATTGTCTTTTTTTTGCTTTTGATTACTGTATATCAATATTAACATCAAGTCAATGTAGAATTTCTGGTATAGCATGAGTACAGTATTATCTAGGACTATTTTAATAGTAACTCTGAAGTAATCAGAAATCACATTTATCTGTCATCTTCCAGTTAACTGCAGTTGAATTACACTACCCTATATCCCAGGATCTGATTCCAGATTATCTGCTTTGAACTGGATTATAGGCTTGGGTGTGGATCCATTTTTAGGCCTGTCCTTCAGCCAAAATGACTTCTTTGGCTGAGTCAAGTGGCCGCAATGGCAAGGGCCCAGTCATCATGGTTTCCCGTCCATAACGGGACCATGCAGCAGCCAATCACTGCTCCTCCTCCCCTATTTGGCATCACAGTTGAATCTTTTTTATTTTCCTTTATTTTCTTGATTCTTTTTATTGAGTGAGACTGACTGAGTTGGAGATGTGCAGGATAGGTGGATGGGGTGCGCGTACGTGCGTGCGTTTGGAGACTTGGGGTGTTTTAGCTTTTTCTCCTTCCCTTCCTCTCCATCAGAAAACGTCCTCTACAGACAGAAGAGAAAAGAACGCAAAAAGAGTGGTATCTTAACTCAGAACCAACCCCCACCAGAAAAAAATAGGCTCTGGTGGGATCATAATGAAAAAAAGGACTCTGGAGATGGGGAGCAAAACGGGTAGCACAACAGAGGGGATTTTTTTTAAACCCTCTGATGTTTTAATCCAGGAATTAATGAAGGATATAAGGGCAAACAATGCCTAAAATGATGCGAAGGGGAGCCTGGGAAGTCCCTCCCCATGCCCCATAATGAGCAGTATAGGGTGCCTCCCTAACCCCATTCCTGAAACCAAGGCTCCCTTGAATGGAAGAAAGGAAAGGGTCCCACGAATGGAAAATGGAGCCTCATAAGTTCCCCATTGCTATTAGTGGGCCAGATCTAGCTGTATTTTTTGGGTATGGACCTAAAAAAGGCTATCCGGCTACCCACCCATTTTCAGGAGGCACACAAAAATGGATAACGGGGTCTACCAGTATCCAGCCAGCAGAAACAAATCAAGGTTCAGCCAAAATGCACAAGCCTACTGGATTCTATGATCCTGGGATATAGGGCAGTGTAGATCCAGCCTGAGAGTCAACTTGTGTGTGTGTGTGTTTTGAAGAAAGCTTTTAGATATAACATCAGCCTTCAAGGGCAATATTACAGCATTAGACCTATCTGAAACAAAAAATTATAAGTATTCCAAAAATTACTGGTTCTGGAATATTATAGGATGGCACCTATAATTTTGGATTCCATGATTTTTATAGCTGTTTTAAAATTGTGTTGTTTATTGGTGAGTTTAAATATAAATTTTATTATATTATCGATGTTTAATTTTTTATGTTTTATATCTAAATGTTCTTTTATGTTTTAATTTGATTAGATTAACGTATAGTTATATGTTATTGTCTTGCTATTATCTTTTAGTTTTCACATGTATGCATGGCATTGAATTTCGCCCTTATAATGTTAGAAACCACTTTGAGTTCCCTTAGGGGGAGAACAGCGGTATATAAATGTAGTAAATACATAAATAATATTAGATACTCCAGCAACATTGGTACTTTTAGTTATTCTGTAATTCCACACTGCAATATTTAGGAGTAAAAAATTCTTAAGTGGCCAAACCAGCACTCTTTATAAAATGGCAGCATTTATTTTGCACAATGCAGCAGAGAGCTGGTTGTTTCAGATTGATAAAACATTGTTTCTTTCAGATTTCCTGACTGTGATTCTCTCTTAGGAGAGAACGAACAGACTGTAAACCAAAGGATATTTAGATAGGACTGAAAGCTGTGTTTGCCAACAAGAATTGCCTCATGGTCTCCATGTAGTAAATGTCCCTGCAGAGAGTTAAATCAGTGTGTTGGGTTTTTTTTTTTAAGCAACTTTGTTAAATCTAATAGGTTATTGTGCAGGACAGAAAGGGGTTCACATCATACACATATTCCTATTGTTGTTATTTTGAAAAAGAGGTCCAGGTTACTTATCCCAGAGAGCTGGAAGGAGAACCGTGGGAGGTTCAGTTCCCTGTAGGTTTTGTACATATCTGAAACAGACAGATATGTGTTAAAAAGAATTTTTAAAAATGAAGACTTGATAAGCAGTAGGGAATCTTGCTGTTAGATCTAATAACAGACTGGGTCTACTTTTCTCCACTGTCTTCTCCTGCTTAAATAAAGATATCTCAGTTCAGAAAGGCCTTAATCACCCATAGGCAGCTCTTCTGTCATTATTAACAGCGATTTTGGTGTGCAATTTGCTGAAATGAGTCTCCTAAGGACCACCCAGCCTCTTTAACCATTTTCCCCCTTATGAACGAGTGCTCAAATGGGTTGCTGTTTTGCTATCTTCCTGTCCAAAATAGCTTCAAGATGGACCAATTTTCCATCACAGATGTAGCCTCAAATTATTCTCATTAGATGTGGTTTGAGAATATATTTTTGGTAAAAATAATTATAAATAAATTGGGGAACAAATGTGAATCTTTCAAACTGTAGGAGCCAGTGCTGTATTTTTACTAAATGTTTTGTGTAGTAGAATATGAGAGTTTCAGAGTATACTTTTGTTAGAAATCTGTATCAAAAATTCATCAGAGTTTTTAAACTATTAGGGTTTTTTGTTTTGAATTTCTAGAATATATTGTTCATTTTAATTGTACAATGGACTGACATATTTTCATATATGATGGGATATAAAAAGTATAATAAATGGAGTGATGGAATTAATGCTTCCTTGTGTGAGAGTTGTTTCTCTTTTTACTCTTCAAAACAGTCTCCCAACCCTGTCTTAAAGGATTTAAATTTGTTGGGCAATAACTTCCCAAATTCACCAGACAACTATTCTGGCACCGGTTTTGAACAGGATTTTTGAACAAAAAGATTATCGGCTTCTCATACCAAACCTGTGAGTTTCTCCAGACTGTAGCTTGACTATAGCATGACCAAGGTCTGTGGTAGACTACAGAATAGGGCTGTGCAAAATTTCATTTGTGCCTTGTTTGTCGTATCTATTACATAAGATTTGTACATATGACATATTTTAAAAAGCAAGGGGCGCCCACGCAAAAAAAAAAATCAAAACACTGACCTTTGACTTTCAGAAGAATTATGTAAGTCAAATAAATGGCTCCAGGTCTCTGTCACAGGCTCTGCTTCTCCCCCAAAAGAACTGGGTTTGGTTCCCTCAAAGGGCCCTGAAAAGGATGCTGAGGCTGGAGTGGAGTGAAAAAGGCCTGCTCTTTTTCCCAAAGGAGGTGGCAAAGGGAGGCCAGGGCTGGCGGGCAGGAGGGATACCAGGCTGGATGGCCAGGCAAGGAAGAAGCTCCTCTGGCACATGGCTGGCCCAGGGAGAGGCAGGCAGAGACCATCACATTGAGGCTTTAACACGGGAAGTGAGCAGAATTCTAGCAAATGTAGTTTAGGGTGAGGCCTTTTGAATTCTCTGTCACAGGGGTCCTCGGCTTCCCAAACTACATTTCCCAGAATTCTGCTTACCTCCTCCCTGAAAAGGTTGGTGTTCATTCTCCAAAAGGATTTCAAGATGAAAGGGGATTGTCAGGGGTTGAATTATCCCTGTGTGGCAGGCAAAGTTGAGAAGCAGTAACTCCACAGTTTCCTTAGTAGGTTTCTTCTTCTTCTTCTTCTTATTATTATTATTATTATTATTATTATTATTATTATTTCAAAGGCTGGATGGGCATCTATTGGGGGTTCTTTGACTGTGCTTTTCCAGTCTGACAGAAAGGAGTTGGACTGGATGGTCCCGGAGGTCTTCCAGTGAAATAGTGCTGTTAAGTTAAAATTCCCTTAAAAGGGAAGAAAATGCTTTTAGTGGACTGCAATTGTATGAATCAGCATTATGATTTTGAACTGGTGAACTGTTTTAATGGATTGTTTATAATTGTTTTAACTGTTTAATCGTATTTATTATTTTTAATTGTATTGTGTTGGCATCTAATGGTTGTAAGCTGTCCTGGGTCCCTCTTGGGAGGTTGAAAAGGATGGGATATAAATGCCCGTAATAAATAAATAAATAAATAAATAAATAAATAAATAAATATCAGTGGATGAAACTTGGGGAAATAATGCTCTGGTTATGTTGTATAATTGAAAATAGAAATTGAAAATAGAAATTCAAGTAGTTTTTTATTAAAAAACTTTGTTCATAAAAACTTTTTTAAATGCCCAAAATTAGTGGCTGTGTGAATGCAATGTTCTGAAATATGCCGGGGGTGAAAGTGGTAAATGTGTGCTACCATTGTAGCAAGTTTCATCCCAATAGCTCTAGAAATGAGGAGAAAGGGAGCCTCAGTGTAGCACCCATGGGCTCGTTCGTGCCACTGGGGGGGGGAGTGATCTGCCGGGGGTCCCGTTGGCAGTGGGACCCGCACAGGCTGGAAGGGACTCAGAGGATGAGTTGGAAGGCCCAGAGCAAGATTGGTCAGCCGTGCCTTTGCCCAGTTCACCTGTAGAGAGCTTAGCCTGGGATCTCGAGTGGGAGCATTCTCCCGGGGAAGGAGCGGACCAGGTGGAGATGGGAGGCAGCGAAGCAGATAGCGGAGATAGTTATGAATTCCTAAACGGCCGAGGTTCCCAAGAGCTGGCCGGGCAGCAGATGGAGGCTAGCGGCTGGGAAACTCCGGGGGAGGCTGCTTCTCAAGAAGATAGCGATACTGGACTGGAAGAGCGGGGCCGTTCTCATAACAGGCGCAGGGACATAGAGGAGGGCAGGAGGAGCTGGCATCTGTCCCTAGACCGTCGCCGTTCGAAAGTAGAGACTGGAGACGCCGGGCCCTAGATCGTCGGGTTCCAGGCCGAGGGATTAAGAACGGCCCCGTGGGAACTGATCGTCAGTTCTCCGGCCACGTCTTTCCTGAATAGGCGCGGCGGAGTGGGACCACCCGCCACCAGTGGTCATCAAGCCTTGCCTTGCCTTGGCCTTGTTTCTTGAGCCGCAGTGGTTTGCGGCACCTGCCCTGTTTCCTGATTCGCATTGGATTGCGGAACCTGCCCTGTTTCCTGATTCGCATTGGATTGGAACCTTGCCCTGTTTCCTGATTCGCATTGAATTGCGGGAGCCTTGCCACGCTTCCAGCTTATTTGTTACGTTACTTTGGACTACTTGCTTAACACCTTGAACACTTGCATTTTATTGGACTATTTACTCTTTGGAACTGTTGTTTATATACTCAATAAAGTAGTTAGCCTTCAGTACGTCTCTGTGTGTGTGATTAAGGGTCACAGTC